>KQ758850.1:8334757-8347207 GCA_001462505.1 Aurantiochytrium sp. T66
CGATGATCACGATGATCTCAATGATCACGATCAGAATCAGAATGATGGTCATCGCGATGGCCTCGGATGCCGATGACCATGATGACCATGGTGAGCAAGCAAACTTCAATCAAGGAATCATGGCCACGATTTCGCAAGACTCGACTTCAACTTTGGCGGACGATAATGCACAGAGCGACGACGCATTGACGATGGTGTTGTTGAGAACTTGCTCTGTCGACTGATCACGTGCCTCGACGTGGGGTACTCGGTGCCCTTCAATCGAGATGTGGTACGTGGTGACACCGTAGTGCGCGACCTGGTGCTACTCCGAGCAGATCTTGCTCGGAAAGGAGCATTGCACGAAGCCCGCCCACCCCTGCGAGCGATGTCGTATGTCGCTTGCGTACGTACGTACCAGGGGTACGTGGTACGTACTACGGGTACGTAGCACGTTCTACGACCCCGTGGCACCAGAGGTCCCAGCGATCAGATCAGACTTCAAGCTGGCGGTGTTGTTGAACATTTTTGAACACAAAAGGGAAGCGAAGAACAAACATGGCTGGCTCTGCAGTGCCAGTGGCTGCGAAACGAGACGAGACGAGACAATTTGGAGATGATCGACATTCAGTCCACCAACCACCACCCACCCACTTTGTTGCATGCCTGCGAGGGCAGCCTGCCGACAGCCTGCCGACAGCCTGCTGCCTGTCACATGTGCTCGCCAGGTCACGCATAGCCAGCCACTGGCAGCTGTGCCTATCTTGCAGTGCAGTGCAGTGCAGTGCAGTGCAGTGTGCGAGCGCAGTGCAGTGCAGTCTGCAGTGCAGTGCAGCCAGCCAGCGAGCCTCGGAGCGCTGCGCCTCCCCGTTGTCGTCGCCGTCGTTGGTGTTGGTGTTGTAGTTGTTGTGCATCATCATTGCATTGCATTGCACTGCATTGCATTGCAATGTAAATGCAATACATAATGCATTTGCTCTACAGTATCTCTACAGTCGAAGTTCTTGGTCTACTATGCAACAATGGTATAGCTCTATTGTACGCAAGCCAGTGCACATGATAATAACATGATATAAAAATGATCATGATCATGATGCACCGCGATCACTCATTCAATATCATTCAACATCAGTCACCAATCGCCGAGACCAGGACGCGGACAGCCTCGCGCGCGCCGCCCGAGCCGCCCCGACCAGGAGCGAAGCGCCTGCCTGCCTGCCTACCCGCGCTGCCTGCCTGCCTGTCGAGAAGGACCGCGAGGAACTAACTCAGCAAGATGATGCAGCTGGCGGCGGCGGGACGTGGCGTGGCCAGGCGGCTCGCCACGCCGACGACGACGACGGTGCGCGGGCTCGCGGCCGCAGCCGGAGGACGCGAGTTCAACCGCACCGAGTTCCGCAAGCCGGACGAGAACAAGCCCAAGCTCGTGCTCGCGTACTCGGGCGGCCTCGACACGAGCACGCAGCTGGCGTACCTCGTCAACGAGCTCGGCTTCGAGGTGGCCGCCTACATCGCTGACCTGGGCCAGGACGACGTCAAGGATGACGCCGAGAAGGAGGAGATCAAGCGCAAGGCCGAGCTCAGCGGCGCCTACGCCTTCTACTGCGAGGACCTCCGCCAGGAGTTCGTCGAGGACTTTGTCTACCCCATGATCTCCGCCAACGCCATCTACGAGGGCCGCTACCTGCTGGGCACCTCGATCGCCCGCCCGGCCATCGGCAAGCGCCAGGTCGAGATCTGCCACAACGAGGGCGCCACGCACATCAGCCACGGCTCCACCGGCAAGGGCAACGACCAGGTCCGCTTCGAGCTGTGCTACCTCGGCATGGACCCCAACCTCAAGTGCGTCACCCTCTGGCGCGACCCCACCTACTGCGAAAAGTTCCAGGGCCGCCAGGACCTCATCGAGTACGCTTCGCAGTTCAACATCCCCATCTCCCAGACCAAGAAGCACTCGTACAGCGAGGACGAGAACATGCTCCACATTAGCTACGAGTCCGGCGAGCTCGAGGACCCGTCCTTCCCCGGCACCCAGGACTACCCCGGCCTCGTCCTCAAGAAGAAGTCGCGCGAGATCATGGACACCCCGGACGAGTACGTCGACCTCACCATCTCCTTCGAGTCGGGCATCCCCAGCAAGGTCGTCAACAAGTCCGACGGCACCGAGATCACCGGCTCCCTCGACATGTTCCAGTACCTGAACAAGATCGGCGGCGAGCACGGCGTCGGCCGCATTGATATTGTCGAGAACCGCTACGTCGGCCTCAAGTCCCGCGGCTGCTACGAGACCCCGGGCGGCTCCATCCTCTACGCCGCGCACCACGATCTCGAGCTCCTCTGCCTCGACCGCGAGGTCATGCGCATCCGCGACCAGCTCTCCCTCAAGTACGCCGAGCTCGTCTACAACGGCTACTGGTTCTCCCCGGAGATGGCCTACCTCAAGCACTCCATGGAGTACGCCCAGCGCACCGTCACCGGCGACGCCCACGTGCGCCTCCACAAGGCCAACATCATGTGCCGCGGCCGCTCCTCGCCCAACTCGCTCTACTCCGAGGCCCTCGTCAGCATGGACGAGCACGGCGGCTTCGACCCCACCGCCGGCACCGGCTTCATCAACACCCTCGCCAACCGCCTCAAGGCCACCAAGAAGCGCGACTCCAGCTTCGGCACCGAGTGGTAATTCGAGCGCTTGTCCCGGACCATACCCACTTTTCTTTTTTGGCACTCCTGACAACATCTTATACCTTTTTGCATTCCACGCGCAACCATCTGGCGTCTCTACGACGACGTCAAGAGGCAGCAGTCTCTCGACGTCTTGCACGAAGCCTGCGCGGTCCCGCACGCCACACAGCTTGCCGAGCCGGGCGGGGAGTACCAAAGCTCGGGGCACTCGGCCGGAGCGCTCGACCCTTCGGGACACTGCGCGCCCGCAGGGCAGTACCCGCTGCAGCGCGGCGTCGCCAGACCTTCACGGTCGCCAAAGGTCCCCGGCGGACATGGCCGCAAAAGGCCCTGCGTGCAATACGAGCCCGGGGGGCACTTCGTTTGCTCGGTGCGCGCAGAATTCGTGTAATACCCAGGCTCGGCGAGGCGCGGCTGCGGGCTTCCCAGCGGGCAGTAAAGCATCGCCTCCGAGTTGTCCAGCCCGCGCGGGAGGTTTGGGACCACGAAGGATTTGGCCTGAAAGTCGCCCCCCGCACTCCGGACGGGCTGGTAGTTCCCCTGCGCGTCCTTCTCGTAGTGGATGCTCGGCACGGGCCCAACGTGACGACCCAGGAAACCCTGCTCCCATTCTGACGAAGGGTACGCGCCGCAGTGCAGCTCCCGCACAGGCCGCGCCCCCTTTTGGTAAAAGTACTTGGTCACCTGGTGCGCGTTGAGAATCTGCTCGGCCGTCAGATGCGCGTCCCAGTGGATGAGGCCACCGTACACGGCGTCGGACTCGTCGCCGCCGTACTCGACAGAGACTGAGCTTCCGCCCACGACGCCGCGATCCTGGCCATTGTCGGCCTGCGACCACGCAAGTCGAGGGGCAGCATCCGAGGGGCTTGCAACATAGGCCTCCGCAGTTCCGCTTGCGCCCCCCGAGGCTAGACAGTAGAACATCCACTCGCCCTGTGCGATTACCACGTCCTCGGTTCCGTAGCCGCCCATCTGGGGCCCTGCGCTCGCGTAGATGCGGTTGCGCTGCGACCAGTGCGTGCCGACGAGAAAGTAGTCGTTCTCGGGCTCGCTTTTGCGCAGACCGTCGACGCCGTAAATGTACGGCGACATGAACTTTTTCCAAAAGCACATGGTTTTCGGCCCCGACCCAGGCCTCCAGCCCGAGTGCAGCGTCTCGTTGCTCTTGGTTTCGCGCATCTGCTCGTCACTGGTGCGGGATCGGAAACCGTGCTCGTCGGCGTCCCACGCCATGTCGTTGGTGACCTCGTAGGTCCCGGCGCGCGCGTGCGCCAGGTCCCACGAGGCCGTGTCGAGGTCCATGCGGGGGCCAATTATGGAGAATTCGAGGAACTGCTCGGGGTAGACGTCCAACAGGTGCACCACGCACGAGTCGTCAGCGATATTGTTGGCGCGAAAGGTCTGATCGTCCGTCGTGAGCCCGAGTGCGTCCCGACACGTCCAGGTCTCTGCCTTGATGGTGCCCTCTGGGCAGAAGAACCCGGCCGGGCACGGGCCCGCGCACTTTTCCGAGGACAAGGCGGCAAGGCTTCCGTAGGTGCCTGCTGGGCACGCCCGCTTCACGCCGTCCTTGCAGTAGTTGCCCGGCTCGCACTCGTATTCGTTCGAGCGCTCCGCCTTGGTGTAGTACCCCGGCCTTGTGGACTGCGGGGCCCCAGAGCCGACGGGGCAGAATATCGCGGCGCTCTCGCAGGGATTGGCGCGGGCTTCCGTGGATCCCGTCGGGCAAAAGTACCCTGCGGGACATCGCCCGGAGCACAGCGCGTTCGAGAGACCCTGCTCGGCGCCATAGGTGCCGGCTGGGCAAGCTCGCTTGACGCCCCGCACGCAAAAGTGGCCCTCTTCGCACGGGAGCTCCTCGGACCTGTCGTCAACCACGTAGTAGCCTTGCTGCACCGGGTACGGGGTCCCCGTGCCCGCCGGGCAGTACCACGGCCCAGGCGGGCACTCGAGCTGCGTGCTCTGGATCGAGGCCGTGGGGCAGTAGTACCCGGCGGTGCAAATGCCCGAGCACGACGCCGTCTCCAGGCCTTCAGTGGCGCCGAAGCGCCCCGGCGGGCACTCGAAGCGGTCGCCGTCGATACAGTAGTGGCCGCGCTCGCAGATCCTGGCCGTGCTTCGGTGCAGAGGCTCGCCGACCACGGTGAAACTTTCGTACAAGAGGGCGTCGTAGCCATAAAGCTTGCACGCCGGCTCGGAGAGGCTGTGATCGCAGTGCGTGCCCGTGGTCTTGCGGGCCGCGCCGTCGTTGGTATCGCTGTAGTACCCGGCGGGCACTGCGAGCGGGCTCGAGGCATCGCCTGCAGGGCAGTACAAATGAGGTCCGCCACAGTCTCGCACAAGGCTGGCGTAGCAGACGTAGCCTGCGGGGCACGACGAGCACTGCGAGCGATCCGAGAGGCCTGTGCTGGCGTCGTTGAAGCTTCCTGCCGGACAAGGAATTTCGATGCCGTTCACGCAGTAGGATCCGAGCGGACAGGCAATCTGCACGGACCGATTCGCGGGCGTGTAGTACCCGAGATCTGTGTCGGTTGGCGACGCCGAGGCTTCCGGGCAGTAGGTGCCGGGTCCTCCACAAGGCTCCTCTTGGCTGCTGACACTGCCGGCCGGGCAGTAATAGCCCGCATAGCAGTCCCCCGAGCACGACGCATCGCTCAGGCCGCGGTCGCTCCCAAATGTGCCGCCGGGACACGGAGTTCGGATGCCTTGCGAGCAATAGAACCCGCGTTCGCAAATTCGCTCTTCCTGGAGGTTCATGTCTACGTAGCGGCCCTCGCCTACAATTTGCGGGGACGAAGAGCCCGCGGGGCAGAAGTTGGCCGGGTCTGCGGGGCACGGCTGCGGCGTCCCGTCACTATCGCAAAAGTACCCACGCGGACAGAGCTGGAGCTCGTTGTCGACGCACTGAAAGCCGAGCTTGGGCTTGCACGCTTTGGCATCAAGCTGCGGCGCGGCACTTTCGAGCTTGTTCGACGATGCCTCCGAGGTCGCGACAGTGGCCGCGGAAGAAACGTGCCTCTGTGGCCGGACCGAGCCCTGTGGACAGCTCGCCTGCGCCGGGCATGGCTGGCAGACGCTCTGCCCAATTTGATCATTGTAGAAGCCAGCCGCGCAAGGCGTCTTGCTGTCCTGCGCACAAAAATGCCCCGGAGGGCACACGCGTGTCGAGCCCGAACCATCGACGTAGGTAGCAAAGCTCGCCGCGTTACTTCTCTCAAGCAAGGCTGCGAACACGAGCGTTGTCACGGCGATGCCTCGGACGCGGCGCTTTCGCGAGCCGCGACGCAAAGAGGGGCTGCCGCTTCCCGAAAAGGTCCAAGGAGATCGAGACTGTGATATTAAAGGCGGCATTCTCATTTCTACGGACGGCTTTGGCCAGACAAAGGGCGCAGACCCGGTGCGCTTCCTCTTGTGCAGCCAGCCCCGCCCGCGATAGACGCCACCGCGGCTACTCGCTTGCGACAGTCTTAGGCACGCGGGATTGGGGTCACAGCACGCGCTCGCATGAACACCATTGCAGGGCTCGCTGACGACTGATTGGTGGACTGGTGCTGTGAGTGGGCTTGACGAGCAGGCAGGCCTAATCGGGCCCCAAACGCGAGCCATTGTCCCTCATAATCAATAGCGTCGTCATGGTCTTGTTCACGCTCGCGAGAGCCGAAGAGGCCTATAATGTGGCGCAACGGCTCTGCATTTCTGGGACCGCCATCATGATAATCTTGGTCACTTCGTTTCTGCGCTTTCTGCGCTTTCTGCGCTGGCGGAGAGGGTCTCCATGCGGATCTCCTCGGCGCGGTCGTAGTGGAAGTCGATGGTCTGGATGAGGAGCGCGATGTCGTGCTGGAGCTTGATGTTGTCGAAACCGTTCTCTTGCAGAAAGGGGTCCTCCAAAGCGCGCCCGGCGGTGATGAGGCCCAGGAGGACCAGAAAGGTGAGGCAGGAAATGGCCAGCGCCATCCCGTAGTTGGCCGTCTGCTCGTAGACCCAGGCAAAATACGGGCCGAGGAACCAGGGCAGTACAAAAAGGTAAACGCGACCGAAGGACCGCGTGGCCTGCGGGGTGCGGTAGATCTTTTGGTTGCGCAAGAGGTTGATGCGCTGCTGCAGGAACCAGACGTACTGGTTAATGCGCGAAGATTCGTTGCCAGGCATCCCGGTGGCCTTCATGGTCTCGACCACGCCGTAGAGCTGGCGGAAAAGGACGGCGAAGCGCTGCTCAATTTGCAGTCGCACGGCGACGACCTCTTGCACCCGCTGGTTGTCGCGGCGAAAGACAAAGTTGCGCGCGCGGCCGACGAGCCACGGGATGGAGAGGTACTGAAAGAGTATCTCGGCCATCTCGACGGCAGTGTCGCGCACCAGGCGGTTGTGCGTGCTGGGGAGCTCCGCGCGGCCGCCCCACTCTTTCGTGACTGCGCTCGGGAAATCCCACGTCAAGTCCGCGCACACGATAGAGGTGAGAACGGAGCGAAAGTCGGCGGCGTGCTGCAGCGCCTGCTCGCGGCGGTTGAACGCCTGGCCTAAGAGGTACGTGAGCGGAAAGGTCACGGAGAACGCCAGGAAGGACATGTCGAGCTTGGCGGCGATGAGCATCCCCGTGTCACCGTCCTCGTACTCGAGAAAGAAAATCGTGGCTCCAATGGCGTTGGCCATGACGATGAGCGCTTCGAAGGTGGCGGTGAGACGCAGATAAATGTAAAAGGCGGCAAGCTGGTCCTGCAGCGTCGTGGAGACTCGTCGCCATAGGAACTTTGTCCAGGACTCTGAGGCCGGGCTGCTCTCGAACTGCTCGTTGACGAGGTTATCCTCGTAGTCCTTGAGTCTTCGGAAAAGCTCCCGGTCGCTCCTCAAGGTCGCCTCCGACTGCGACGTGACCTCGCTCGGCGCCTCGGGGTCGTCGCCGTTGGCAACGTCGGCGTACATCTCGGCCGTTTCCCTGGGCGACATGCCCATCGCGCGCGAGCTGCTTTGCGTCCCGTTGCCCTCGGGGCCTCTCGCGTCCAGGCGCCGCCGCGAGCCCGCGGCCTGCTGCTGCTGCTGCTGCTGCTGCTGCTGCTCATCGGCGCCGGTCGGGGCGTCCCCGGCCATCATCTCCATGGGCAGGACCGGGCCGCCGGGCGGGGCTGGCCCGCCGCGGGCGGCGCGTCAGGCGCGGGGCCGCTCGCGGTCCGGGCGAGGGCCGGCCCGTCGGCGGCGGCCAGGTCGAGTCGAGCTCGGACGGCGTATGCGGCCGCAAGACCGATGCGCAAAACCCCGAGGCCGCTCGAGCAGGTCCGCGGGAGCGCCGGCCCGCGGGCCTGCAGCGCGCGCTCGACACAGGTCTGCGCGAAGGGCAGCTCGAGCGAGGCGGCCTGCGTCGTCGAACCCCGAGACGAGGTCAGCAGCAGCATCATCATCATCGGCATCACAACAACTACGTTCGTGCGGCCGCCCTGCGAGCTCGACCACGCTGCGCCATCGCGCGGGAAGCAGCGTAGGGCCCCCGATGCGGTGTCTGAGATGCAAGACGCGCCGCGAGTCAGCGACACGCGGAGGGCACGACGTCCATGGCTTGGGATGACGGCAGGATAAGCGCCGTCAAGGACACGCGAGCGACGCCCTCTCGAGCGCTGCAAGCCTGCAGTCCTCGGCGGGCGGGCGCGCTCTTCTCTGCGCCCGTGATCTGCAAGAACTTGGAGCGCGCAGAGGTTTTCGCGGTCGCGGCCGAGGAGTCGTCTCTCGACGAATCCTAGACCTGATATGGACCCGATGACCGTCTCCAAGGACTGCGACGGCATCCCGCTGAACGTCCTGCCCGGGCAGCGGCGCGAACCCGTTGGCCGCGAGCATTTCTGGCTAGGCAGATCCGAACCATCATGAGCAGCACATGGTATGGGACTCCTCGCCAGGCGTAAATTGTACCGGCTGTGTAGGGCCTAGATGCAGGATGGGCTGGCTCGCGCGCAGCGCAGCTCGCCGTATTGATCGGGAACATAATTCTTGCCCTGCGTACTATGAGGAGCAAGGCAAGTCAAAGCTCGTTCGTTCAGCTTCTGTTTTTATGCCAAGGATCACGTCTAGTGTCCATCAAAGCAGCGCATTTGCGCGAGGCCCATCAACTCGACGCCCGTCTCCCGGTTAGATTTCCAGAATGAGCCTCTTTCGTAAGGTCGTGTGCCATAACGTCGGCTCAAACCTGACCGTGACCGTGGCAGCAATTGCTAGCCTTCTCGACTGGTCTTAGGCACGATCTATCACGTACTACTACCTGGCCAAATCCCGTGCAAACTGATCCACGAGGTCGGGCTTGAATGAACATGACTTTGGCTTTCATGGAATCTATGACCGTGCAAGCGCTACAAAAATAGAAAACAAGACCGCCGAGGCGGCCGCGCGAAGGCGCGTTGAGGCCGAAGGCGCGCCAGAGTCGGAGACCGGCGCCGGCGTCGTGTCGATGGAGAGGTCGCTGTCAATGCCCACGGTCACGTAGCCAACGACGCCCTCGAGCAGGCCTTGTCCCGCGTACATTTCCGCAATGGTCATAAGGCCGTCGTCTCCCCCCTGGCCATTGTAAATTCCGTCGGAAGCGAGCGAGGTCTTGCTGGCCGAGTTGCCCGTGTAGGCGTCATCGGTGGCGAGCTCGTTGACGACGGCGTCGCTGAAGAATAGCTGCCCCACGTGAGTCACCGTGCCGCCCGTGTAGCTCTCCCCGCCATCGGTGGCGACGATGTTGAAGTGCACGCGGATGTGGACATGCGTGGTGCGGCCCGAGTACCACCCCGGAAAAATTGAATTCATCACCACGGTTCCGCTCGCGTTGGTGTATTGGATGCCGCGCAAAAAGGTCGAGTCGTCCGTGGAGGACCCCGAGTTCGTGCTCTGCGCGATGAAGTGAGAGTAAATGCCGTCCGCGTCGCAGTGCCAGAACTCGACGGCCGCGTTCGGGATCTCCTCGCACGAGCTCGAGTTCACTACAGTGACCTGCAGCTGAAAGGGCACGCCCTCGCGGTCCTCGACCATGTCGGCTCGGATCGGCGCCTCATCCCACACATATGGGCCCTCGGTGACCTCGGGATCCAGAGGGCATACCTCGTCGAGCGCACGCCCCTTGGCCAGGCATGCCGCCGAAGCTTGCGTCCGTGTCGCTGGAGCCGCGCAAAGTCCGGGAGCTTGGCCGACCAGTGTCCCGCCGGGACGTCGTGGCCCTCGGTCTCCGTCAGCGTCGTCGCGAGGACCGCGAGCGCCGCGAGAAGCACCTTCACCATCATCATGTATTCTGTAAGCCCGAGCGCCGAAAACCGTGGATGATGGGCAGCAATTTCGGCTTTGCCTCGCGGTTGGTCGTCGCGGCGAGCGAGGGATTCTCCTCCACGAGGTTCTGCTCGCTCTGAATAACGTCACTGCCCACGTGTCTGCTGCGCAGCATGGCACGCGCGGGCGGAAGGGGTGGTCTTCGCCGGCGCCGCGCTCGCCAAGTCGCCACTCCAACCCAAAGTGTCCCGCTTCTTGGCATGGCAAACCCTACTGCGCACGACTCCGACGTGACGAGCGACGGGAGGAGAGCGCGAGGTTCACCAGCTGGCACAAGCGACGCCCGCGAGGACGGAGTGGCGCGAAGCGAAGGGTTTCTGCAAGGAAGCATTGTAGTTGTTGTCGTTGTTGTTGTGTTGACGTGACCGTGGCCGTGCTAGATTTTGCTGGGCCACGAGACCCTTGCTCGAAGAGGTCGAGGCCACGGCCGGGATCGGCGACGGGATCGGCGCCGCTGGACGCCGCGACCGACCGTGGCGAAGGCGCAGCACGGACGCAGCATGGCGCCATGCCGTGCCATGACCATGCCGTGACCATCCCTTGCCATGCCACGCCACGGCCGACGGCGGCCCGAGGCCACGGGCGCGTGAGCACGAGGAAGCTCTACGCGAGCAAAGCGCTGCGTGAAGAGCGCGCGGTCCTTGTCGGGGCCGCGCTGCAGCGCGGCGGGGCACGAGCAGCGCGACCTCGAGGGCGTCTTCCCAGCGCTGAGCAGCGACGCGGAGGGCGGCGCGTATGGCCGCTCGCGAGCCTGCGCAGGCGCGAGCAGCACCAAAGGCGCGGGTTCTGCTTGAAGAGGCGCGCATCGCGGAGCGCCACATCATCCAGACGAAATGCACGGCATCCTTGATGGCCGAGCCAGCCGAGCCGATCACTGGGACCTCGGCCAGCACCATGAGCGCGAAGACGGTGGAGATCAAGATGGCGCACGTTACACTGGAGCAGGACTCGGAGTTGCTGACGAAGATGGGGTCGTCCGTCTCGACGCTGGATTGCAGGGCTGGCCACTCTCGATGACATCGTCGAGGATCTCGGCCAGAATCACGAAGCGAATCTCACTCCCGCGCTTCTCCATGCGGCGCGCAAAGGACGCAAAACCTCGCGAATACTGGTCCAGTTCTAGTCGTGCGCGTACTTGTTGGCGAAGCAGTCTTTGAGGTCGAAGAGACGCTGTCGCGTTTTCCGGAAGCATGGCCCCCAGCTCCGCGTTGACTGCGGTCGGCTTGGCATCGGGGTTCAGGTCGAGGTCGGCCGAGAAGCTGAAGGGGCGTTCGCAGGGGTTCACTCGACGCACGACTCCATGTCGTCGAGGCGGCCGACCATGCCAACTTTGAAGAAATACGCAATGGCGAGATCAGCATCGTCAGGTTTTGTTATCCTTGTCGCGTCATAGACCTGGAGGCCTTGCAGCAACGTCAATCAAGTGTGTGAGTCAAGGGCGAGGCACGACAAAGTGCCGCAATTGCGGCCTATCTAGGCTATTGTTCGTGACATCGACGTCATCCAATCATCACCATGCAGAAGCAGTCTTACATCGTCGAGGCATACCTATCTATGGCCTTGGTTCACCTGAAGAAAATGAACCATCCCACCGGCGTCCCCCACCACGATGACGTTACCCGCTCGAGCCGTACATTTGATCGCGTTGTCAGTCGTGAAGCCGATACCACCATCGAGCAGCACGTGCCTCTCATTTCGTACTTCCACTAGCATTTCTTGTTCCACCTTCCCTTGTCCCTGAAAGCTGGCCAGCTCACTCTTTTCGAGAGCTTCTCCAGTCTGCACATTCCATACACGAACGTTTCCGAACCAATCTTCGGAGATCGCGTGACTACCTTCCACAGCCACGCTCTCGACCGAAGACGAGTGACCCATGGGCTCGTGCTGCAGCGCGTCTCTCGCGAGGATCCAGGTGCGGACTGTCTTGTCGTATGATCCAGACACCACGCGGCTCCCCTCCACAGCCACGCTCGTGACCCAGTCGATATGGCCCTGGAGCACGTGTAGCAGTGCGCCCGTCGCAAAATCCCAGACTCGCACCGTCTTGTCCACGGACCCGGACACCAAGCGGTTGCCCTCCACAGCAACACTCGTGACCCAACCAGAGTGGCCCTTGATTTTGATTTGCAGCGCGCCCGTCACGGCGCCCCATATGCAGACTGTACTGTCCCTGGACCCGGATACCACGCGGTCGCCCTCCACAGCCACGCTCGTGACTGAGTCAGAGTGGCCCTCGAGCACGTGCTGCAGCGTGCCCGTTGAGGCGTCCCAAATGCGGATTGTCCTGTCCCTGGACCCGGACACCACGCGGTCGCCCTCCACAGCTAGGATCCGGACACCACGCGGTCGCCCTCCACAGCCACGCAGACCCGGACACCACGCGGTCGCCCTCCACAGCCACGCTCCAGACCTGCATCAGAGTGGCCCTCGAGGATGTGCTGCAGCGCGCCCGTCGCGGTGTCCCAGATCCGCACCGTCTTGTCGTCGGACCCGGACACC
>KQ758850.1:8354153-8369634 GCA_001462505.1 Aurantiochytrium sp. T66
GAGAAGAGAGAAGAGCAGGATGATGGAGAGCACCGCGGACGTGAACGCGCCGGACATGGCGCAGAACACGAGCTCGGCGGCGAGCACCGTCTCGGACGGCGAGGATGGGTTCTACATGGTCGAGGCCGATTCCGAGAGCGTCCGGGCCGCCCAGGAGGGCGACCAGGAGGACGCCCGCGCTGAGGATGACGACGTCGACGTCGACGGTGACGAGGGCGAATCCGCCAAGGTCCAGCCCGAGACCATGGTCGAGACCGACGAGACCGAGCACCTGGAGGACGACGAGCAAGGCGAATCTCGTCGTTCCGAGAAGGCGGGCAGCGACGAGGACGAGAGTGCCATCCTCGACCAAGACCTCGAGGCCGACCTCGAGGGCGGCGATGGCGAGCTCGCCGAGGCCGCGACCCAGGTGGATGCCGACCTCGGCGCCAGCGCCGAGCGGCGCGGCGGTGAAGAGGACTCGCTCTCGATGCCGCATACCGAGGACTTCTTTTTTCGCACCGATGAGGCGAGCTCGCTGGTCGACGACGAGGCGAGCGCCGCGCTCAAGCAGGTCGTGGCGATGGTCGCGCAGCTCGCGCAACTTACTGGGGAAGCCTCTGCTGACCAGGCGGCGGCCGCCGCCGCCAATTGCGCCGACGACAAGAAGGACCTGCTGGCGTGCCTGCGTGACCTGGCCTCGATGCGCCACGTGGTGGAGGCGGTCCAGGCGTTTGCGAGCCTGCCGGCCGTGTGTGACGTCATCGTCGAGGCGGCCGAGTCCAACTCGCTGGAGCGCGGCCTCACGAGCAACATGGCCGATCTTTTCGCTGGCCTCGCGGACCTGACGTACCGCGCTCCCGAGCTTGCTGCCGTGGCCCCGATGGCCTTTGCGAAGCTCGTCGATGCCGTGCGGGCTCGTGAGCACCCGGTGGCCCCGGCGGCAGCGGCCGAGCCCCCCGCGAAGGCGCAGACGGATGCGGCGGTGCAGGCTCAAGAGCAGCGCCCGAAAGGCGTGGTGCACCGGCACATTCTGTGCGACGGGTGCGACACACCCGACAAGCAGGCCGCCTCGGCGGCCAATGGGCACCGTCAGAACGGCTGCATCGTGGGCGTCCGCTGGAAGAGCGCCATCACGGAGGACTTTGACCTCTGCACGACGTGCGAGAGCACCGGCGACTTTGAGGAGCAGCACGGCCCCTTCCTCAAGATTACTGAGCCCAAAAAGGCCCCGCGCGAGCTCGTGGTCGTCCTCCGCGAGGATGGCTCTTGCGGCGGCGGCACCGGCGCCAGCAGCAACCCGCGCTGCCGCCGCGGCCGCCGTCGGCACAATAACTGGCTCAACGCGGCCCGTCGCCGTACCCAAGAGCAGCAGCAGCAGCAGCAGCAGCAGCAGCAGCAAAAGGAGGCCGCCAAGGAGCCCGAGTCGTCTATGAAGCTCGTGTGCCCGGCCAAGTCCCACCCGCTGCAGCGCTTTTGCGCCTCGATCGGCTTCACTTGCGACATTTGCGAGAAGTCGCCCAGCTTCGGCCAGGCCATGCTCGGCTGCCGCCAGTGCAACTGGGACATCTGCATGGTCTGTGCCGACGTCCAGTACGCGCACTCGCTGGCCATGGAGGGCTTGGCTGGAGCGCAGAAGGAGGACTCCAAGGCTGACGCGCAGCCGGAGGCGGTCCCGCAGGACCAGCCCAAGGAGAAGATCGTCCCGCAGGAGGAGTCCGCCCCGCAGACGGCGCCCCCGGTGATGGCCCCCACGCCGCCTCCCGCCGTTCGGCCCCTCGGAAAGTTCGTCGCGGACGTGAGCGTGCCCGACGGCACCGTGCTGCCGGCCGGCCAGCCGTTCACCAAGACGTGGCGCATCGCCAACCCGTCTGCGGACCAGGCGTGGCCCTCGGACGTGCGCCTCGTCTGCGTCGGTGGCGAGCGCATGGAGGGGCCCGAGGAGGTGGCCGTGGTCTCGCTCCCGAAGCAGTCTGCCGCCGACCTGAGCGTTGACCTGGTGGCGCCCGCCGAAGGCGGCCGCTTTGTGGGCTACTGGCGCCTCATGAGCGACGGCCAGCGTTTCGGACACCGCCTCTGGATCGACATCACCGTCGTGCGCAAGTGGGACGAGCAGCTCCGCGCCCTGGCCGAAATGGGCTTTGCCGCCGACAAGGATCTCCTCCAGCTCCTCGACGAGGAAGACGGCAACCTCGAGAACGTCATCCCGCGTCTCTGCTGCTAAGCCACGCCGGTCCTCCCTCGCGCACGTCCGCGCCGCGCCCTTCGCGCTCGACATGAACCGCACGTCCCCGCTGACCTAACGTTCATGCTCATCATAATGTCATTTCTCTTCTCTCGAATCTCGATCTGCTCGCTCGGTCTCTCAAGATCCCCAGCGTCGTCGTCGTCGTCACATGCCCCCGGGCCGACGTCATGTTACTGCTTCTGCGTGTCGGTGACGTTTGACCACGCGCTCCGCTCGGACAAACATTCCCACGGCGGGCCCCTAGGGGCCGCCTACGGCCGGGCGTAGGCCTCCGTCCCACCGGGTAAACCTCCCTTAGCGGGGGCAAGATAACCCGGGGAACGTCCCCAAAAGAAGATCCGAAGCCTTGCTTGGTGATCAAGTGATTCCTCGACGCGCGCGGCGAGCCAGCCGTGAAGAGTGCCAGTGCCAGGTGGCGAGAGAAGACGATCTTTTGGATGGTGCCAGTGGGTGGACGCGAATTGTTGACTTTGCAGGAGGAAGTACGTACGTACGTACGTACGTGGTACTACGTACTGCGCTGCGCGGTGGTGGACATCGATCGCCGCCAAAGACAGAATCGCAGAAGCAGCAGCAGCAGCAGCAGCAGCGCAGAGCAGCAGCAGCACAGCGAAGAGCCGCGGAAGCCAAGATGTCGGAGGGCCACCGCTTCGAGACGATCCAGGTGCACGCGGGTCATGATATCGACTCGTCGCGCGCCCGGGCCGTGCCCATCAACCAGACGACTTCGTACGTCTTCCGCGACCCCGAGCACGGCGCGGCCCTCTTTGGCCTCCAGGAATTCGGCGACATTTACACGCGCATCAACAACCCGACGACCGGAGTGCTCGAGCGCCGCGTGGCCGCGCTCGAGGGCGGCGTCATGGCCGTCGGCACCTCGTCCGGCCAGGCGGCCCAGCTGATGGCCATGACCACCATTTGCGAGGCCGGCGAGAACTTCGTCTCGACGCCCTTCCTGTACGGCGGCACGTACAACCAGTTCAAGGTCTGCTTCAAGCGCCTCGGCATCGAGGTGCGCTTTATCGGTGGCAAGGGCGACGAGACCGAGGAGGTCGAAAAGCTCATCGACGACAAGACCAAGGCTATCTACATCGAGACCCTCTCGAACCCGCGCTTCAACGTGGGCGACATCGAGCGCATGGCCGCCATCGCCCACAAGCACGGCATCCCGCTCGTCGTGGACAACACCTTTGGCGCTGTCGGCTACGTGTGCCGCCCTCTCGACCACGGCGCCGACATCGTCGTCGAGTCCCTGTCCAAGTGGGGCACCGGCAACGGCACCACCATCAACGGCGTCATCGTTGATGGCGGCAAGTTCAACTGGAACAACGGCAAGTTCCCCTCCTTCACCGAGCCCTCCGAGGGCTACCACGGCATGAAGTTCTGGGAGACCTTCGGTCCCGAGGGCGTCCTCAAGACCAACGTCGCCTTCGCTATCCGCGTCCGCGTGGAGCAGCTCCGCGACATGGGCGCCTGCCAGGCCCCGTTCAACTCCTTCATGACCATTTACGGCCTCGAGACGCTCTCCCTGCGCATGGAGCGCCACTGCTACAACGCCCTCGAGCTCGCGCGCTGGCTCGAGGAGCGCCCCGAGGTTGCCTGGGTCTCGTACGCCGGCCTCCCCGACCACCCCTACCACGCCCTTGCCAAGAAGTACTTTCGCAGGCACATGTACGGCGCCGTCCTCTGCTTCGGCGTCAAGGGCGGCACCGAGGCAGGCAAGAAGTTCATTTCCGCCGTCAAGCTCGCCAGCCACCTCGCCAACGTCGGCGACACCAAGACCCTCGTCATCCACCCGGCGTCCACCACCCACGCCCAGCTCACCGACGATGAGCAGGCCGCTTCGGGCGTCACCAAGGACATGATCCGGTGCGCCGTCGGCATCGAGCACATCGACGACATCAAGGAGGACTTTGAGCAGGCCCTCGAGGCCAGCCAGTAAATTCTACCGAACCCGTACCCTGATGCAAGAGCAGAGGAGGCAGGCCAGGTCTGGTAGCCTGGATTGGAGGGCGATCAATTCTTGGTTGCCCCAACGAACCCGGCGCGTCGCAAGCAGCGTACTGGCTTCAAGGAGCAGAAAATGGAGAAAACAGGCCGCTCGTCTTTGGCTGCTAAACGATATTATACTTTATCCAATCGCGTGCAATAAGCTTGGTGCCCCAATCGCCGCTTTGATTGCATGGATCTGAGCTTTCAAGGTCAATAAAGTCGGCGTCACCGGTCCGCAACTCGCTACTGCACAAGGTTGACCTCATTCGCCACGGCCGAGCCATTTAGCGCATTCGCAACAAATTGACTTCATTGGATGAGTCATGTCCATTGTCTTCGAGGAAGGCTTACACGTGAGTCACGCCCGTGCCTTCGAGGAAGGCTTACTAGCCAACTTGAATCCGACGCCTTGGCCCCAGGACTTGATCTCAGCGTTGGCATGACGAAAGCTTCCCTCGGGCCATACTTCACGCTGTCCTGTCTGTAACTCCGAGCACTGCAAGATCCTCGTCACCTCTCCTGAGGCCGGTTCCCAGGTCACGCGCCCCCTAGTAGTGAATCCTCCCCGCGACATCTAGGCCTAGTAGAATAAGTCAGCGTCAGACCTTGGCGTCAACCCGCGACTCGAGCAGCGAAAGTCCGATAAGGTACATGTTCGCGGCCCCTGAGGAGGAGTCGAAGCCCATAGCGAGCTGCCGGCACTGCTTTGCCGCGAGCGACCTGATCCGCGCGTCACGTCCCCACGTGATGAGCAAAGCTTGAACCCGGCGAAAGTCGTTGATACGGATAGGACAGGAAGATCAACGAGCAACGCGCGATCGGCGACCGGGCTCGGGATCGGCGAGGCGGTGGTGGCCGGCTGGTCCCTGCGGCCCACCCCCTGGTCTTCTTCTCTTCGGGAAGACCATGACGCCGACGATGCCGATGACGGCGGCCCTGTGGACTGTTTCGTCCATTGCAGGTGGGCCGGAAGCGAGTCGCTTCCTTCTCTTCCTTTTGCGAGAAGTCGGGCCCTTCCTCGCTGGGCCAGACGCTCGCGCCGACGCTCCTTCCGAAGCGCTGCTTGCATGTCCTCTCGCTCTCGCCGCGCGTCGGCAATACGTTTGCGCCTGCGCGCAAGCCTTTGTGCGCGCGACTCATCAAGATCGTTCTTAATATGATTGCTCACGATCTGGCCTCGCGGAGCGTGGATTGGCGGTAGGCCTGATCGAACGCGCTTTGGCGACGGACTATTCCGCCTTCGCTTTGGCGAGGACGGTACCACTGGCGACCTCGATGACGACAAAGTCCTCGGTGCCTTCACCGACCTTGTCGCGAGCGTGCTCTTGACGTTGGCTAAATTGCGGTAATGTGATTTGAGCAAATTGTCGTGCTCCCAATTCTGTTGCTTCGCGCTAACAAAGCATGTGGACGCCTGCATTGCGGCAGCGCTCAGGTTGCCTCCACGCCAGAACCCTGGTTCGGACAGCGAGCGCGACAGGCTCATGGCGCCGCCCGTCGCGCGTGCTGCGTCTCGCGTCGCACGTGCCACCAGCCAACCGAGGCTTTTGATTCATGGGCGCTCTTGTTCTCAGGGTTTGCCGCCTTTCTCCAGATGCGCTCACGTTGACTTTAGCGTGCGCTATGGAAGTCTGGCGAGGTGCAGCATCAAGCGTGTGCGACTGCAAGCCGATGGGCCTTCTTGGTTCGTTGAGGACATCGGCAACGAACTCGTCTCTTCAGTCTCCTGCGGGGAGGGACGGCCGGCCCGCGGCGTCGACGACTTGACTTATATATGGGCTGAGTGCGGCACTATCATTCCACCAGCTTCAAGTCTCGCCGAGTGTGAACGTAAAGTAGCAGGCCTACGCACTATGAACACATGCTCCTTCCCACTGTCATGCTTTATTGCGTATGAAACGAACCATCTGGAACTGCGACCTTTCTGGAACTGCACCTTGACCAAGCTCAATCTCGATGTACGTACGTATCGAGTCGCTTGACAAACAATCGACCAACCCGAACACTTCAAGGCCTTCAACTATCCTTCTGAAATTGATCGTTGACACTGATGAGGCAATATTCATTGAAGGCCTTGAACTACTTGAACTCGATAAACTTTTCTGCCGGTGGGCTTCGACTCGTGCGGATTTCCGGACTCGACTCGAAAAGATCCGTTTCAACGGCTATATCCGAGTCGGAGTTGAAGCTTGAGCGATGATAAACTCTGCGGCGCGCGTTGCGAATGCTGCGGAATTTTCGAAAGCTGCACGCGTGCTCGCACGGCAGCGTACTTGGGTTGTGGTAGGCCAAGTCTTGCGAGTCTTCTTGCTCATTGGTGCCGTTGTGGCTACGCCGGCTGCCTCTCCCTCTCGGTTGCGCTGTCGAGGTATAGAGCCGAACAGGTCGTCGTACACTACCATGAGCCTCGGCAGTGAGTGAGGGTCTCTCCCGGTTCGCTCAGGAGCCAGCATTCTGAGCAGCGAGTCGATACTTGCAGCGCTTATTACCACCACTTTGGCAAGGCACACGAGGCAGCAGTCAGCGTCCAGGAACTCGCCGACCGTCTGCCATATCGCAAGAGGCCAAGCGGCGTCCGTCAATGGACGTCGCGCTCGGTCGGCAGGCGACGCGCTGCACGAGTGTGCAGCGACGAGCGGGCGGGGAGCCCGCCCAGGGGCGCGAAGTGCAAACCGCAGCCTCGCGCAACGGCGTCTTCCCGTGTCAGCGAAGACATCAGCCATGAGTAGCAGCGCGGAAGCATGTCCGGATGCAGCGTGCACGGCCGAGCTCGCAATCTTTGGCTCCACTGCCGTCGTCTTGTTGGCCAGTATCATCGTGGGCGCACTTGTCTATATTCGAAAGCGGCAGAAGCTGCGGCAGGTGCTCGATCTCGACAAGGCAATGCAACGCCAGCAGGGCGTCGCGAGAGCGGACGAGGCAATGAGCAGGCACAGTCTCGATCTCAACGTCTCAATGAAGAAAGGCTCCCCCGTGGCCCAAGGGGATGACCAGCCCCGAAGGCGCCTCCCCTGGGAAATACGATACTCCGAGATCAAGCTCCAGGAACGCATCGCGCATGGGACGTCGGGTGCAGTTTGGAAGGCGCAATGGATGGACATGACTGTTGCCGTCAAGATTCCACACGAGGACATTTCTGATGCGCTGCGGCAAAACTTCATCGACGAGGCTTTCATGATGTCGAAGCTGCACCACCCCAACATTGTTGTCTTCTTCGGCGCCTGCCTCGAGGAAAAGAATCTTGCGCTCGTTTTGGAGTTTTTGGAGAGAGGCAGCATGCACGATTTTCTCAAAAATGAGAGCGAAAAGGTGGACTTTCAGGTGTTGCATCACTTCGCGACAGACATTGCGCGGGGCATGAAGTACCTGCACCAGCGCTGCTCAATTATTCAGCGGGATCTCAAACCTCGCAACCTGCTCATCGATGCGGCTTACAACGTGAGAATCTGCGATTTCGGGCTTTCCAAGCACATAAATATCAAGGATGAGGGCATGACCGCGTGCGGCACCCCTTATTGGACGGCCCCCGAAGTAATTTTGGGAGAGCCGTACAACAAAAAGGCCGACGTATTTAGCTATGCAATCATCCTCTGGGAACTCATTACGCGCGAGGAGCCATATAGCGGCCTGCCCGGTCTCGAGGTGGCAATCAAAGTCGCGAGCGAGGGTCTCCGACCTCGCATCCCAAAGTTCTGCCCCGACGGCATGGCCGCCCTCATCAGAGATTGTTGGGAGCACGACGCGAAGTTGCGTCCAAACTTTGCGCAGATTCTTGAGAGGCTCATCGATATCAAGAAGCGCGAGCAGGAAAACAAGCCGCTCACAGCCGAGGCCCTTGAGGCAGCCAACAGCAAGGATTCCGACCAGTCTCGACAGCCTTGCGCAACTACAGACCCTTGAGCAGTGTACAAGTATCATGATGATAAGTATGGTTGTGGCGCAAATAGCAAGCCTGTTGACCCCTTCCGCTCGCCTGACGGCGCACGGAATGACGTTTCCCTTTTTCTGTCTAGTGGCCAGCCAGGCTTCCGTCTTCGAAAGAAGTCCGGAGAGCTGAGATGGAGATCAAGGTTAGAGTTTCGAGGTTCGGCTACATTAGATTGGTGCATTTGGGGCCGTAGATGCCCGGTGGCTTGATCTACCAAGACCAAGAGCTGCCTAGAACTTGGGCGACGGGTTATCCAGCTCGGCGCGGTGCAGGTTGATGAAAACCGCGGCAACCAACGCAATACACACGCCAGAGTAAGAGCTATTGAGGACAATGCCCATGCCACAAGACATGATGGCCGTGGCCTTGATGTAGAGGTCGCGCTTCGCGAAATCGTACTTGGAGAGAAGCTTGGGGTTGGCGATGCAGGCAAAGGCGGTCGCGACGTAAAGGAAGAAGAGCATGCTCACGGTAGGGTGCGCCTCGGCGTACTTGGGCAGAAGGAAGAAAACGCTCGCGGCGAAGTGAAGAACCTGGACGAGAATGTGAATCTGGGCTTCTGGGGCCTGGTGCAGCACAAAGTCCACCGGGTCCGGGAGCATGCGGAGCGAGTTAGCGCCCATGAAGACAACGAGGGCCAGAACCCGAATCATGGCCGCGTGCGCCGCGGCGGTGGCGCGCAACTTGCCGTCGACCTTGACGAACAAAACTTGCGGGTTCGCAACGAGCGCCAGCGTCTCGAGCAGCGCAAAGAGTCCAAAGTTGCAAGGAATAAAGTTGCGCAGGCGTTCGCAAAGGTCCTGGACGGAATGCACCTCGGCCGCGAGCGGGGAAACGGCGCACCCGTAGGCCGTTACCGCCACAGCCATGACGCCAAAAAGCCAGACGAGGGTCTTGCTGGACCCAGCCATGGGCTCGACGGGCGTCACGGACGGCAGCGTGGGCTCCTCGGCCTCCTTGGGGGCCTTTTTCGCCCCCTTCTTGGCCTTGGCTTCCTTGACGGCCTTCTCGGTGGCTTCAGCTTCCGCACGCACACTGCCCGTGAGCAGGTTAGTCACGAGACTGAAGAGTTCCGCGACGAGAAAGCTCAGGTTGAGCACCAGCATGCAAAGGGAGAGCATCATCTCGAAGCTGCCGCTGACCTTTTCCAGGACCAGGATGCCTACTTGGAATGGCTGATTAGAAAGGCCCTGCGGCGTGCGCTCGATCAGCTCCACCATCTCCCGCACAACCGCGGCACCGGGGTACAAGACGCCCGCGACGTGCACGACACTGTTGAGGACGGCAAAAAGCAGAAAGCTTCGGGGCAGGGGCCTGTAGGCGTCCCCGCGGACGCTCGACGCGCGTTGCTTCACAAAGGTCACCAGCGAGAGGAACGAGAATGCCCACATCCAGTCGGACAGGTACACCAGGGTCATGAAGTCCTCGAAGCGCGCGCCCGCCGCCAACGGCGACGTCGACGCCGCCGCCATGGCTCCTGCCTGCCTGCCTGCCCGCTGCTGCTGCTCCCCCGGCGCGCGCTGCTTGCCGCGGCCTGCACCTCCCGCGCTCGCTAGCGTCTCTGCCGGCCGGGGCGCCTGCCCGCGTCGCAGCGTCCGCGTCGCGCGTCAAGGCCTAGGTAGGCTAGCGGCTTTATTTCGCGAACTGCTTGATTTGATCAGGTTTGTTAGATCTCACCATAACCTGTGATGTGCAGTGATTAATTGATCGATCGACTCCACTCTGATCGATGCACGCCACACGCGTCCCACACGCGCACGCGGACTCAGCACGCCTTGCAGCAGCAGGGCTCCGGTCGAGGGATGTTGGTTGGCCTGCTCGAATCTCCGCTCCTCAGGCGTCCGGGAGCTCCGTCGACGGCGCCGCCTGCTCTAGACTGATCAGCCCTGCTGTCCCGAGCGATGCTGCCACGTCATCGTCATCAGGCAGGTCAGAGATCATCGTTGTCATCATCATCAGTGCAGCAAGCACATGGTATGATCATCATCAGCAGCAAAACTAACTCGGGCGACGCCCGCTCGTGTCAGGGCTCGCGACGACCTCGAGTCATCAGGCCAGGCCCGCCAGGCGGGCCTTACAGAGCGGCCCGGGAGTCGCCCGCAGCGCGCCTCTGCACCTTGAAGCCTCCAGCGTGGCGACTCGCGACGGCACGCGCGGCGATTGCGCGCGCAGTGCGACAGGGCCACATGAGGCCAGGAGGGGTCCGAGAAAAAAAGGGAGAAAGAAGCAAAAAAATTAGTGCACCCGACGAGAATTGAACTCGTGACCTTCGCATTACAAGTGCGACGTAACTACCACTGTACTACGGGTGCTTCGCAGATAAAGCAAGAGGAAACGAGCAGGGCTTCCTTATAACCCTTGTGTCGCCAACGTTGCTTGATTGACCGCATGGCGTTGGCGTGGCGGCGAGCCTGAGGCCGGAGTAGCGGAGTAGGACGAAGGCGAGACCATTCCGTCATGTCACGAGAGCTGGTCCAGCAGCCGGGAGGCGAACTCGATACGTCCTCGAGCGAGCTTGAGCGGAAGACCTGCCGCGTCGTCGGGAAGTTGCGCCACGAGCCGGTCGAGGCGAAGCGCCACGACCTCGTGAAGCAGAGCGCGCATCGAGATGCTGTCCCCATCTCCAAATGCGTCGAAGAGGGCGTCTCGATGGGCCTGACTCAGCAGTGTCTTGATGCCGAGCTTTGGGCAGATGGTCGCGTCCCACCTTGCCCGCGAAACGACATCCGTATCGGTCCAGCTAGATATCATTTCCAGCCCATCGCGTTCGAGCGCCGTCCATACGGGCCCGGCGACTGTGTTCAAGGAAGCCGTGGCCAAGGCTTGGGCTTCAGGCGCCCTGTTGCGGACTGCTTTCTCGAGGAAAGCGTCAAAGTGAATCTTTCCGCGCGAGTCGCCCTCTGAGAGCTCGTCCACCAGTGTCCGCAGAGAAACCCAAGGCATGCGTAGCCCAAGAACTTGCGAAAGGCCTTCCGCGAACTTGATGCGGGCCAGCGTGGCATAATCGCGCGCGGACCCGGCAGCGGATCCAAGGCTCTTCGAAGGCATTGCAGCAGAGTCGGGTGCGGCTCGCGCCGGCAGTCGGGAATGGGCGTGACAAGCGTCGAGATGGCGCCGGTTCCAAGGCATATAGTCCGGGTCGTGCGCGCAGCTTGCAGTGAGCGAGCAGTAACCAAATGCGGAGTCATCCGCCCTGACCTCGTGGAATCGAGCCCAGACCAATGCCGCAATTTGCTCTTCCAGATCATACCGCGGGTTCGTCAGTCTCTCGAGCCGCGCAAGCGCAGCGTACGTCCAGATGTGCTCTCTCAGCTTTGCCACCATTCGGCGAGGCGAGAGCGAAGGATCTATCGTGCGCTTGTCGCAGCAGGGGCACGCTGCCTCGAGCTGCGGATCCCAGTGGTCAAAGGTGGCTTCTTGGAGGTCTCGGGCGCACTCTATCAGCTCTTCGACCGTGCGCGCGCTTTGCGTACGCTCCACAAAGGCATTGCGACCTTTCCATGATGGGTAATCTCGGCGCTCGTGGGCGCCGCCGTTGCCCAGAATAAGCACGCGAATGTCCTCGTCTTGCTGATTGCAGTGGTGGCTTCGACACCGTCGCCGCCGATCCGCCATTTTGGCCTTTTGCAAGATCCTAAAGCCAAGCTTCGCAGAGACCGCCGGCTCCGCAAGCGAAGTCCCCGCGGCTGCGTGTGCCTAGGCCGTCCTCGGAATCGGTCTTTGATCTTCGAGCTCGGGGTTCCGCCCGACTGAGCTTTTTCGCGAGTGAATGCTTGAGAGGAGATGCTGTGCTGCGCCAGCTCGGCCAGTTAGGTCTTGAGCGACGCAAAGGCGAGTCGTCGAGGCAGGGCTGGGCCGGCGCTCCGACTCGGACGCGGACTTCCTGTGATCATGGTCGATTGATCATGGTCATGGTCAGGCATCGTGGTGCGCAGGCGAGGGAGAATGATTGATCATCAACATCCGAGTCGGATCATCATGATTGAACGACGGCGGGATCGGGCGGCCTGGGGCGGTCGGGCGGCCGCGGTGGCGGCGGCGGCGGCGGCGCCGGTCCGCCGTAACGGATCGCCTACGAATGTACGAACGTACGTACAGTACGTACGTACGTACTACCAGGCACCGTGGTATCATATGGTAGGATCGAGTCCGGACCCGGGGGGACTGACGATGCGCTGCTGCACTGCGCTGCGCTGCGCTGCACTGCCCGGCAGGCCGCCAAAGCACGCAGGCCGCGGTCGCGCGAGGCACTCGACCCGGGCGACGGTCGCGCGAGCCGAGGCGCCGAAGGCCCGCAAGAGAAGGGAAAGGAGGGAGCACGGAAGAGGGATCGTGGGCGCGCGGGCGCGATGCTGGGGCTTCTGCGGCCAGCGACGCTGCGCAGGGCGACGGCCGCGGGCCTGGCGGCGCGCAGAGGCCTGAGCGGAACTGCGAGCTCCGACAATGGGGTGGCGCAAAAGCTCGAGGTGCACGCCCGCGAAGGCGCTGACCCCCTGCACGAGGACCTGCGCGAGTCCGTGCGGGCGCTGTGCGCGCGCTTCCCGGGCTCGTACTGGCGCGAGTGCGACCGCGAGCGCGCGTACCCTACCGCCTTTGTCGAGGAGCTCACGAGCAGCGGGTATCTGTCGTTGCTCATTCCGGAGGAGTACGGCGGCAGCGGACTTGGTCTCACGGAAGCCTGCATCGTCATGGAGGAGATTCACCGGAGCGGGTGCAATGGCGGCGCTGCGCACGCCCAGATGTACACCATGGGCACCGTGCTGCGCCACGGCTCCGAGGAGCAAAAGCGCGAGTACCTGCCCAAGATCGCGAGCGGTGAGCTGCGCCTCCAGACCTTTGGGGTCTCCGAGCCGAACTCGGGGACCGACACGCTGAGTCTGCAGACGACCGCGCGTGAGCAGGAGGACGGCTCCTACCTGGTCAATGGCACCAAGCTCTGGCAGAGCCGGGCCGAGCACAGCGACCTCATGCTTCTTCTCGCGCGGACGGCATCCCCTTCGGATGGGACGCCTCGCCGCGACTGCCTCAGCACATTTTTGGTCGACATGCACAAGGCCAAGGCGGACGGCGGGCTCGAGATCCGCCCCATTGAGACCATGATCAACCACAATACCACGCAAATCTTTTTCGACAACGTGCGCATCCCCGCCAACAGCCTCGTCGGCGAGAAGGGTCAGGGCTTCAAGTACATTCTCTCGTCCATGAATGCAGAGCGCATTCTCATCGCCTCGGAGTGTCTGGGCGACGGCCGCTTCTTCCTCGACCGGGCCACGGCCTACGCGGGCGAGCGGTCAGTGTTTGGACGCAAGATTGGTCAGAACCAGGGCATCCAGTTCCCCTTGGCGCAGTCTTACGCGAGCCTCGAGGCCGCTTCCCTCATGGTCAAAGCCGCCTCTGCCCTCTATGTCGCTGGACAACCCTGTGGGCCGCAGGCCAACATGGCCAAGTATCTCGCGTCGGAAGCCGCCTGGGCCGCAGGCGAGGCATGCATGCAAGCCTATGGAGGGTTTGCCTTTGCTTCGGAGTACGACATTGAGCGCAAGTGGAGAGAGTCTCGCCTCTATCGCACGGCGCCCATCAGCTCCAACCTCATTCTCACGAATATTGCCGAGAAGGTCCTGGGCCTTCCGCGCTCTTTCTAATAAGTTATCGTTAGCTGAACGGCGAGTCGCTTGCGGCACGCTCGCGACTTTCACGAGCCCGCCCGAGCTACTGGCTGCTCTGCAACAGGCTTGCTGCACTGTTCCATGGGATCCTCTCGCATCGCTCTGCGATACCCGGGCCACGGCTTTGGCGGCACTGTGCATTGCCATAGGTCTCGCTTTCCGCCAACGACTGGAGGACGCTGCGTGCCGGCAGCACAAAGCAAACCCTGAAAATGGCGGGACGTGAGGACACTTTGTCGAACGGAACCTTTCACGCGTGTAAGAAGTCTGCGCAAAGCATTTTTCTCTCTGCAGCTTGTAGAACACCATTCTCCTTGGCAAAGCGGCCCAGGGGGCGGCGCTGAAGTAGTTTCGAACTGGAATGCGACTTTTATCTCCTCTCAGGCTTTTGAACCTTCTGACTCTGTGTCGGCACAACAGCGTCCCAGACAAGGATACAGGTTTACAGCGGGCCCACGCGGATGCAGCGCGTACCGGGCACCGTGCTCGCCGTAGAGCCAGTCCGCGCTTGAAACGTCGAGAATGCGCCCGTCCTCGAGCTCTGCCAGGATCAGTCCGCGCCGCAAGCTTTCGAGGTCGTCAATCGCCTCACGCGTAAAGACCGCGTCGCCTTCGCACGACGTCTTGGTATCGCTGGCAACGGTGCTCTCAGGCGTTGCGTCCAAGGCGGCCACCACCGGGAATCGGGTGCCCAGCTCTTGCACCCACGTCGCGAGCTGCGCCTCGGAGAGCTCCGCGGTTATGTCGCGACCTAGCAAGAACGGCATGCGAGACTGAACCGACGATACGTCGAACACAGATCCCGCCACGGCGATGAGCGCTACGCGCGAGCTCGATTTGCCGTCGTAAAAGTCAAGCTCTTCGGGCGCGAGCGCCTCGAGCGTCGTTGATTTGTCCTCGGGCGGCTCCCAGGGCGTCGTCCTCGAGGGGAGACCGTCGAGATCAAGCGCGGAGAGGAGCATCGTTTCTGCGGACTCGGCAGCCCTGCTGCGCCCCACGACCGGGCAGTCCTCGAAGCTGCCGGCGTGCTGGTGGTGCGGCAGTCCGTGGCGCACTGCCCAGCCGAGGAGCATTTCCGACTCTTCCCAGAAGACCGCCGACAGCATGCCGACGCACGCCAGCGCCAACACCGCGCTCCGCGCCAGCCCGGGCATGCTGTGCTCCCTGGAGTCTGCCCTCGAATGGACGAAGGTCGCTACCGTATCGACGACTCGGGTCCTACTGCTCCGGGCCCTGCTGCCGCGCAGCCACGCGGCCTTGGGGCCTCGGCGGCGAGTCCGAAGGCTCGGAGGCGAAGCCCCGCCTCTCCGGGACCCTTCTCGGACCCCGAGCGCCACGCTCGCAGCCGCGGCCTCCGCGCGTTTCGGACTTGGTCACGGCATGGCCGCGGCGTTGGGGACGAGCGACTCGGGGCGTGAAGAAGGCCGCCGACAGCGAGTGGGCCTCGCCCGGCGCGAGCTCGGCGGGGCGGCCTCCTCGGCGGTCTGGGGGCCGCGCCTCCCGCGGCCGCGTCCCCGTCTGCGGGTTCGCGGGCGTCGGTCGGCGTCGTCGGCGTCGGCGTCGTCGGCGTCGTCGTCGCGTATCTTTCTGGCGCGCTTTTCTTTTGGCATGGCGGGTAGACAGACCCGTCGGAGCCCAGCAGACCCGCGACCGCCCGCGCCGCGCGCC
>KQ758850.1:8370828-8387807 GCA_001462505.1 Aurantiochytrium sp. T66
ACCGGCCTGGCCGATGTGGATGGAGATGACCTCACGCATCTTGCTTGGGTGGTGGTAGAAGCGGGCGGAGAGAAGAAGACTTGGGCTCGGCGGAGGCGAGGGGCGCAAGGAAGGCGGGGTAGAACGGCGTGTTGTTAGGCACGACCGTCTGAAGGCTGATTCGGATTTGCTCTGCTTAGCCCCGGTTTTGCTATCGATCGCCGCGCCAAACCGCCGCGCCGCGCCAGTGGAACGCCCCTCTCAACGCCCGCTCCTGGCGCCAGTGTATCGCCCCGATCTCCACCTTCGCCCATATTGTGCCCCTTTTTCCGCGCTGCCAGTGGAGTTAGAGGCGGCGTCCGTTGCGGCAATGGCGTTACTATGGGGTCTTGTTTGAGAGGAGCGGCAGAGAGTTGGCGCCAGTGGCGCGAGAGGGGCCGAGTCCATTCGGTGCGGGCGAAAGTGGACGGCCGCCCCTCTCAGCCCAGAGGGGCGGCGAAAGCGGCGTGCAACGGCCAATCCGATTTTTGCGCGGTTGGTCTCTCTGAGTGGCGTGAAACGGCTCGTTGCAGGCCTCGGACTCAGGCTCGGAGGGGGCCAAGCCGCCGCGCGCGGGACCTGGGCGCTATCCATGAAGGGCTGCGCGGACTTTGGGAAGAGCCATCGCCCCGTCCCACGGCACGCGAGGGAGGCGCAATTTTGGCTTGCAAGAAATTCAAGAGGTGATGCGCCGCACTGGTAGGGAGAAGAAAAAAGCTCGTCACGCTGCTGCGCCTTGAAGAGTCGCTCGAGGGCCCCGAGGTTTTTCCACCGTGGGCGACTCGGACTCGGAGATGCGGCGACGGTTTGAGGATCTCTCAGAAGCCGTGCATCCAGGCTGTGATGAGCAGAAATGGACGTGCGTGATGGTGCGTGCAGTGTTTTTTACAAAATCTACTACGAGGTGGATAAACGTGAGCAAGGTCGAGAGCGGTGCCAACAGCGCATATCTCAGGTTGGGAGACTAAGCGATCTGGTCGACGCAATTCGCAGCCCAAGGCTTCCTTCCATGGCGCGTCTTCTCAGACGTTGGCCAAGGAGGCGATGGGTTTAGTACTCCTCGCCATACTCGGCCTCCTCGCCCTCGCCCTCAGCGGTCTCGGCGCCGACCTCCTCGTAGTCCTTCTCGAGAGCGGCGAGATCCTCGCGGGCCTCGGAGAACTCACCCTCCTCCATGCCCTCACCGACGTACCAGTGCACGAAGGCGCGCTTGGCGTACATGAGATCGAACTTGTGGTCCACGCGCGAGAAGACCTCGGCGATGGCGGTCGAGTTCGAGATCATGCACACGGCGCGCTGCACCTTGGCGAGATCGCCGCCCGGGACGACGGTGGGCGGCTGGTAGTTGATGCCGCACTTGAAGCCAGTCGGGCACCAGTCGACGAACTGGATGGTGCGCTTGGTCTTGATGGTGGCGACCGAGGCGTTGACATCCTTGGGGACGACGTCACCGCGGTACATGAGGCAGCAGGCCATGTACTTACCGTGGCGGGGGTCGCACTTGGACATCATCGACGAGGGCTCGAAGGCGGCGTTCGTGATCTCGGAGACCGAGAGCTGCTCGTGGTAGGCCTTCTCGGCCGAGATGACCGGGGCGTACGACGAAAGCATGAAGTGGATGCGCGGGTACGGGACCAGGTTGGTCTGGAACTCGGTAATGTCGACGTTGAGGGCGCCATCGAAGCGGAGCGAGGCGGTGAGCGACGAAATGACCTGGGCCACGAGGCGGTTCAGGTTGGTGTACGTCGGGCGCTCAATGTCGAGCGAGCGGCGGCAGATGTCGTAGATGGCCTCGTTGTCGAGCATGACGGCGACATCGGTGTGCTCGAGGAGCGAGTGGGTCGAGAGCACGCAGTTGTACGGCTCGACGACGGCGGTGGACACCTGGGGCGAGGGGTACACGCAGAAGCCGAGCTTGGACTTGCGGCCGTAGTCGACGCTCAGGCGCTCGAGGAGGAGCGAGCCGAGGCCGGAGCCGGTGCCGCCGCCGACGGCGTTGAAGCAGAGGAAGCCCTGGAGGCCGGTGCAGTTATCGGCGAGCTTGCGGATGCGGTCGAGGACGAGGTCCACGATCTCCTTGCCGATGGTGTAGTGGCCACGGGCGTAGTTGTTGGCGGCATCCTCCTTGCCGGTGATGATCTGTTCCGGGTGGTAGAGGGCGCGGTAGGTGCCGGTGCGGACCTCGTCACAGACGGTGGGCTCGAGATCGACGAGGACAGCGCGGGGCACGTGCTTGCCGGCGCCGGTCTCGGAGAAGAAGGTGTTGAAGGCGTCGTCGCCGCCGCCAATGGTCTTGTCCGAGGGCATCTGGCCGTCCGGCTGGATGCCATGCTCGAGGCAGTAGAGCTCCCAGCAGGCGTTACCGACCTGGACGCCGGCCTGGCCGATATGGATGGAGATGACCTCACGCATCTTCTTTCACGCTGCGAGTTCGCTCGGTCAGTTCGCCGCCCGTGCGTGCGTGCGTGCGTGCGTGCGTGCGTGCGTGCGTGGACAGCTCTGGATTCGGGTTTGGGCTCGGCAGGCCGGGTTTGCCACCACTCCTCGCAACGGCCGCCGACCGTTTCTCATGTCAATCACTTGGCAATCATTATCGATCATCATCATCATCATCGACTATCAATCAATCAATCAACCATCCCAGCCAGTGCAGTGCAGTGCGGTGCCGTGCGAGCCCCCACTGCGCGCCGCCTGTGCCGTCGCCTTATCGGGGCCAGAATCCAGTGGCGCGGCAGGAGAGCAGCAACGGTTTTTCGCCTTTGGTTTGCGTGATGATTGAGAGGGCCCCGGGCTGCGCGCGGAGGGACTTCGAGGGAGGGAGTCCCGTCGGGCGGTTGCGCCCAGTGGCCGAGGGTCTGAGCGGAATTCGTTGGTCCTCCGCGCCCGCCTGTGTCCGTCGACCGCGCTTCGTGTGTCGAGTGACGCAGCTGGTCAAAGTTTGCGTGCAACCGCCGAGCCGACATCCTCGTCGGCCAGCGCACGCAACTTGCTTCCTTGCAAATGTAGACTTCTTGCTTCTCTGATCAAGACGCAGGAGGCGCCATCGCCAGATGTCACTGTCATCATCTGCACGCGGCCCGCAATCTCATGAGCAACGGGCGGCAGGCACGAGCGCAATGGGTCACCTCGGCCGGCCTGTGCCGTGACTCGGGCCCAGAAAAAGTAGCCTGGGGCTGAGCCTGGACGGCCGACCCAAAAAGGATGGCGCCGACCTGCAAGCAACAAGGATGGATTCACAGCTTGAAGGGGTTGTCAATTCATGTTCGTGGGCCAGGGGATATAACCGCCGTGCTCGGACGCGTTTCCCGAACGCGCGCTGCAAGCCGAGCCCGTGCGCTTGGTACGTACTAGGCTACGTGGTACCGAAGGTGAACCAAAGCCTTCGAGGCCATCAGCTTGCCAAAGTCACGTCTGAGCACCGTGAATTGGCAACCAACAAGATGACAGTGTCGACCGGATCGCATGCCGCGCTCCATTTACGCATCTGGCAGACTGCTGCAGATCCACATCAGGGATCGAACGCCATGTCAGATGCGGAGCCCGAACTTCAAGCCGGCGTGAGCGCGCGCTGATCAAATAACGTCGCTCGAGGCCTGCAACTTTGGACCTTGACGTAGATTGAGAATCCGACCAGGGCTTGTTACTTGCGCAAGAAGCAGCGTCTTGCAGCAATGCTGCTAGTGATTACTCGCCGATGAGCAGGCGTTCCATCTTCAGATCTGCAAGGCTTGCGACTCCTGGTGCACGGATGAATCTCTTAGGTTCTCTTGCGCGAGTCTTCTTTTGCGTGGCACTTCCAAAGCGCTTCGCCTTCGGACATGAGGACACGATCTGCAATCTGTGCAGAAAATTCGAATCCTGACGTCCGCGTATGCATATCACGCGCCTTGGCGCAGTCTGTCGCTATTCGGCAACGAGCTTGCGGAGTCTAGCATCGCTCGCCACAGTGCGCAAGCTGGCGAGCACGCTGATGCCTGTTGGCATCTGGCTTTGAATCTGGACGCTGCTCACTGTCAATTTGCGCGAGAATCTCAGCATGACTGCTTCCTAATCCATCGCGGAGATACGTACGAACGTACCGTACGTACATACGTACGTACGTAGTATAAGTTGGTTGGGGAGTCCTTTGTGGTTCGCGAATGATCTTTGGTCTCCAAATTTGCTGCGCGTTTCTGATGCACTGCATCATGATCTTTGGTTCCCAACTTCATCGGTCGACGGATCATGTGGTGACATTTCGAGCGCGATGTTTTCGTCGCTAGAGTTTCACGCAGAAAGAGCTCAAACTTCACTATTCTGGGTTCGTGTTTGCACATGCTTCGCCACAAAGCAAGTCTCCGAAATATCTTTCCATGGCTTTCGGAATCCTGATACTGTCGGAGCGTGCGTGCACCAAGATGCGATCAACTCTGACGAAAAGCACAGCAGGGAAAAGTTGGTGGTTACTTAGCTAAAGTTGACATGCTGGACCTCGCAGGCGGTGCCGTAGTAGCCCGTGAAGCACGTGCAGGCGCCGGTGTCGAAGTTGCACTTGCCACGGCCGGAGCACTCGCGGCCAGACTCAGAGCCGTAGCCGTCCATGGGGTCGGTAGAAGTTGGGCACTGGTGCATGGAGCAGTCAGGACCCATGAAGCCCTCATCGCAGAAGCAGCCGGCGCTGGTGGTGGCGTCAAAGGGCGAGTCGTATGAGAGCGAGCTGGTCGTGTACTCAAAGTTGGAGTCGTAGGCGGCGACCTGGGTGACGAGGTCCTTGAGGAGCATGCACTTGCCGTGGTCGTTGCAGTTGTTGGGGCAGGTGCGGCGGCCGCAGTTCTTACCAGTAAAGCCGGTCTGGCACGCGCACTCGCCGGTCGAGCGGTCGCAGGTGCCGACGCCAGAGCACTCGGTGATCTGGTTGTGGTTGTCGTCGGCGTACGGAAGCGCGCCGATGGCAGGGCCACTCGGGCAAGTCTTGAGCGAGCAATCCGGCGCCGTGTAATCGTAGATCTGGTTACCATCCTCGGTGCGCAGGAAGCAGGTGCACGAGTCCTTCTTGACGACGCTCGTGTCATAGCCGGGGCTGCTAGCCGTGGGCTTATAGTAGTTGACCGAGTCGGTCACGGTGGAGAAGGTCGCTGCGTAGTTGGTGCAGCGGCCATGACCGGAGCACGCATTTGGGCAGGCGGCCTCGCTGCTCTGCATAAGGCAAAAGGCCATGGCGGCCACGAGGAGCGCGTTGAACTGCATTTTCCTGGGCGTTTGGCGGACGGGCTGGTTTGCGAGCAGGCAAGTCGGCGCGCGCGGGCAGGGCGAGGCGACGGCCGCGTCGAACGGAGGCAGACAACAGCAAGGGTGAGGCGGTCGAAAAGTGTCTCGAGTTGCAGGTTTGCCCGTCGAGCAGGCTGGCGTCTTGGGTTCGTTTCGTTGAGCTTGGCTTGAGTCCCTTGCTTGCCTCTCGTTTGCTAGAGACTTGAACGACGTTCAACCGGTCTTTTTCTTTCAAAATCTCTCAACACCTTATTTCTAGACGAGGTTCAACGCCTTTCCTGGTATCAAAGCACGGAAAGAAGCGAAAAATCGAGCAACCTCTGACCTGCTTATTTTGCCAGCTTGCTGGCGACTACGAGAGAGCCACCGCGCTCGCATCCCACGATGAGAGCAGCTCAACGAGCAAGCTCCGTAACCGTTGAATGTCTCTCGCACCTTTCGCGGAGTCCAGCTCACACTATCTCGCCGTTTTTGACTACGGGTCTGGTAAACTTATGACTCCGGGACGTCCGTTGGGGTCCAACGCGTCAATGCGTGAGAAAAACGAGCTGGGGACCGTCGGGGGCTATGCTGGGGTAAGCTTGAGGTAACAGCTTGCTAATCGCTTGGTTTCTTGCTTCGGAGCTCCGTCGTAGTTGATTAGCTTGTCTGGAGTGGCACGGAATATGATCGTTTCGTCGCAGCCAGACTCGAACTCTGACTTGGACTCTGTCACACTGTAGGCCTATACGTACGTACGTGGTACGTACCAGGCCTACCAGGCTGTACCAGCGCTAACCATTTCGCGATGCAGCAGAGCGGCTAGGTCTTTAGAGGTCGCTAAACGTCCCGACCCCGAGTGCTTGTTTTTGTGCAGTTGCCCTGCGCGAAAACCCGCATTATTTCCCAATGTGACTTCAAGTTTAGCCTACTAGTAAGGCCCTTGCCTCTCTTCGACTGTGCTGATGGTCCTTCGTTGCTTGACTTTGTCAGAGCTCTGATCGTTACTAGACTACACGTTTGCGTACGGACTGGCACTAGGCTTTACGCGCAGCCCATCGACAACCCATCGACGGTCACCCGACCGGGGGCCCGGACCGGCCGGACCGGGCCGGTCGACGTCGCCCGGTGCAAGCTGCCACCTACCTCACTCACTGTCAAGTTCTTGATGAGTGGCTTGTGGCGCGGGTTCCCTCATCAACGGAAGCAGCTCGGACTTGAAAAGACGCTGGCTGACCGCTGGCTCGGGTGCGGGTCCGCTCACAGTCAGTGTGCTTGCGGCGCTGCCGGTGCTGGGTTGGGAAGATCAGAAGAGCATTTGTTCTGTCGAAAGGCCGCACAGACCGCCGCAGTCCCGCCGCACATCCAGTGCGCACTACAGCCTCTTCGCCTCTTTCTTGTGTCGGCGTCGCGCGTGCGGCACGCGCTGGAGGACGTCTGGAGGGCGCTGGAGTACGTACGTACGTACGTACGTATACGTATACGTACGTACGTAGTACGTACCCGGGTAGTAGTACGTACAATACTACGGGGTACTGTCGGGATGTGCGCGAAATGCACTGGCAGTCGGAATCGGCAGTCAGTCGATCAGTCGGCAGCGTGTGCACATTCATCATCAGCCGACCATCTCAGCCTGGAAGCAGGAGATGATTTAGCACTAGGGCCGCGGAAAACAGCTTCTTCCGTGGCGCTCAGCCTGCCTACTACGAAAGTACAGTACGTACAGTACCCGGTACGTCCAGGTAGAGCAACGCCACCGATCAGCCAGCGCGCGCCAGTGCGAGATGCCAACTGCCAGGGACGAGCGCTGGGGACTTTGGCGACTGTCCTTTGACTCGCAAAGGTCTTCTCCAAGTTGCCAGCACTGCCCAGCAGGCCCTGAATGAATGAATGATTGCGAGGCGAAGGAGTCTTCCAGCGCAGCGAAAATGTCCAGTTTGCGCAGGCTCTCCGGGCGCCGCCCTTTGTCGCCTTTTGCCAGTCACAGTCTGTGAGCCAGTTTCTCAGCCAGCCAGCACGCATCCGACGTCCTTGGTCTTTGGCCTTTCGTCTGCGCCGCTGCGGCCTCTGCGCGTCCGGCCTACAGAGGCTCGATGATGTGATGGCTTGAAGACAGACTTGACTTAACTTTGTCGCTTTTGCACGGGCGGCGCGTGCACGGCCCTGTCTGCTCTCTCTACTGTTGCTAGTAAGGACAGGACAGAGGAGCGTGTGCGGAAGAGAGAGGGACAGTGCAGTGTGCACGTGCTGGACTCGACTCGACTCGACTCGACTCGACTCGACTCGAGGGTCGACTCGCCACGACTTGACTTGCCTTGTCTTGCCTCACAACCAACATTTGGTCTGCTGCCAAGTTGTCCAAGCTATCGAGCACAAGGGAAGCAAAGCCGGGACTTCATCAACATCGCGCCGCATTTCTGGGCAAACCCAAAACACGTACTTACTAACGAAGGAGCACCCGACTCGCGACCGCCAGACGTGGCTTGGGCCCGTAGCACAATGGGCAAGGACCTGGAGCGCAGCGCCGCAATCGAAGACGATGACGCGAGCGTCATGGGCATGGAGGAGAAGCCTCTGACGTCAAAGGAAGAGGCGGATGTCATCCCTTCGCTCAAGCGGGGATGTACGGACCTCCCGTGCCTCCTGCTTTTCCTCGTGTACGTGGCGGGCATGGTCGCGCTCACGATTGTTGGCGTCCAGCAGGGCGACCCGGCCCGGCTCGTGTACGGGTCGAACCACAAGGGCGAGCTGTGCGGCGGAGACGCCCACGCCGACCAGAAATACATCGTCTACCCGCGCGTCGAGGAGGATGTTCTCATGTCCGGATACTTGGACAATGACATTTCTCTGGACGACCTCAAATTTTACGGCATTTGCCAGGAGGCCTGCCCCGTGGCCGGCGACTTCGTCTGCACAGACGCCGCCGAGCTCGTCGTAGAGGAGCAAATGGACCTCACCGGATACACGCGAGACACCATCATCAACGAGTGCCTCAACAACTGGTACAGTTCGTTTCCCGCTGGGTCGACTTGCCCCGACGCCCTCATCCACAGCGAGTGCTTCGAGACTCTCTTCGACACGACGTCCGTCTTCTTCCGCTGCCTCCCCGAGTACGTCTACGAGGTCGAGGTCCTGCCGGAGTCACAGTGCACCAAGTTTAAAAACGTGAGCCTGATCAACGGCGACACCGAGGAGATCTGCGTGACGTTTCGCGAGGTCACCAAGGTCACGCGCGAGCAGCCGACCGCGTCGAACGTACTCTTTGACAGCTTCAACACCATCGCCGTCACCATCGAGCGCTACACCGGCGACATCTACCGGGCTTACGAGCCGATTCTTGTTTCGGGACTCGGCGTCTCGGTAGCCGTCGGTCTCCTCTACATCTTCTCGCTCTTCTGCTGTGTCGGCTTCATGGTCTGGATCGTCGTCTTCTCCTCGGTCATCATGAGCGTCATCTTCACGCTCTTCTGCTACGTCAAGGCCGGCATTCTCAGCGGGTCGCTCATCACGGACCTCTCCAGTCAGGCAGGCTCGCTCATCGAAGAGGCCACCGATGCCATCACCGAGATCGATCTTCTCGACCTCCAGGTCAACGCGTCCCTTATCGCGAACGCGATCTCTAGCAAGGAGCTGCCCAACTCCTTGCAGGCCAGCCTCGAGTACACCGAGGAGTTCAAGTACGCCGCCGTGGCCGCAACCATCTTCACCGTTCTCTTGCTCATCATCGTCTTCACGATGATCAGCCGCATCGCGCGCGCCATCGAGATCTTCGAGGAAGCCTCCAAGGCGATCCGCAAGAACATTTTTCTCGTCATTCTGCCGTTTTGCAGCATGGGCGCCATCTTCTCGGCCGCCGCCGCCTGGACCGTCGCTGCCGCCTATGTCGCCACGGCGGGGACCTACGAGATCGTCTTCATGAACCAGACTATCGCTGTCAACCCGGAAGACGTGGCGCTCGAGGTCAGCGTCCTCGAGGACAGCTTCTCGTACAAGAGCGTCGTCATGGCCTACATGATCTTTGGCCTCTTCTGGATCCTGAACTTTATCAGCGGCATCAACACGCTCACCGTCTCCGGCGCCGTGCTCCGCTGGTTCTGGGCTGACGAGGTCGCCGCGGACGGCGCCGGGTCCACGCACTTCCCCATCGCGCGCTCCCTCTACACCGCGCTCCGGTACCACCTCGGCACCGTGGCCTTTGGCTCGCTCGTGCTTGCCATCGTCTCCTTCATCCGCTACCTGGCCGCCTACTTGCAGCGCCGCATCCAGGCGCTCGGCCACGACAGCCGCGTCGTGCGCATCATCTTCTGCGCCGTGCAGGCGTTCCTCAAGTGCGTGCAGCGCTGCGTGGAGTTCGTCTCGCGCCACGCCTTCATTTACACGGCCATGTTTGGCGAGTCCTTCTGCGTTTCCACCAAGATGGCCTTTTCCGCCATGGCCACCAACGTCGCGCAGGTTGCCCTCGTCACCTTCCTCGGCGATCTCATTCAGCGCTTCGGCCAGGTCCTGATCACCATCATCTCGGGTCTCACCTGCTGGATCTGGATCGATTCCCCGGAGTACGCCTTCGGTGGCGAGAAGCAGCTTTACAGCTTCATCACCCCGGTCATCATGTCGATGTTCCTCGCGTGGTTCGCCGCCGCCGAGGTCCTCGCCGCCTACGACATCACGGTCGACTGTCTGCTCATGTCTTACCTGCAAAACAAGCGCATGGCCAAGTACAAGGCCTCGCACAAGGCCAAGTCCACGCCCGGGCTCGACGCCTTCATGCAAAAGCACGAGCTTACGGACCCCAAGCTCATTCGCCAGGCCTCGCTCATCACCCTCAACTAGGCAACTTGGGCGGTGTCCCGCGTCTGCTCGTCGAGCCTGTGTCATTCTCCCCTTCCACCCCAGCCATGTTGTTGTGTTTTCTTGCTCACTCCTCTTCGACTTTGCCTTGCTGTTGGAATGTCAAATGTTTTGAGAATAGGTTACGAGCACGAGCCGAGTATAGGCAGGCAGGCAGGCGACCGAGCGCACGCCGGATCAGAGACATCCGAGGGACTGCTTCTGGGAATTCCTTCGACCGCTGAGGAATGTCCGCAAGAAGTCTCTACTTGGAGCGACGCTTCGCAGATGCGACTTGCGCTTTGAGGGCCTTTCGTGACTTTGCAGGCGCCGTCTTCTGCTGCTGCTGCTGTTGCTGCTGCTTATTTGGTTTCTTCCCTTGTTCTGGCCGCTGCGGCTTCGCAGCTATCTTCTTGACCGACGAGGGCTGCGATTTGGCGTCGTTGCCAGTCTTGGCAGCCTTGGGCTTCGCGCGCCCCGCCTGGACTTCAGGCTTGCGCTTCGTCTTTGCCTTCTTCTTCACGGCTGGCACCTTTTGCGCCCCTAGCGGGCAGGCCGCCATGCACGTGAGGTGTGCGTTGGACCCGGCGCGCAGCACATTGTCCGACTTTTCCGGGGCGCCGGCGGCCAGCCCTTTCCAAATTTCGATGGCGCCATTCGAGAGAGCCGCGTAAACGCAGTCCAGCTGGTCAAGCGCGCGGCCTGCTGGCGTGCAGTGCACGGCGTAGATGCCACGCACGCGTTTCTCGCACTGCATCTCGACGGGCGGCTCGCTGGCGTCCGCGCCGTACACGAGCACGCGGCCGTCCTCGAGGCCGAGCACGATCTCGCCGGCGGGCGTCGCAAGCGTCAGAGCGTTGACGCGCGTCTTGGGCTCAATAGCCCTGGCCGGCTGCCCGCTCGTGTCGTCGACGCGGAACACGAGGACCACGCGGTCGTCGGCCACGACCGCATACTGATCCCCGGTGGCGGACCAGCACGCCTGGTCCAGGACCTTGTACTTTTCCAGACGGTTGCGCGATGCCGGTCGCGCCGTCTCGAGGTTCCACATGCGCAGCGAGTTGTCGCGCGACGTACTGAGAGCCACCTTGCCCACAGGATGCGCCGCCACCGAGGTCACAGGCCCCGGCTTGTGGCCCTTGAGCACGGTCATAAGGGCCCAGTCCTTGCAGTCCCACACGCAGAGCTTGCCATCCTCGCCCCCGCTTAGGAGGTAGGCGTTCCCCACGAAGCACAGCGCCGTGATGGTGTTTTCGTGCTCCTCGAGCTCGACGAGCTCGCGTTGGTTCGCGAGGTCGTAGGTATGCACGGCTTCCGCGGACCCGCCCATGGCCAGCAGCACGCGGTCTCCGCGCACGTTCGCCCTGGACAGGCTCACGTCGCTCACGGCCATGGCCTTGATGCACCCGTACTGCGCCTGGTACGCGAAGGCGAGCTCGGGCCCGCGCCACCCGTGGAGGCTCCCGTCGTAGCAGCCCGCCACCACGGCGAGCGGCCCGTCATCGTCCGCCATGGCGCCGCCAGGGAGGGGGTGAGGGGGGGTCCGCGCGCGGGGCGGCTGTGCGGCGGGCGCGTCGGCCCCGTCGCGCGCGCGAGGGCTCTCTCGGGTCTGGCCGGCGTCCGGAGTATGCGCGCAGCGTCCTGCGACTCGGGCTCTCGGGGCGTCATGAGTGGCCCTGCGGAGGAGGTCGACGGCGAACCCACAAAGCTGTTACGTGGGCCCGGCTCCGAAGTCCGAGTCACCGAGTCAGCTCATCAGAGCCTGACTGTGAGGACCCGGTGGCGGTGGCCCTCACGGTCATCATCTGCGTCAGTCGACAGCGCGATGTTGAGTTGGATCTCGGGCGCTCACTCAGCGATAATTTGAGGGGTCGACGCGGCATGATCAGCATGAAAGTTTGTATGTCCTGAAAAGCCTCCTTGGTTAGACGTTGCTTGCATTGGTTGCTGCTTGCTGCGAGATTCGCTGGAGCCTCGCGTGACGTGATCGGCCAGCAAGGGAGCGGGTTGATGATGAAAGCGGGAAGTATGGCCAGGGCCTAAGCCGTACGTACTGTGACTACCTGGACTGGAAGGCATCGTGTGCGTACGTACCCATCGTGATGTGAGAGATGTGATCCCCATCCCCATCTCGGCGCGTGCTGCACACCATGACGATGATCAACTCGCGTCATCCATTGCCCCACCACCCACGTGCACGCGCGATCATCGGCCTCGTCTTCCGAGGTCTCTGCGCACAAGAACCCAGAGTCCAGTTCTGTTCTGGCTGAGCTGAGCGTCCCTGCGCGACTCGACTGGCGGGAACTCGTCGATCGAAGGAAGGTCTCGCGCCGTCTCGGTTCATCGGACTTCATCCATCGTCAGCCAATCCACTGCAGGCAGGCAGGCCAGGCCTCTCTCAGGGTTGGTTCTCTTTTAGCCTAGTTCTGTGTCGTGGTCCGAGTCTTGTGTACCACGCACTACGTAGGACCTACGCAGGACCTACGCAGTAGTACTACTACCCGTAGGTTGTATTACGTAAAATATGACCAACCGCAACCGTGTAATAAAAACCAGACAAGAGTATAAAAATTATTCAATTGTAAATTCTCCTCGTCTCGTCTTCACGCCACCGCGCCGGGGCCAGCCTCAATTCCCCAGCCAGCCAGCCTGCCGCGCCGCGCCGCGCCGCCGACGACCTGCGCCCTGCGCGGGCAGCGGGGCCGCGCGGCGCGCACACACCGCACGCGCGCGCGCAGCGGCGCGTGCCGTGCCTCCTTGACATCGTCCTCGCAACTCAAACTTCGAGCTCCGGTCCGAGGCCGCCCGCCCGCCCGCGACCCCGGCGGCGAGTCCGCGCGCCAGGAGAACTTGCCGACCCGGGCACGGGCCCGCGCCCCGCCTGCGCGCAGAGGCCCGCGGCAGGAGCAGGAGCAGCGGGCAGCGGCCGGCCGGAGGCGGGACCCGCGCGGACGGGGCGCGCAGATTTTGGTCCGTCTCATAGCAGCAGAGCACAGCACAGCACAGCTTTGGCAGGCCGACGAGGTGGTCAACGCGCGCGCAGGGACGCAAAGAGTCTGGAGCCGCGCGCTGCGCTGCGCTGCGACGAAACTTCGTAGCCTTCCCGCCTGGGACGTGAGCCATGCCGTTCCTGCAGCCCGTAGAGGTCTCGCGGAATCAGGCCAGGTATAAGACGCTCGACGTCTGCGATGACTTCATCTTGCAAGCGCACCGGTACAGCTTGCGGAAAAAGCGGCATCCTTACTGGGTCCGCGTGATCACGCGCGCCACCAAGCCGCGACTCAAGGTCGCCGTCGCGTACTCGGAGGACAAGATTCGCGCGCGCGAATGGAAGTACATCACCGAGGACCTCGTCCTCCCAGACGCGCTGCGCAGTCTTCCTCCCGGCCACGAGACGCGCACCACCTGGCTCCTATCCAAGCTCATTCGCGTCAAGGACCTGCTTGGCGACGACGCCGACTCCTCAGGGTCCGCGATCGGAAGGCTCGATTCCGGCATAATCTCCGTCGCAACCTCGCCCGGAGAAGGTGACATGACCGCTGACGACGACGACGACGACGAAGACGAAGACGACGAAGGCGAAGAGTTTCACGTCGACAATGACGACAACGATAGCAAAGTAGAACTTGAGCGTGCGCGCTACCGCAACGAGCTCGCGAGCGTCCCCGGTCAAGGAGAAGAAGAAGAAAATGAAGAAGAAGAAGAAGACGACGACGACGAGGAGGAGGACGAAGAAGAAGAGGAGGATGAAGAGTTCGCTATGTGTGAGACGTGCACCTCAAGCACCAGCGGGGACCGTCTCGCAAGCGAAATCGAGGAGTGCAAGGAAGACACCCAGCGACACATTAGTCGGGACTCATGCGGTTCAGACGTTTTCAGGGATGTCATTACACAGCGTCGTGGGAAAGCAGCGCGCGAGGCACGCGCCTTTCCGGAGGCGGCCCTGCTTGACACGCAACCTGCGAGCATGATACTCGTCGCTCCCCAGACTGACAGCGGCCAGCTCGCTCGCCAACGTCCCCGATATAATGACGGCGGCGACGACTACGATGACGACAAGTATTTTGACGGCAGCAGCAGCACCACCAATATGCTCCCTTCGCCTCCTCCTCCGGTCAGGGGCAGCAAGAGCTCGGCGCGACTCACGCGCATTCTGCGCAACCGCAAGTCCGAGCCGCCGACTACCACCCGCGGCAGCGACAGCCTCGTCCCAAGCGGCACGGACCCCTTAGAAAACTTCAACAGGCCCAAGAGCAAGCGATCTCCGATGGTCATGACCATCGCGGTCCCGGGGGACGACATCGCCGACTACCCTCATGAGGCAGCATTTGCAGGGCCGGCGGCCCTTTCGTCCACGGTGCGCGAAGCCGACGTGGAGATCCCGGGCGCAGACTGCGAGAAGGCCTCGCGTCCTCGCAGCTCAACGCATTGGATGCGTCAGAGCATTTCGAGCTTGTCTGCTCTTGTCGTCGGGACCTCGGACGCGGCAGCCGCCAAGCAGCGCCCCGGGTCCGGCCTCGTCGATGACGGCGAGGCTTTGCCCACCTATTTAACCGCATGCTCGCCAGACGAGGCAGGCTGCGATCCGCGCAAGCGCGACAAACGCGAGGCCCTGACCATGGAACGCCTCAAGCGCGAACACGAGCAGCGCTGCATGGTCATGGCGGCCGCACTGTCCACGCTCGTAGTTCTCATTCTCCGCGCAGTATCCTTCGACGCCTTTCTCATCCTGCTCGCGATGCTCAACGTGGCCGTGTGCTGGACGGTGCAGAACCGCCACCTACTCGTGAAGAAGCTGGCCAAGAGCTCGATCAAGCGCCGTGTCAAATTTACCAAGCAGATCTGGGGTGCACGCCTCGGCGTCGGCGACAAGAAGCATCACAAGAACGGCACGCCCGCCCACGCCAGTGCGGCGGACCACGGGTCGCCGCGCTCGAGACTCTCGCTTCTGCCGACGAAGGTGCCTTCGCAGCCATCCCTGACGGGGAGGTCGACGTCCGTGGGCTCGGCCTTCTTCCCAGATTCGCCCCGCAGCGCGAACTTTTTGCGATTGCCCAAGCAGGACTCGGCGACCTCGTTGACTTCGAGCGTGCCACCGCTGACGCGGCCGCAGTCTGCATCCAAGGTGCTGAAAATGATGACCTCTAACGCCTCCTCTGGCTCCATCACGACCGACTCGGCCAGCGTCGTCGGCGCCTGACTGAGGCTGGGAACGAATTGGATTAAACTTTAACTTATGTGTGTTGCAATCTGCTGCCGGGAGACCATCAGAGCTTGCTGGCGCCGGCCGCGCGGCCGAGCTCCTTGTGGTGGTCCATAAAGGCCGCGACTGCCAGGGACATGGACACGGTCCGAGGCGATGGGACGTAGCCAAAGCCGTGGTCAGCGCCCTCGAGCTCGACGAAAATGTCCTTGACCGAGCTCAGCGTGGCCTTTCGGACCTCTTGGAGGCGGTTGAAAAACGTGCGGCTGTCGTCAAAGGCGGCGAGCACGTCGTTGGTGCCATGGATGACGAGAAAGGGGCAGACAGACGCGAGCTCGTCGCGCCGGCTGGAGAGAATGTGCGTCGGAGACGCCTGCTCAAACTCGTCATGGTTGCCCTTCATGAGCTTGCCAAAGACGACGCGCTCCCACAGCCGCACCAGGCCGGCCTTGGAGTCCTCGCGGTACTCTTCGTTGTTGTTGCGCGCGTTGTTGCGCGCGTGGTGGCGCTCGCTGTCCGTGATGTCGTGTACGCCATAGATATCGATGGCGGCCACCACTGAGGTGTCCTCCTCGCCAGAGAACTCGGGCGGGTCGTAGGCCGGATCGTTGGCGGTGATGGCCATGAGGCTCGTGAGGTGGCCGCCGGCGGACTCGCCGGCCACGAAGCACTGCGCCGGATCAGCGCCATGCAGGTGCGCGTTGCGCTTGATCCAGGCCAGAGCGCGTTTGCAGTCGTGCAGCTGGCTTGGGAAGCGGGCCTCGGGCGCCAAACGGTAGTTGACCACGAAGACGACCACATCGTGGTGGGCTGCAAAATACTCCAGGAAGGCGCGCGCGGAAAACTTGCGGTCCCCGATGACCCACCCGCCGCCATGGATGTACAGGAGCGCGGGCACTGGCTTGGCGCTGTCGAGGTTGGTGCGGCGCAGCACGTCGAGCGACATCCACTGAGGGATGCGACCGCGGCCGAGGCGCACATTGACCTTTTGCACAATCGGGGGCAGTTTCTCCCCCCAGGCGACGAGCTCCGGGTCGATATCCTCGATGGACGCGTATTCCGCGCTCGTCCGCGAGAGCAGCGAGCCCTTGTCCCCGAGAAAGTTGCGCAGCGGGTACATGAGCGCGAGCAGCATCGGCACGAGCGGGCTCTGCATGTCCTTAACGCCGGCCTGCGCGAGAGCGCGCTGGAACGTGGGCCCGCTGTCGAGCGAGACGCGGATGCGCTTGAGGTGCAAACCGATCCCGAAGACGTTTACCAGGAGCAGCGCCCTGCCGACCATGCTCTGCCGCACGCGCGGGTTGCTCCAGCTCAAGAACCCCACCACGCCCGCCTGGGTCGTGGTGATGATCTGCGCCACCTCGGGGAGAAACATGCGCGGCAGGATCATGCGGTTCGACAGCGAGTCCCACACCAGCGAGGCGCCGCCCACGCCCGCGTACGCGCTCAGCGTGAGCGCGTCCTGCCAGAAGTCGGGTCTCGCCAGGAGCCTCCGCAGCAGCGCCTGCCAGGGTTCCTGGGCGGCGTCCTCGCCCATGGTCGCTCGCTCGCTCGCCCGCCCGCTCTCCGCGCCTCTGTTTCCTCCGGATGCGGCTCTGCGCGGGCGGCGGGCGCCTGAGTCCGGCGCCGCGAGGTACCTTCGGTTTGCGACGAGTTGGGTCATCCAAGGCCCACGAGCGTGCATCCACCGTTGGAAGACAGCAAG
>KQ758850.1:8391977-8411023 GCA_001462505.1 Aurantiochytrium sp. T66
CGACGGCGACGGCGACGACGACGGCGACGACGACGGGGAGGAGGACCAGCGCGGCCCCAGGCCCGCCGACGGGGCCCGACGCCGCGGCCGAGATCGAAGAGAAGAACCCCGGCGAGCGCGAGCTCCGACCAACCGGAGACGCGGACCTCGAAGGATCCGCGGGAAGCGCGACGACGTGGAGGACGACGAGGAGGAGGACGAGGAGGAGGACGAGGAGGACCCGCGCGAGGACGGCAAGAGGATTAGCTGAACGGCGACGACGACGAATATTTTGAGAAGCAGGAGATTGTGGCGATGGCCCGGCGAGAATGGCCGTCGCTGAGGTGCGTCCAGGGACATGCGACGGCGTCGCAGCAGGCGACGCCATCGGCCTCGTCGAAGGTGGAGCTGGCAGAGGTAGATCCGAGGGACGACGCGTTAGCGAAAGGGACTCAGATACCGCGACAAGAAGGCTGGGGTAGTCTCTGTCTAGTGGCATCGCAAGCATGCGCTGCTGGAGATGTTCTGCTCGTGGACGCCAATCCTATCGCGCGCGCCGTGGCAAATATCGACGACGGATTTTGTGGCTGGTGCGCGGCGCCGGATCATACGAGCTGGCAGTGCGAAGAATTTTTAAGTGCATACCCTACGCCGATCACCGACAATACGTCCTGCCTGGTGGAAGAGCTCATACGCTGCCTTGCCAAGGGCGACAGCAACTGCGAGAGCGAACGGCTTGCGCGCCTCGCGCTGCACACGCTGATTCTCCTGGCCGACCGTAACGTTGAGCGAGCCGATGCCCGGATGCAAAGCGTGCGTAGCCTCATTTCTGTCTTCGGAAACCCCGTTCATTATCGTGCGCAGGCTCGCAATGTCATGCGACACGACCTCCTGCGGCGAGTTTTTCCGGACTCGCTTTGCGATCAGGACATGTTTGCCAGTCTTCTTTACATTCTCAGCGTCTTTGAGATTGAAGAACAGAGACCGCCGCACGGCGACGCAGATATTGCGGGCTCGCGCCATGCGGTCTTTGCGCTCTCCAGTTTCTGCCGCCATAGCTGCGCTCCTAACGCGGCGCAGTCTTTGCAGAATGGAAACCTCGTTCTTGTGGCGCTCGAGTCAATCGCAGCGGGCCAGCCTATCTGTCTCGACTTTTGCGGCAACGCAGGGCTCCGCCCCGTCAAAGAACGTAGAGAAGCGTTGTACGACGCGTACGGGATCCTATGTAATTGTTCCCTCTGCACCGAGCTGCCCGACCGATGTCGCGCCTTCGTGTGTCCGTGCGAGACCACCACGCTACGCGCAGGTCTTGTTGACGCTGAGAACAGCGCAAGTCTCGAAGCTACCACCGGAATCCTCGTCGCCGCAGTGAAGGAGGGCATGGGCACCGACAAAGGGCGTGCAGACCACGCTATTTGCCCAGTTGGCGCTGGGTCTTCGCTTCGGCTCTGGAGGTGCATCGCATGCGAGTACTCGCTGTGCGAACCCGAGTGGGCACGCTGTATCATGCAAGAGCGCGCCGTAGAGGCACGACTTCCGCTGTCGCTGCAAGAGGCCGACGACCTCGTGCGGCAGGGCCTCATCCGCAAGGAGCACTACCTCGTCATCGACGCTTACTTTCGGTTGGCCAACAATCTCGCCGCGCAGCTTTCCTCCTCCTATTCCGCACTCGGGCCCATCTTCTTCCCCGACGGCCTCGAGGGTGTCGCAAAGGCAAGGACGAAGACAAAGACTTCTCGGAACTCCTCTCAGCAGGCCCTGCTGTCTTCGGAAGCGGGCGCAAGTGCAACAGCGAGTGCGGCCGCGTCCGCAGCGGCACCCGCTTCCCTAAGTGCTTCTTCGAGCTCGTCGTCTTCTTCACCATCCGGGCCGCGCACGATCTCGTCATCGCAAGGCTCGACACCACCACCAGCGCCCAATTCAGAAGACCTGGGGAAGATGAAAGATGACACGGAGAAGACTCTCGACCACGAGGGCGTAGCGACTCAGATCGCGACCATTGTAAATATGTGGCAAGGGATCATCTGGAGCGTCGACGTCGCTGCGCCTCGGGCAATGAGCGCCCGAGTTGATTTGCGTTTACGATTCGCCGAATTGCTCGACCGCCTCGGCGACAAAGCGCCGCAGCTGTCCAGGAATGTGTACGCTACCGCGGCAGAACTCTCGAAGCAGGTCTATGGCCCGAGGACGCTGTCGCCCATGACTGCTTGGCTTGAAGACCAGGCCGCTGTTGCCGCGCGTCTGAGAGGGTAGTTTTTATTTGCAAAACGAGACGTCCGTCTTTCGCCCGATAAAATGTTACAACAGATGTGTTAGTCAGTTTAGCAATCGGCCGTGTATGGGCGGAAGCTTTTGCGTTTCTGCAGCTTGGTGACCTCCGCCATTGCCTGGTCCCGCACCTGGTCGCGCACGCTGACCGGAAGACGGCTCATGAGGTCGTCCAGCCTGGTGTGGGGCACCACATAGGCCTCGCTGATGCTCAGAGCGACTGCTGTCGCACTCATGACCTGGTTGCAGAAAATTTCGATGCCAATGAGGCTACCAATCGGCACAGGCATGCAGACGCACTGGCCGAGAATCGTCATGTCGTCCTTGCTCTCCTGGGACCCAGAAAGCTCATCTTCTTTCGCAACGGCACTCGGTTCGCTGCCTTCGTCATGGCTCTCGTCGAGGGCGCTGGCGTGAGATTGTGAAGACGCCACCCTTGAGTCGAGTGTCAGCGACTTGACGCGTGCAGCAACAGAAGAACGACTGTTGCTGTCGACCGTGGGGAGCTCTGGCAAGCCGAACTTGAGTGCGACGAACTGCATCGAGCCCGCCGTGAGAAGGGCGAGCTTCATTGCCACAGAACCCTCGCACCCGAGGGTGTCGCCCGTCACGAGCGTGCGGTGCTCCATGCCAGCGGCAATCTCGGATAGTACCGCCTGCGGAATGAATCGAAAGCACCGGGCCTCGCTAAGTCGCGGCTCATGCATGTAGCTGAGAATCTCCCTCTGCATCGAGTCCGGCAAGGTGCGCAAAAGGTCTGGCTCGGAAATGCCAAAGCGCGCGAGCAGGGTCTGAGAGTCAAGAAACTCGTTGACGGTGCGCATGATGGTGGGCGGTGTCTCCTTGGCGCGGAGACTGCGTCGCACCGCCTCGCGAATGGTCTTTTGCCGAGCAGCCGACGAATCGATGTTCGAAATCAGCGTCGTCACGTTGGCGACGATGTCCACGTAAATGTAGAGACTCGTGAGCAAAAGGAGCACGGCGAGGAGCGTTTCTAGCATCGTTTTGGGAACGATGTCGCCGTAGCCAATAGTGGTGAGGACTGTGATCGACCAGTAGAGCGAACGTAGATACACGTGGGCCGCACTAACACCATTAGAGCCCTGGTCTAGCTGACCCAACTCGCCATGGGCCCACGAGCTGGCCAGACCTTCCCAGGAGGCTACCGCATACCAGGCACATGCAACCCAGTGTGCTAGCAGCAGCAGGCTGAAGACCTTGAAGATGATACGCATCACGGCGGCGCTCAACCCCATCTTGATGATGTGAAGGTAGAAGTCAAGGAGCGCATAGTAGTAGCCACCGACGCGCCGGAGGCGAAGCACCGTCGGGAGACGTCCAAGACTCCACCACCGGAACATGACTGTCGTCGAGAGGTCTTCAGACGGCGTGACACCCCAAACGAGAACCATAACCAGGATCTCCCAGGGGATTGACGCCAAGAGGTCGAGCCTGAACCACGTTGTTTTGTAGTGGGGCCAAAGCTCGCTCGGCTCGCTCACGAGAGAACCCTCCCTGAAGAAAGCGAATCTCGTAGCATGGAGGCGCATGTCCATGAAGAACATGCCATTGACGAGCACCGTCTCCGGCATGGACCAAATCAGCAGGCGTTCGGAAATGCGAGATTCTGAGGTTGGGGCCAGAATGCCCACGCGGAACGGGGCGGCGGCGACCACGTAAATTGTGAGCGCGAGCATGAAGAGCTCCCAGACTACGCGCCAGCGCGCGTCAGGCTGCACAGTGGCGCGCACTTTCAAACGTAGGCTCTGCGAGTCGATGGTCATCATCTTGGTGACTTTGCGGTTCTTCAGATTGTTGGCCAGCTTGAGCGTCGTAGAGGTAGCCTTTAAGGTCTCTACGTTGGCAAGAATTATTGCCTCGGCGCCAGGAAATTGGTCGAGAGACTCGAGAACTTCCTCTTGACGCAACACCAGCACGGTACAGAAAGTATGTGCTATGAGCGAGGTATTCATGAGCAGCTGCTCGAAGAACTCGTCAAAGCCGAAGACGCCCTTCCCGGAGAACTTTGCGACCGTAGTGACGCCGTCTTCCGCGAGGACGGTCACTTCGCCGGAGCAGAGGATGTACATGGCAGAAGAAGGCTGACCTGCTCGAAAGACAAAGTCCCCCGGGGCGCAAACCACGGGCGTGAGCCGCGAAATGAGCGAGTCGACCAAGATCTGGGGCACGCTCTGGAAAAGCGAAACTTTGGCGAGCTGGCCATCGTCCAGGCTCTTAAGCAGATCCGTCTGCATGTTCCTCGGAAGGAAGCGCACCACTTCCTCGAGGCTGCCGCCGCGATGTAATCGCCACATTTGGTCTGCGTAGGACAGAATTTTGTCCCGCAGTGATTGCGGCAGCTCGCGCGCCTGAATGAAACGCTGGAGGTTTTCGCGCCAGCGCTTGTGCTTTGTGGCCGTTAGGTCCAGATTCGCCACGATGCTGGCCAGAATGGCAATCAGCAGGGCGTACATTGCAGCGCCGAGGACCATGACCAGGATGACAAAAATGAGCTCCTCGTCCATCTTCGCCACCACGTCGCCAAAACCGACCGTATTCAGCGTGACCAAAACCCAATACAGGCCCCGTAAATACAGCATCCCTGAATTGAAGCGGCTGCACGACTCTGGCTGTGCAACCGATCGAAGATCCGCGACTGTGTCATTGGTGAAGCAGGATCCGGAGAGCGCGCAATCCGACGCGGCCCAGCTATCAATAGGGTTCGCATTGGCGAAGCGCATCCAGATGCAGGTAAGCCAATGTGCAAAAACCAGGAGGATGAGGAAGAGACGCGTGAGCTCTCCGTGAGCTTGCTTGACGTGGAAGCGGTCCAACACTTGGCTTAGTCGCCCGAGATGCATAGGCAGCTCTAAGAGCCGGACAAGCTTAAATAGTCGCAGCATCATGACCACGTGCAGGCTCCCGCTGCTGCCAGAGGCAGCGAGGTAGATCCAGTCCACTGGGAAGGTCGCGACCGCATCAATGAGCATACCGTGACTTCGAGCGTACCGCTTCCACAGCGTTCTGGCTTCAATAATGAGCACCCCCTTTTCGCGGATCGCAAAGAAGAAGGCATGCAGGATCATATCGAATGCTGAGTACACGTCACCGAGACCGTTAAGAACCATGATGGTCCCGATCCAGCGGTCAGTGCTCAGCGAACATGCACCCGAAGCCACAGTCCCGATTCCAAGCGGGATGAGGAGATGCACGCCCAGCGCAATCGCCGTGGCAGCTGTTTCGAGATTTCGTCGCAGCGACGTCAGAGGCAGTATGGCGTACTTGCGCTGGCTGACGTGCGTAAAAAGACTCGCGTGGAAGGTGACGTTGGCATCGCTGCAGCGGCGATGCTGCATGCCTGCAGCCATTGGTGGCGCCTCTTTGGACCGACGCCGGCCCGCGCGCGGGCCTTGCGTCCCAGTTGTATTGGTCACGTTGGATCCCGAAGACTGCGTGTTGAGACTGCGGGAAAGATCGCTAGGACGCCGGCGCAAGGGTTTGCAAGCGGTCTCAAGGCTCGAGGCGTCCTCCGGAAAGAGCTGCAGAGCACGGTGAAAGTCGGCCGCCGAGATGCAAAGAAACATGGTCTGCTCGAGCACCTGGACCGTTGCGCTGTGCGAGGCACCACGCACGATTTCCTCAAAGCCAAAGTAAGACCCCGGGCCGCCAAAACCCTTTTGGCCGTTCTCGTAAGCCTGTACGAGGCCGTCGACTAGAAAGTACGCATGCGAGGCTTCCTGACCCATCGTGACCAGGGTCGAGTGTGCGATGCCGAGCTCGACGCGAAGCTTCACGCAAATCTCGGCGAGAAATGCCGAGCTCGACACCTGGAAGAGTTTGTTGCCGGACAAGTTCCTCTGCGGGGACCCGAAGGGCATCACACGAGCTTGTGCGCGACCGCCTGACGAGTCTTCGCAGCGCGTGTTGCCCCGGAGCATTGACCCATAGAGCTCGTAGGCCACCTTGCGCGCCAGCCACGGCGGCAGCTCGGCGAAGATCTCCTGCGGATCGAAGTCCTGCTCCTCGACGTGCGTCAGATACGCGCGGAGGCCAGCGGCAAGGGTTTCGTGCGAGGATATCAGCTTGCACGCCTTGGTGCGCTCCACGAGGATTCCTTTGGATGGCTTGTCCATGAGAACGCGGCTGCAAATGCGACCCGACTCGGAGGGCTCGCCCTGCAGAACAGAAATGTTGGCCACGATGATGGGATACAGTCCGAGCGACGCAAGGAGGATAGCGACGATGGAGTACACGCTCTCGGCCACGGAAATGGCCGAGATGTCGCCGTAGCCCACGGTCGTAAGGGTCATGACTGCCCAGTAAAAGCTGCGCTCGAGCACATGAATCGTGGTCGCGCTCGAATCGGCGACGGCGGCCCAGGCCCCGGCGCGGTCGATGCCAAGATTCTCCTGCGAGAGGAGCGCCCACAGGGCGGCGAGCCAGGTACAGCAAATTGCGCTAAAGGCCGCGAGCTGTATGGAGCTCCTCCGAGCCGCCCCGACGCGCACGCCGTGCAGCTTGAGAGCCGTGGCAACGCGCCTCGAGTACGCTTGCAGGCGGAGCATGCGGATGCAGCGAATGGTGCGGGCAGCCGCCCAAAGTCTCCAGTTGGGCGACGACGACGCGACCAAGGCGACGATGTCCACCGGCGCGAGCGAGAGCGCATCCATGACGAGGCGGCGGTTGCCCTTGCGCAATGCTCCGGCAGAAAGCATCGCGCGGACTTGCCTCAGCCGGAAGGCCTGGGTGACGAAGTCCAGCAGGAAGAGGGCGTCAATTCCGTACGCCAACGCCAGGATGGGTGCTCGGTACGCGCGAGCGTCTGCCCAGGCCCTGAGCCCGACCAACAGAGGCGTCATGATGAGGTAGCCGAAGGTGCCGAGCAGACGCGCGAGCGCGGCTATGAGGTGCGGCAGCGAACGGGTCGACGGCGAGTCCGTTGCGAGCTCGAGATTCGAGATTTTGCGGATGAGCGCCTCGGACACGACAGCGTCGACGACGGAGGATGCATCCCGACTGCGCTGGCGGTGTATGGGGAATTCGTGTCCCAAACTTTGCGCACTCCCGGCGCTGCTCGGGCTGGAAGGCCTGGTGATGGCCCGGGCGCGGCTCATCTTGAAAGAGGATAGCCCGACGTTCTGCGAGGTGTCAAACTTGAACTCGAAGTTTTCCTGGCTCCGGTTCGCGGTGTTGGCCTGCTTGGCCTCGACCTCCATCCGCACGCGAATCTTGTCGACGTCCTCCGGGCTGAGACGCTTTCTGCCACGCATCGAGTACGGAGCCATCCAGTCTCCAATCTCAAGGGACTGTTCGCAGATTTCGCGGAAGGTCTCGAGCGAGACGTAGTACTGGGCCACCGCGAGGAAATTGGCCCACTCGATGCAGAATATCTCGGCGAGTCCCGGGCTCTTGACCACGGTTGATGTCACGTAAGAAGTGCGGGCGAGCGTCTCGTTGTGGCCGAGCAGCACCCCCGGGCTGGCCTCAAGCGAGATGCGCTCCGCGCTTGTCACGTCATCGTACTCCATCCACACGATGCCGCGGCAGATACCGAAGAAAGATTCGGCCTTCTGGCCGCGGCGGTAAATGTTCTCGCCAGAAAGAAACGTCAGAATGCTGGCGTCCTGGAAGACGAGGCGCGCCATGTTGGCATCGACGCTTTCAAAGACGGCAGCGTTGGTGAGGACGTGCCCGTACAACGCGAAGACCACGTTGGACCGAAGTTTGCGGGGGAGCTGCTCCAGAAGCAGGTCTTCTTCGAAGCCGTGCGACTGCTGCCAGACGAGCTCAAAGTATCGCAAAACCTTGACGCCTACTTGGTCTGCGACACCGTAGGCGTGGCAAAATTTGGTGAGCTGGTGCACCTTTCGATTGTACGCGAGCCGCGCGGCGTCTTTGTTGCTAATAAAGGAGGTGACGCTGGAGAGAAGTATGACGTACAGCGCGATACCAAATAGCTCCGCGACTACGGCGAAGGTAGTCTCCGCTAGACTCTTGGGAACAATGTCGCCGTAGCCGACCGTGGAGATAGTGGTCATCGCCCAGTATAGGCTTCGTACATACTGACCAGGCAGGGAAATGCACGTTGCACACGAAGCATCAAGACAAAGACCCGGGTCGGCCTGGGCCCAGGATTCAGCCGCGGAGGTCGCACCGAGATCGCAGATAAGACCTTCGCCCGTTCCGAGTCCATGCCACACGCAGGCCAATACGTGGGCCATGAGCAGGCCAGCGCCAATAGTGTATAGGCAGCGCCGGCCTGCCCTTGCGTCGGCGGACCCAATACGGTCCAGAAGGTGGACGTACTCAAATAAGCGCGCGAGCTGGAGCATTTTTAGCAGACGCGCGAACGCCCAGAGCTTGAAGGCAACCTTTGCATTGACTGCCGCACCAATGAGGCAGAAAACATCGAAAGGCAGGGCGCTGGCCGCGCGCACCAGACTTCGTAAACGGCTCGCTTGCTTGATGTGACGGTGGGCATTCCAAAAATCGAGCAGAGCAGGCGTGTCCAGTGCGAAGAGCTCGACGAGCATCCAAGCCACGAGACTTGCTCCAGCTAGGTCGTTGACTTGTGGTAATACAAAGGCTATCCTCGCAGGCACGAGAATAACGTGCGCCAGGGTAATAAACATCATCCACAGAGTCATGAAGGTGTACTCGTACAGGCGCCGAGGCAGCTTTGTGGCCCTCACCGGTCCGTAAAGAGCGTCATAGGCCCGGTTGAGAGACGTGCCCGACTTTGTGCGGGAGACCCCGTTCACGTCGATACGGCCCACGGTCCTTCGAATTACGTCTGCCACGTGATTTGCAAAGACCGGCTCGCCGTTGTCCACCGTCGAAATAAATGTTTCGCTGGTCTTACTCCCGCGCTGCATCGCACGCAGAGTTGACGAGGTCGCGCGAGATGCATCCTTCTTGTCGGTCACCGAACTTGGGCTGTCGTCAGCCATGCTGGCGGGGTCTCCGCCAACTCCGCGCCCGTGCTGGCTGACTCTGCTAGCGACTCTTTCGTCGCTGGGGTCGTCTTGCTTGCCGGCCCTGGCGCCGGCAGAGCTTGCTTGCGACCTGCGCGGCGCGGTCGCCACGACCCAAGCAGGCTCGGCCTGCTTTAGCCGTCCGTCACCTGCGCACAGGTCAAAGGTATGCGTTATGTACGAGTCCGCCGTGCGCCTGGCCGGCCGCAGCTCCCTTCTCTGGCGCTACTGGGGCCTAAGGGTAGGATTACCAAGGCCCAGCAGTGCGCAGCATGCAAGGTCCGCACTTGGAGTGGCCTGGAGTAGTTTCACTCCCCAACCTGCACCGTCGGAGCGTCTGCTTCCGAATCGTCGAATCGGCCTCGCACGCGTCGGCTTGCGTGCAGGGGAGCTTGCTGTGGCAGGCAGGCGAAGCGTTGAAGTCACTCACGCGTCACTCGGCGCGAGTTCACCGGTCCTGTGCTCTCAACTCGAAACTGCGAAGTAGACTTCAGGTCTACTCGCCTTATGAGGTTTTTACGCCTGAGGTAGTATCAGGGATACCGGTACTAGGCCTACTGCGTACACGTACAGAACGGTAAGTCACTTTTGCTATCAGGAAGTTGCTCCCCGAGGCCGGTCAGCTTGTCTATTTCCCGAGGCAGCTCCCTTTGATGGGTTGCAAAACGAGCTGCCTGCTTCAGCTGGGTGTCACACTGACAGGGCCTCGCCAAGCTATTCGGTCGAAATGATTGACGTACATTCGGTCCTTGAGCCACTGCTGGGGCTTGGCGCCTTGCAATGATGGAGCTTCTCGCTCCTCAAACGTTCCCACGCGAAGGAAACGTCGATTTCTGGCACCCTCTTTCCACGAACTTCTCGATCGGCCCAAGCGCTTGACCGTCGAGTCAATCAGATCACCCACAAAAGCAAGTCGATGATGCGACCCTTACCCCGTCACCCCGTGGCCTGGCCCTGCTCCCCGGACGCGACGCAACGGCCGCATTAGGCTTCCAAGTCCTGGCGACCTGCACTCGGCACGAGAGTCGGGCGTTTTCGACATTTTACTAGCACAACAAGGCCTAGGTAACCAATCGCAAAGCACTTGGCACAACTTGCCTCACAGATTTGCAGACGATTTGCATAAAGGGTACGTACCCTCGTACGACGAACGTACGTACGTACGTACGTATTCGACGAGCTCCCCCACGCGGCGACCGACATCATGAGTCGTCGACGAGTCGTCTGGATCGCCTCCTCTCGGCGTGACTGGCAAACTGCCCCAACGGTTATCGCTTCCTCTTATACTACTTATAGGCCTCTTTTGGGCCCATTTATCTCCGGAACCCAAACTCCATCGCTCCCCGTCAGGCTTGACCCTTTCTTCTCCGCCCTAGTAGATCCGGATCAACTTACCCTCGCAGCCTGCGCGCGGGCCGGAGCTCCCCGCGGCGGCCGCTCGCCTCGGCGCTCGCCCGGTGGATTTTCTGCGCTTGCGGGCCGCGCGATCGGTCCTCCGGGGTCCAGCCTCGGGCGCCTCGGAGTCGGCGGGGCCTCTCGGCGTTGTCGTGCGCGTCATGAGAGAATTGGCGTCGGACGATGCCCAGATTAAGGCGGCTGCGTCCACCTTAATCTTAAAGGCAGGCGTGAGCATCTTGCGCATTTAGAGCCGCAATCAGACCAGACCAAGCCCGCCGCCGCCGCTGCTGCCAGCCGCGCCGGGGAGAAGAGCCGCGGCCCCGCCCGCGCGCGAAGGCCCGCGCCGCCCGGCCGCCGGGCCGGAGCCCGGGGCGGGCTGCGGCTGGTGATTCGAAGTTTCAAAAGCCGCGGACCAGTAGCCAAGAAACTCATCTTGCAAGATGTTCCGCTCGTACGAGGCGCAAGGATTCCGCCGGGGCCTGCGGCGCGCCGAGGCTGACGAGCTCGCGAGGGGCGGACCGCCCCGCGGCGACGCGTACAAGGCGTCGAAGATGGCCGCCAAGGCGCGAAAGGAAGAAGCGGAAGCGGCAGAGGAAGAAGATCGAGACGAGGACCACGAGGCTGCGCGAGGCAGCGACGACGATGCCGACGAAGGTGAGGTCGCCCTCGGCGAGGACGACGAATATGATGACGACGACGACGGAAACGAAGATGATGACGACGACGAGAGCGCTGAAAACGGTGGCGACAATGGCGTCAAGGACAGCAAGAGCAGGGCCGCCTCAGACGACGACGAAGCCGGGTCACACGCCAAGAATCCCGCCGCGGAGCCAAGGGACGGACAATCCGGAGGGGCTCGCGAAGTTCGGGTACGCGGCCAGGAGCGGGATGTTCAGGACCATTTCAAGGTCGAGGAAGATGCAGACAACAATGGGTATCAGGTTAGCGACTCGAAGCGGAAGCGCTCGGGCGCAGCGGGCGGGACACTCGGTGCAGAGGCTGGAAGGGCCAAAAAGAAGAAGAAAAAGACGATGAAGAAGAAGGGAAATATGAAGAAGCGCACGGGCGACGAGGGCGACGACAATGGCGACGGGGATGACGACGATGACGGCTCATCAAGGCCGCACTTTAAGCTTGCACGAAATGCAAAGCGAGAACGACTCGCGGGAAGCAAGATCGCCCCGTGGGAGCGCGTCCTGTGCGTGGGCATTGCTTGCGTAGACATTGTGGACGAGATGGCAAGCTTTCCCGTGGAAGACTCAGAGCAGCGCAGCCTGGGACGCCTGCGGAGGCTAGGAGGCAACGGGGCCAACATGATCCGCGCGACGTGCCAATTCGACGATGTGGCATGTTCGCTCATGTACGCAAGCGCGCCCAAAACCGCAGATCCGAACGTGGTCTTTATCAGTAGCACGCTGTCGCTGAGCGGGATTTCGGAGATCCCCGTGTACACGGCGGGCGCGAATGGGCAGATTCCGACGTCCTACATTTTGCAGTCGCGGAGTACCGGGTCGCGCACCATTATTCACTACCGGAACCTGCCCGAGCTCAACGCAGACGATTTTCACGGTATGTATATTCCCGGGAGCTACACGTGGGTGCACTTTGAGGGACGATCTGGACCCGGCGTCCAGGCCATGCTCGAGGCCGTGGAAAGCGGGTGCACGGTTTCGCTGGAGATCGAGAAACCGCGGCCGCCATTTGACATGCTCTTACTGATCCGGCACTGCGACGTGGTGATGATTGGCAAGGACTACGTCAAGGCGCAGGGGTTCACGAACGCGCGGGACTTCTTGGCGAATCTTTGGGGCCGGCGCAAGTCGTTGGAGCTCAAGGTGCACGTAAAAATAGTGGTCCCATGGGGCGAAGAGGGCGCCTATGCCATTGCGTTTGGCGAGCACGTGGAGAGCGACGATCCACTGCCGCCACCCGAAATCATCCACACTCCGGCCGTGTCCTTGGACAAGCCGATCGTGGACTCGGTGGGCGCGGGAGACGTCTTCAATGGGACACTGCTAGTGGGCTTACTTCGAGGGCTGACCCTGCGGGAGGCGATGCAGTTTGCGTGCCTCATGGCTGGGCACAAGTGCACGCAGCAGGGGATCGAGAATCTTGGTAGGTACGCGCTGTAATCTAAATCTCACTCTCTGTGAGCCACCTGGGAGATTTTTGATCGTGGCGCGTGCACTTACCAAGGCAGCCTTCCTCAGGACGCGCCCATGAATCACTGTCGAGTTGCGCTCGGAAGCAGAGAACATTGTTGTCGTGTTGTAGGCCAGTTCGCAAACAAGCATCTCCCGTGCCATGCGTGACCAATAAAAAACATGCATTCACAGTCAGTTAGGGCACAGTCTTGGGATCGCGCTGAAGAAAAGAGCTAAAGAGCGCGTCATTGGCGAGATTGGGGAAGCGTTTGACGACGCGCGACGAGACACGGCGCGCGCACGAGGCGTTCGAGGTCGCGAGACTAGTCATGTGCGGGCGAAAGGCAGCGACAAGGCGGAGTCCCTGGTTATCGCTGGCGACGTGGAGCGCACGCTGCGCGACATAATTGCCAAAAGAATCGTTGAGAAGCTCGCGGGTGACCTCGCGCTGGCAGAGCTCCTCGATGAGGGGCTCGAGCAGAGTGGGGGATGCGTGCGCCAAGCACTTTTCCACAACGTTGCTCGAGAACTTTTGGGTCGACAGCTCTACGAGCCGGCCCTTGAGCTGGCGGACGATGCGATCGCCCTCGTCGGAGCGCGCATTCTCTAGCACGTATTGGACCACGTAGTTGGAAAAGGGATCCTGCATAAGGTCGATGGCGTGCTCAATAACCTTGTCGACGAGCGCAGCGCGCTGAGTGTCGCTAGCAGCGTCGAGGCAGCGCTGAAAGACACAACAGCCGTGGCGATGGCGCGTAATGACGAGAACGTCATGAATAACGGTCTCGTACACGAATCCGACGCGGTCATGCGGGATGTACTGGAGGCAGCGCTGGATGACGTGATTGCCATTGGTATCCATGCTGAGGCGCGTCACGTGGGGCTTTAGGGCGGCGACAATGATGTCGAGCTGCGTGTAAGTGGGCGAGCGGCCGCCGGTGACCTCGATGAACTTTTGCACGGAGCGCGTTCCGTGCAGATTCAAAGCCGCCTCGATGAGGTTCGATTCGACCTCCTGGAGCATGAGCGCGCGTTGGGACTCGGTGGCCTTGTCGAGAAGCTTCTGAAAGAGGTAGTTGCCGAAGGGGTCGAGCATGAGCAGCACGAGGCGGCTGCGGACCTCGTCGAGAATAATCTGACAGGCGCGGTCCCCGTCGGCATCGACCTTGTCCTGTAGAAACCTGCAGCCCTGCTGCTCCTTGGAGAGCTGAAAGATCGACTCCCGGATATCCTCGAGGGGAGCCTGCAAACTTGGCGCCCCTAGGCCGTCACCGCGGTTGCCCATGGGCGGTCCACCGCCGCGGCCGCCACGCCTGCCGCCACCGAGCGCGCCGCCGCGCCTGCCGCCGCCACCACCCCCGGCGCCGCCCGGGCCGCCGCCACTTCCGGCGCCGCCCCTACGGCCCCCACGGCCCCGACCCGAGTCGAGCTTGCCGTGATTGTTGTTGGCATGGCCTCCCATGGACGCGAGCGCGTCGCCGTGAGCAGGCATCAAACCCGCAGGCATCATAGAGGACGGGTCGTGGTGAATCTGATGGTGGTGGTGGTGGTGGGGCTGCTGCTGCTGCTGCTGCTGCTGCTGATGGTGGAGGAGGTGATGGTGTTGGTGATGCTGCTGATCCTGCTGCTGCTGTTGCTGCTGCTGGGTCATTGCATTGTTGTGCAGCGCCATATCCGGGGGCGGGGGGCCTGGGGGCGGGGGGCCTGGGGGCGGGGGAGGAATCCCAGCGGCGGGCGTCCAGTGACCGCCGTGGGACATCACGGGCATCATCATGGCCTCGACGCCATTGGCGAGAACCACCTTTTGAGGCACCACGTTCGAGGTTGAGGTGCCGTTGTAATAGGGTGAGGCAGACGCGTACATGGACGCGTGCTGGCCGTAGCCGCCGTTGTATGAATTCTGGACGTACATGTTGGAGTGCTGGTCGTAGCCGACAGGGTACAAAGGCATGCCTCCTACGTTCTGCGCGAGGTGGGCAAGGTGCTGCTGCGACTGTTGTTGATGCTGCTGGTGCTGCGGGATGCCCCCGCGCAGAGGATTCGATTGCTGGTGCAGCTGGTGATCGGGTTGCGTCTGAGACTCGTAATGGTACATGGCGGAGGTCGGGTCAAAATGCGAGGCTTCAGGAGCCGTAGCGTCTTGCAAAATGGACGATTGCCTAGGCTGGTTGTTCAGGTCAAGTTCAGGTGCGGAGTGCTGGTGATGCAGCGAGAGCGGAGGCGGGACGCCTGAAGAGGGCACGGGGACGCTGGAGTTCGGAGAGCCCGGGGAGGCAGCGGAGAGCGCGTCGCTGATCGGGGTAAACATGCTAGCGACATGCTGCTGCTGCTGGGCGTCCTGCTCCAGGTGGTGGTCGTTGGCATGCTGGTGATGGTCGCGCTGTTCCTCATCGTGTGCTTGCAGGGTCGGCTGCGGATGTTGCTGGTGCTGGTACTCCTGGTAGTCCGTGTTGAGGTCGAGTTCGTCGATGCGCTTGCGTAGATTCTTGAGAGCGTGCCCAGGGCTCTCGAGGTTAATATACTGCATGGCGTCGTCTTCGCTGGTGGTGGTGCGCAGCGCCGTGCGTGGGGCTCCCGTGGCGCTCTCCACATATTTTTTCCGCGGACCAAGGATACTCCCTGGACTCTGGGCGAGAAACTTTTCGATACTCTGCGTGCGCCTGCGGGCGTCGCGAGGGTCTCGGTGCTCCATGGGGTCGTACGAGCCAAAGTTCGACGACGTCTGAGAAAAGGCGTTGCCAATGGACCCCCCCGATCCGGGCGAGGACGACCCAAACTTGTCCTCGAAAGTATCTTCTGCTTCCGCTGCCAGTTGCTGCTGCTGCTGCGCTTGATGAGAGTTCATGTGCTGAGCCGAGCTTGCGATGGGGAGCGAAGTAGCGTTCGACAAGAAGGCATTCTCCGCGCCAGGCAAGACGGGGACGGCAGTGGCGCCCGGGGGCGAGGTGGACACGAGGCTCGGGTCGTGAGAGCCTTCTGCGCCCGCTGCGGCTGCCGCGGCCGCTGCCGCTTCGTGCATCCAGGAAAATAGAGCGCCGTTGGCGATGTCAAGCGTTGGGGGCGCCGATGTTGGACGCTCGGGCCCGTTCTCGTCGTCCTGGCCATTTCCATGCGAGCCTTCTTCGCCGACTCCTAGTCTCTGCGTCTCCGCGGCGTAGCGCGCGAGCTCATCCTCGATGTCGTCCATAGTCTGCCGCTCCCGCGAGGCCAGCCAGGCGGGCAGGGTATCGTACGTAGCGCCTTAGACGGGATCAGAATGAAGCAGAGCCCCCCAAAGGCCCGCGCCACGTGCCAGGCCGGGAGCGCTGCTGCGTCTGCGAGCACGGCCGGATTCCTGTTGGCGTGCCCGCGGTTCTCTTCCGGTCGTCGTCGTTGCGCGGGCTCGCGCAGGGCGTGCGCCGCGCGACCCCTCCTCGCGTCGTGGGCTTCTTAGAATCTCCGAGCCGCGCCTGCGGCGACGGCCAGTGTTTTCGCGGCGCTCCGCTGTCCTCGTCGCTGCAGTAGCAGCGATGCGCCCGTCCGGGCCGGGACGCCCTTCGCGGCCGCGCCGTTCGCTCGCGTCGCGTCGCGTTGCGGCGCCGCGCGCGACGAAGTCCAGACAGATGGATGGAGATGGATGGATGGATGGACGGCCGAGACGCCGGACTTTTCGAAACCCGCGGCGCGCGGCCGCGGGGCCGTGCGGCTCGCGGCCTCCGGCGGCCGCCGCTGGCTGCCTGCCTGCCTGCCCGCGCTGCCTCGCTCGCGCGCGCGTGCTGCGCTGCTTTCGCTTTGTGTCGCTTGTGGTCTCCCGCCTCCACGAGCTTGCTCGCGCCCGCCTTAATCGTCCCCCTGCGAGCCGTCCCCTTCTCTTTAAGGCGGCTTGCGCCCTCGCCGAGTGGGCCCCTTTTGCCCCGCCGGAAAAGAGGCCTAACGCGGCGAAACCGCCCAGCGGAAAAGGGTTGCGCAGCCGCGGCGGGCGGCTCTTATTACTCATAGGACTACTACAAAACGCCTCGCACGGGTCGCCGCGCAGAACCCGCGCCGCGCGCGCGCGGGGGGCCGCGGCCATGGCCTCTTGCGCGGCGGGGGGCGCACCGCTGGGGCCTGCTGCTGCTGCCGCCGCCGCCGCCGTGCCGACCGCACTGGGGGACCCGGGACCCGCGGAGGAGGAGGATGGTGATGCCATCGCCCACCAGGACGCCGCGACGGACCCCGAGACGCCGCGACATGTTGCGCACGGCAGCGGGCACGCGCGGCGACGCGGGGGCGACGCGGGGGAGGGAAGATCGCCGCGGAGTGAGGATGACCCGCGGGCGAGTTTGCGGAAGAAGGAGAAGAAGAGGTCGCCGCCGCTGTCGGGGGACTCGCTGAGCCTGTCCGTGTCGTCGTCGTTGTCGTCCATGTCGTCGCGGCCTCCAAGATCGCCGCGGTCGCTGATCTCGTCGGCGTCGGTGGCGCGGTCAAGACCCGCGACGAAGAATGCAGCTCACGGCGGTCGCCGCGCGCCGGACGAGGAGCACGACCGCGAGGAGGCGGCGGCAGAGCTGGACGAAGAACTGGAGGAGATACTCGGCCGCGTAGACGCTTGCGCGCAGCTGTCGCGCTCCCTGGTGAGTGAGCGCGGCGGCGACGCAGGCCCCGCTGGCGAGGACGCGGACACGCTGCTGCGCAGAAGTCTGGACGTGAGCATGGAGCTGCAAATGGTGGCGGCGCGATTCTCGGCAATGTGGGGGTCACAGGTCCGAGCGCGGCGCGGCCCAGCTGGAGAGGCGGCCACGTCGCTAAGCGCGCGAGAGCGGCGCCTCAACCTGGGCAAGGCGACCAGGGCGGTGCAGAAGTGCTTTGACGCGGAGCGGCAAGGCTTGCTGCGCGAAATCCGCGCGCTTGAGGCGCGGAACCGCAAATGCGGGATGACGATTCGCGGGCTGGAAACGCGCAAAGAGCGCGAAGAGCATCTCGCGAAGCGGTGTCGGACGCTGCAGGAGAGGGCGGACGACCTTCGCGCCGGTCTGGACGCGTGCAAGCGGCAGCTGGAGCGGAGCCAAACGGGCGCGGCCGAGACGGAGCGCGTCCGGCGCCTGCTGGAGAGCGAGGTGGTGCAGCTGCGGCGCGAAAAGCAGGCGCTCGAGGCAAAGCTGGAGGCCTGCGAGCACGAGGCGGGGCGGACGCTGCGTGAGCAGACGCGCGAGTTAGCGAGGAGTCTAGAGGCGGAGCGCGAGGCGCACGCGGCGGCCCGCGAGGGCTGGCACCAGAGCAAGCTCGAGGCGGAGCTGATTCGACGGCAAGTTGACATCAAGGAGACGGCGCTGCGAGACAAGGACCGACTCGCCGATGAGGCCGCGGACGCGCTGCGGGAGGCCACGGGCGCGCTGCGGACCAAGCTCAAGCAGGCGGAAAACCGCGCCTTCGCCGCGGAGGAGATGATTGCGGGCGCACGAGCAGAGGCGGACGGCGTGCGCGCCGAGCTCACCGAGCAGCTTAGCGACCTGCGCGCCAAGTTGTCCCGGACCGAGGCGCTTCGGCAAAACGCCGAGCTCGAGGCGCACGACCTGCGCGAGCAGGTCGTGCGCCGGCGTAGCGGCAGTGAGGACTGCGACGCGGTCTCGCTGCAGCGCCAGGTGGCGCGGCTCTGCGAGGCCAATACGAGTCTGCGCGCCGAGCGGGATCGCGCCGAGAAAACATCGGAGCGGGCTCTGGGCGCGCTGCGGCAGGCGCGCCTGCTCGAAGAAACAGTGTCTTCGCTGCGGGCGCAAATCCGGGACCGCGACGAGACCATCCATCAGCTCACCGTGCACTACCGCGCGCCGGAGGAAGCGGAGCAGGTCGCCGCCATCGCCGCCCTCGAGGACGCGAGCGGCCATGCACGTGAAAGCTTCAATGTGGAACAAGGCCTCGCTCTAGATGATGAGGCAGGCGTAAACCGCTCCATGAACACCAGTCTGGACTAGCCCAGACCCAAGGCCTGTACGTAGGCCTAGTACGTACTACGTTACGGGTACGTACGTACGTACGCTTTCGTAAATCAGGATCTGACGAGAATCTGCCGACGCCATGTGCCCCGCCCGGCATCCGCCCTCACTGCTAAAGGGCATGCAAGCAGCTGACTGACTGTGAGCCGTATTTATCCGGATTTCGCTTCGTTGGTGACATCCTGATCCCCAGGAGGAGCGAGAGTATTGTAGGGAAGGCAGCTGTTGTGTTTCACGGATTTTCCATCTCGTCGAAAGCCTGACTCGGAGGTCAACAGGTCAACCTTCGTCCAAGGAGCGGGGGTAAACGATTTTTTTTTCACCATACAGAC
>KQ758850.1:8411033-8423968 GCA_001462505.1 Aurantiochytrium sp. T66
CGACGACGAGGGCCGCGACCTCGCGACGCTGCACGGGGTCCGCGCGAGGCGCAGCCGCCGCGCCTCGCGCGCGCGCAGAGAGGCCCGGGCGAGCGCCGAGGGCGTCGTCGCGGAGGAGGACCACCAGGAGGAGGAGCTCGAGGCCGCCGCCAGCGGCGCCTGGGACCTGGTCCAGGACCAGTTCTTCGAGGACGCGCGGCGGGGCCAGTACCGGCTCCGCATCACCTCCAAGGTCTGGCAGGAATTCCTTTTCGGGGAGAAGGCCTTCTGGGCGCGGCTCAAGGGGTCCGACGTCTGCGAAATCGACCTGCGCGGCGTCACACTCGACGAGGAGTCCACGGAGGCCTTCGCCGCCGTGATTGGCGACAACCTGCAGCACATGCGCTCCTGCCGGCTCGACTTCTGCGAGCTCCCGGGCCGCGGCCCCGCCGGCGCCCTCATAGAGGCGATGGGCTGCCAGCGGTCCAAGCTCGAGACCCTCTCCCTCCAGGGGAGCGCCATCCAGGAGTGCGGCCAGGTCATTGCCCACAGCGGCTCCGTCTCGCACGACGAGGCCTCGGGCATGGTGGAGTACAACTTCTGGTCCACGGTCCTCCTCAAGAACGTCGCCCTGGCCTCGGGACGCTGGTACTACGAGATCACCTTTGAGCACATGGTGAGCGGCGAGTTCACGCAGATCGGCTGGGCGGCGCCCGGCTTCACGTGCCGCAGCTTCATCGACGGCGTCGGCGACGACGAGCACAGCTGGGGGTTCGACACCATCCGCCGCTCGATCTGGCACAACGGCGTCGAGACGCCCTGGGGCGGCCGCATGGGCGAGGGCGACACCCTCTGCTGCCTCGCGGACCTCGAGGCCGGCGCGCTCGCCTTCGGCTGCAACGGGTCCTTCGAGCCGCCCTTCGGGACCGCCTTTCAGCTGCCGCAAGGCGCCGTTCTGCGCCCGTCCTTCACCGCCGGCAAGCACATGCGCCTCGGGCTCAACACCGGCTCGCGGCCCTCGCCGCACCAACCGCCCGAGGGCGCGCTCTCCGTCGCCGAGTGGATCCAGGGCGAGCGCCGCCTCGGCACGCAGTGGTTCGTCGGCAGCATCTGTCGCCTCGCCGCGCGCAAGACCCTGCGCTTCCTCGACCTCTCGCACAACGGCCTCGACGCCGCCTCCGTCGCGCGCATCATCAGCGCCGCGCAGGCCCTTCCCATCGAGGACCTCAAGCTAGCGGGCAACCGCGCCTCGCGCAGGTCCATCCTCGCCGTCGCCTCGCTCCTCACGGAGAATACCACGCTGCGCTCTCTTGACCTCTCGCATAACTGCCTCGGCATCGACCGCGTCCCCGGCGACGATGTCGAGCTCGCATCCGATCCGGTCGCCGCGCACCCTGGCCTCCAGCCGGACGCCTTCACGCGCCTGCTCTGCGACGCCATCGCCCTCAGCACCTCGCTGACCACTCTTCGCCTCGCCAGGAATGAGCTGTCCGATGACGACACCGCCGAAATCGCCGAGGCCGTCTTGCAGAGCTCCAGTTTGCGCGTTCTCTCCCTCGCGGACAACTCCCTCTCCGGCCTGACGGCCGCCGCGCTCCTCGGCCCCGAATCGCGCCTCGAGGACCTCGATATCTCGCGCACGGGGCTCTCGGAGCGCTCCATGGCCACGGCCGGCCTCGTCGCCATCTCGGACACCCTCCGCCGCCTCGTACTGCGCGGTAACCCGCTGGCTGCCGAGACGCGCGTGAGTCGGCTTTCCTCTCAGCTACGCCGCCGCTCGCGATCGCGCGCCAGCTCGACCCGCAGCAGCAGGAGCAGAACCGGGAGCAGCGTCGGCTCCGCGACAGCCGGCTCACTTATTGGCCTCGTGGCCATGAGCCAGTCCCTCGAGGAGGTCGACCTGGGGTGCACCAACCTCGACTACCGCCACGCCGACGAGCTCGCGCGGCTCGTGGCGTCCAACCGGGACCTCCGGGTTCTCCAGATCGACAAGAACACCTTCGACAGCGCGAGCATTGACCAGCTCGCCGAAGTGCTCGAGGACGCGGTTCTCCGCGAGCTCGACGTGAGCGAGAACCCCATTGGCGCCGAGGTCTGCGCTCACCTTCTGGCCAAGGTGCCCTCGCTGACGAAGTTCGCGGCACGCATGTGCGAGATCGGCTTTGACGCAGCCGGGGGCCATGCCGACGCGGTTCTCGAGGCCCTCGCTTCCGCGGTGCGCGAGCATCCATCTCTCGAGGACCTCGATCTTGGTCAGAACGCGCTGCGCAGCCCGCAGACGGCAGCGCAGGTGCTGGGCCGCGCAATCTGCGAGAACTCGGTCCTGCGGCGGGTCAGCTTGTCCGGCATGGGCCTCGGGCCCGGCGGCATCCACGAGCTCGTGCATGAGCTTCGGTCCTGCCGCACGCTCGAGGAGCTCGACCTTTCGGAAAACGACGCCAAGTCGCAGGGCGTGTTAGACCTCGTAGCGCTAGCGCTCGACTGCGAGGGCGCTCTCTCTACACTCCGGCTCGCGGGGAATTCGGAGAGCGACGCCTTGGTGAGTTTGCTCGAGTCCCTGGTGGCCACGCCACACGAAAATCGCGCGGCCGCGCTGCGCGATTTGGTGCTCACCGCACCGACGCGGGCCGCCCGGAGACTTGCCGACTTCCAGGCCGCGTCCCCGCGCCTGCGCCGCTACGTCTGGACTCAGCGTGCGATGTACATTGCGCAATCCGAGCTCTCCTCGCTGACAGAGCTCCTGCGGCGCGTCGAGGAGACAGTCCCCCCGGAGACTGCCCTGTGGACCGTCCAGGGAGGGCTGCATTTTCACGACGTCGAGCAGGACATTGTCTTTGACGACTCCTTCTGCATCTTCGAGGGCGAGCTCTGCTTCGACGGCTGTCGTGGCAACATCTCGCTGCCCAACGGCCTTCACGTGAACGGCTTTCTCAACATCATGCGCTGCACTGGAGATATTGATCTCGGCGAGAATCTCTGCGTGGACAACGACATCAGCCTCGAGGAGGTGCCGCACCTCAGCGTCCTCCCGAACGGCCTTCATGTTGCCGGCGCCTTCTTTGCCATGGACTGCGAATCGCTCAGCGACTTTCCTTCGAACGCCTTTCAGGCTCCGGACCAAATCCTCGTGCTGCAGCGCTGCCCCAGCGTCTTGTATCTGCCGGACTCCAGCGTCGCCTCGCCCGGCCGCATCTTCTTGCTTCAGACCGGAATCGATGCCCTCGAGGTCGAGCGGCTCCAGCGCATCGCGCACCCGGGCATGATCATTCGCAGCACCGAGATCTCGCCGTACAATTTTCAGCCGCAGTTCCCCTCGTTGCAGGCCGCGGTCAAGTTCTGGGTTTCGCGCAGCGACTCGCGGCGCGCTGCCGCCGACAGCTTTCCCCATGACGTGGAAAAGGCCGTGGGCCGCTACTTTCGCAGCAGCGTCATGCAGTTCCTTTCCAAGCTGCGCATGTCCAAGGAGTTCCAGGAAGAGGGCCTGCGCCAGGGCCTTGCGCGTCGCGTCGTCCAGGTCTTGCACGCCGTCGTGGACGACGTCGATGCGCGCGACTCGCTGCTGGTGCGCATGAGCGACAGCATTGACGCCTGCGGCGACAAACCCATCTGGGCCTTAAACCAGATGAAGGCCGTCATCGAGACCACGCGCGCGCGTGGCGACCGCGATGCCCTGCGCCGACTTGGCCGCAGCATGATGCGCCTCGGCGTCGTGCACGAGCACGCGCGGCGCAAGGTTGTTACCTTGCAGGGCGAGCGTCAAGCGGAGCGCGAGCGCCGCAGGTCGACCCGCTCCGAGGACGACTCGGGCCCGGTCGACGAGATCTGCGTCTACCTCTTCTTCGAGATCGAGCTGCGCGAGCGGCTCGACCTCGCTGTGCCGGCGGAGGAGATGCTCTTTCCCAACTTTATTCGCATCTCCCAGGAAGAAGTCGACGCCGCCGCTGCGGAGGCTCTCGGCGTCTCCGAGGAAGACTTTGAGCACTGGCTGGCATCCTGGCCCGAGTGGCAGCGCCAGGATCGCCTCGAGGTCGCCGAGAGCCTCCGTTGGGCCACTCTGGCGCCCGCGCGCGTGCCCAAGCGCTTGAGCCTGAGCCAGACCACCTTTCTTGGAGACCCGATGACAGAGCCTGTGCTCCTCGGCAAGGCCGGTCCGTGGCAGCTTTCCGAGCTCCTCGATCGCTGGGTGGAGACCGGCATGGACTTTAACAACGTCACCTGGGAAACGAGTGCGCTCTTGGCCGAGCTCGGTCGAATCGACCCTGTCACGCCGCGTACTCCGTCATTGTCGAGCATGGCGCGCGCCAATGGCGCCGCGCACTTTTTTTTGCAGATGGACCGCCGCGAGAGCGAGTGGTCCCAGGACTCGGTCACCAGCAAGCACTCCTCGCTGGGTGCGCTCGCGGCGCGACGGGTCTCCCTGAAAAAGCTTACGCAGCGCGCCTCGCTGCCTGTATCATATCTACATAGCCGGAGGAATAGCTTGGCCGAGTGATTTAGATTCCTCGGTCCCGCCGGCATCTTCGCCTGACTGACTAACACTATCTGATCGACGGAAGCGAATTGAATGGCCCTAGCCCTCAATCAAGCCGTTGATGATGACAAGAAGAATGATGATGCATATACATACAACGATGAATCATATTGGATGCTGATTCATGACCGTGAGACGGCGGCGATCGCCGCCACCGCAAAAATTGCAATCGACGAAGTCTCGTGCACGTGCTCTGGTACGCCGTTGGGAGACAACTTCTGTCATCCGAGTCAGGCCTACCGAGTAGCCTAGATCTGGAGCGAGGGGCGTCCCCTGCCAAGCACCGAAGCGACGGCCGAAGCCATGGCTGACCCACCAGCTTGTTCCGAGCTTTGGTCCGAGGCGTGCTTGCCCAGGCTCGAAGGCCCAGACAGACCGGCACCAATATTCATGGACGAATTTGGACCTCGCGCCACCGCCGCATTGGCGACGCCGGCTCCATCCTCATAGCCCTGCGCGCGCATGCCGCGCGCAATAACGTTGATTCTCACCGTCACTGTGCCCACTGATTCCACGCGCGTGGTCTCGCGACCTTCTGACTTGGAGACGAACCTGGAGTCGTAGAACTCGGGCTGCAGGCCGCGGATCCATGCCATGAACTGCTGCACGTACGAGCTGCATACTGGGCGAAAGAGACGCACTCTGCGCACGTAGGTGCCGGGCCGCGTCGGGATGTGCACCGATCCGTAGCCGCGGGCAATATCCCTGCCAAGCCCGTCAATCTTAAAGACGCTCAGCACGAGTCTCGGCCAGCCGTGGGCATTGAGGCTCTTGAAGAGGATCTCGATGGGGAAATTCCAGACAATAGCACTGTCCGCGCCCTCGACGCGGTTGGCGATCTGAGAAATGCCCTTGTCCACGCCCTGGATGATTTCCCAGTGCTTGCCGTAGGTAAAATCGTACTTGACGTACAGTCTGTCCTCGCCCTTGAGATCGCCGGACTCCACCTGGCCCGTCGCGCTCAGCAGGAACCCGATGCTGCTGTTCTCATTCTTGTCGATGGCCGCCTGCGTCTTGAGCGACTTGGTCAGCGACAGCAAGTCCATTATCTCCTCCCTCCCGGTCGCTCGCTGCAGCAGGCTCGCTCCGCGTCTCGGCGCCGGTCGGCGGACCCGGTACGTGGCCTAGGGCAAGCAAGACCTTTATGGTCTCTGGGCCGCGACGTCTCGTTCGTGCCGGACGCGGGGCGGGGCGGGACGACTCTCAATTATCAGTCAATCGACCAGCCAATCGTCGATCGTCATTTGTCAATCGTCAATTGTCGATCGTCATCGATATCGATGGCGGGCCCAGCGTCGCTTTTGGGCTCGACCTCAGGCTTTGGCGCGCAAAAAACCGTTGAGACGGCCGCCCGAAACCCTAGGATTTCCTCGGCGCGGAGCCTTGATTAAGCCAGGATTTCCTCGCTTATCTCAACGGATCGTTTTGTCCGGCGGCGCCGGAGCTCGTGGCACGAACCCAGCCAGCTAGCTCCGCGGGCCCAGGCGGCCGCTGCGCGCGCGCGAGGCGCCGCAGACTGCTGCGCGGGAGGCGGGCCCGAGGTCCCTCGCGCGCGAACTGCCGCGTCGCAGGCGCATTCCGGCGCAGCCGGGAGGGACCAACCTTGGTCATCAGATATTCACGCTGATAGCAAGTATTTACGTACACGCCGGCCGGCGCCAGACGGACGAGCGGCAGGCCGCGAGAAGCGTGCGCAGGTCTTCGTGCGCGCGGGTCTCTTCGCGTTGCAGGGATTGCTGCCGAGCTTGGTTCTACGAGCAGGCGCGCTTTCTGAAAGCCGAGACCGCGCGAACGAAGAGACTGCGTCGCTGAGGATTGACTGCCTTGGCGCGCAAGACGCTCTCTGCCGAGGCCATAAGAAAAGCTACGCCACACCTCGGTCTTGCCGCGCACGCGCCGCGATGGGCAGACATCTCGGAGGCGCTGCGGCGTCGAACGACGCGTCTCTGCCCAAGAAGCTGGCGCCCCTGGATCACATCAAGAATCTCTACGACGGCGCGGCGGCGAATCTAGCCGAGACTGGCGGGAACAATGCCCGCAAAATCTTTGCCAAGAAGGACCTCGTCGACGCCGTCCGCGAGATGAACGCCAAGCCAGGCCTGAAGAAGCTCGCCACCAACACCCAGTCCGAGACGGCACTCCGACTCGTGGACGGGCGCTCGCCCAAGAACCGCGCGGAGAGCGCCGACGCCCCACGGCAGGGCGGGCGCGCAGCTGCCGCAGGTGCGGCGGGCAGCCAGGGGCCAGGCGGGAAACGCAATGTGCGCACGGCGCTGCCAGCCATGGGGAAGGGGCGAGGGGCCGGCGCTGCGGGCGGCCAGGGGAGACTCAAAAGTGCCTCGGAAATCTTGCAGGAGACGCTCAACTTTAATGCGAAAAAGTTCAACGACCTCAAGGTGGCCTGCGAGGGCAAGGAAGACCAGCTCAACCAGATGATCGACGAGCTGGCCAGTCTCCAGGTGGAGAATGAATCGCTCCGCAAGATGGAGCTGCACCAAACCTCGGACACCCACCAACTCGACGACTTGAGTCAGCAGATCGAAGATGCCCAGAAGCTTTTGGAGAACAGGCTGCATCGACGCGCGGTACTGCACCACATGAAGACTAGGCTCGACGTGAATCAGGTCGCCTTTGACGCTCACATCAAGGGTATGGAAGAGGCCCTGAACGCCAGCTCGCGTGAGTTTGAAGAGGTCAAGCTCCTCATGCGCCAGCTCGAGACGGGCAACGCAAATGCCCAAGAGGCGCTTCGCGCCGCCTCGGAGCGCATTGGCCGCGAACGGGAGCTGCGGAATCGGCAGCTCACCCACCGCCGGCAAGAAGCAGCCAACGCCAAGCGTATGGAGGAGTGGCGCGAGAAGCGCGAGAAGGCGCGCATGATGCTCGACGCGGAGATTGGCGGCGATCTCAGCGAGGAAGGCGAGCGCCAGCTTATTGCCGCCGTCAACGAGAGCACCGCCCAGGACGAGGAGCTCGAGCGGCTGCAGCGGCACGCCACGCAGGCCGTGTCCACCTACGAGGAGGCCTTTAACGCGATCCGCGAGGCGACGGGCGTGCGGACCCTGGACGAGATGGTCGAAAAGTTCCTCGGGCAGAATGCCAACAAGCAGGCTCTCGTCGAGGAAAAATTCGAGGTCGAGCAGCGGCAGCGCAAGCTCAAGGAAGAGCTCGCACGCGTGCAGACCGAGTTCGCCGAGTTCAAGGCGGCCGGAATTGGCGGCTCCGAACTGAACCGTGAAATGTACGACAAGCTCGACAACGAGATCCTCGAGGCCCGCCACGAGCTCAAGATCAAGCACGGCGTGAACGAGCGCCTGGAAAAGGTCCTTCTGCAGGTTCGCGCCGGCATGCTCGGACTCATGGGCCGTCTCGCGCCCTTTAAGCAGGTCCTCGCGTTCGACGATGACTTGGCGGGGCTCTCTTCGGGCGTCGGCGGCGGCATAGGCGGCGCAGGCGGCGCAGGTGGCGCGCTGAGCGCAGGGTCCAGCGCCATGAATGGCGCCGGCGCCAAGAGCGGGCTCGAGATTCTCGACCTGACAAATTCCTGCGAGACCAAGCTCGCGCGGCTCCTGGACGCCGTGAGCGCCACCCTGCAGGCGCAGCCGCGGGTCTCGCCGCCGATAGCGTCGGCGGCGGCGGCGACGGCCCCGCAGTCGTCGGCTGCTCCGGGCGAGGGCCCCGAGACCCACGCGACGAGCGCGATCCCGAGCGAGGCGAGCCAGCAGCCGGATGCTGCGGCGGGCTCGCTGTCATTGTCCTCTTCGGGCGCGGCCTCTGCGAGCATCGGAAGCGTGTCGTCGCACGCGCTGCGGCCCGGCGAGACGATGGCGAACCTGAACCGGCAGTGCAATCTCGCACTGAGCCTCCTGGACACGGGCGACGAGATCACGCACGTCAATAACGTCCGCGTGCGGCCGCGGCGCGCGATCGGCAACGGGGACATGGGCACTCCGATCTCAACCGCACGCTCGACCTTTAGCGGCGGCGAGGGCGACGACAACGACGACAATGACGACGACGACGACGACGATGACGACCGCCGCATCCGGGCCGGCGACGGCGACGACCAATTCTCCCAGGGCCGACGCTCCGAGGACGAGGCCGAGGCGAGACGGATGCTCTCGCCCTCGTCGCGAAGAACTGGGCGTAAGAATTTGGCGTCGTCGACGTCGGCGTCCCTGAAGACCGGGGCCCGGGGCCGCGGCGGTCGCGGCCGGGGTCGCGGCGACGAAGCCGAGGGGGACAAGGACAGCAAGGGGAGCCGAGGCAGCGACAACGACGAGGAGAATGACATCGACGAGGAGGACGACGAGGAGGAAGTCGATGACAACAATGTGGTGTGCGACGCCGCCACGATGAAGGAACGGTCCCGCGTGCGCGTGCAGAAGGCGCTCGAGCACCAGCGCGCCCAGCTCCGGCGGAACCGGACCCTGTCCAACATCAAGGGTAAGAAGGCGGGCAATGACCAGGAGGTTCTCGACCGGCTTGCGCAGCCGAGCAAGCACCATCGGCGCGCCAACCGCAAGACCATTTACGAGCGGCCGGATCTCGCTTAGGTGTCATGCCCTCGCCGCAGTGGCTTGCGGACCGGATTACGCAACGTCGCTCGCTCGCTCGCTTACAATATGCTCATTTGCTCGTGCTTTCGTTATTGTCTGTCAGTCTGTCATTATGCTTGAGTTTAGTTGGTGCGCGCCTCTAGCGGGCCGGCCGGGCCGGGCCGGGCCGGAATCAGTTAGTTCGAGGCGGCAGAGGTCTCGGCGCCTCCCGCGGCCGAGCCGGGTCCCGCGGCGGCTTGCTTGACCGCGTCGTCGAGGGCGAGGTCGATGGCCTCGGTGCCGGCCGCCGCGCGCGGGGTCTCGCCATTCGCTAGAGAGTGGCTCCCCTCGGCGTCCCCGGCGCCGGCGCCGGCTGTGCTTGAGATGCAGGCGTTCATGTGGGCGATGAGCATGTCCATGGCGATGTGGGAGTCGTAGCCGCCCTCCGGGATGATGACGTCCGCGTAGCGTTTGGTCGGCTCGACGAATTGGATGTGCATGGGCCGCACGGTGGTCAGGTACTGCTCGGCGACCTCTTCAGAGCTCCTGCCGCGCTCGCGGGTGTCGCGACGCAGGCGGCGGATGAAACGGATGTCCGCGTCGGTGTCGACGAAGATCTTGATGTCGATGAGGTCGCGGAGGGCCTCGTCGGAGAATATGAGGATCCCGTCCACAACGACTACAGGCGTGGGCAGGATGGTCACCGTCTCGTTGCTCCGCCTCGAGTGCGTCGTGAAGTCGTACACGGGCATCTCCACGCTGCTCCCCGCGCGGAGGTCCCGGAGGTGCTGGATGAGCAGCTCCGTCTCTAGCGCGTCCGGGTGGTCGAAGTTGGTGTTCTTGCGCTCCTCGAAGGTCGCCTCGCCGAGGTCTCTGTAGTAGCTGTCGTGCGTGATCTTGCTCACCTTCCCCGCGCCGATCCGCGCCACGACGGCGTCCGAGATGCTCGTCTTCCCGCTCCCGCTCCCGCCCGCGATCCCGATCACGAGCGGCCGCCTCCTGCGGCCGCCCGCCTCCCCCGCCGCCGCCGCCGCCGTCGCCGCCATCGCCGCCGTCGCCCGCTCGCTCGCTCCCTCGCCGCAATGCCCAGCGCAGTGCCGCTCCTCGCCACGCGACGCGACGCGACGCGACGCGGCCGCCTGCGGCAGGGCTCTTCCCCGCGCGCGCGCCGCCGCCGCGTCGCCGCCGCTGCCTGGCTGGCTATGGAGGAGGAGGAGGAGGACGATGATGACGATGACGGTTAGGTTAGGTTAGGTTAGGTTAGGTTAGGCTAGGTTGAGAGGAGCCGCGATAGCGATTTCCGAAGCACTCGGCCGGAATGCGCGGGAGGCGAGGCCGACGACGCAAGGGCTATACGAGCTTGGGCGCGAGTCGAGGCGAGCCTGATGACGATGGACGCTCGCAATCCGATCGCCGCCGCGATCCCCGCCGCCCGAGCCTTCTGGACGGTCGACGGATGATCATCGATCGTCCGGAGTGTCCAGGAGCATGCGAGAACCACTAATCCAGAGCTCGATGACGCCGCGCTCGCGCAGCCGCCCGCGCGCGACGCGAACGATGAAGCCGCCGCCGCCGCCACCGCGGTTGCTGCCGTTGCTGCTGCTGCTGCTGCTGCTGCCGCTGCTGCTGCCGTTGCAGGTCTCGGCGGCGCCTGCGAGGTCGGCCACGGCGGCGGACGAGGTCGAGGCGCCCTCGAGGATACCGGTGCTCCTAATCCCCGGCGACGGCGGGAACCAGATCGAGTACAAGCTGGACCGCGAGCGGCGCATCCCGCACTGGTTCTGCCCGCGCAGCTCCGGCGGGTGGAAGACGCTGTGGCTGCAGGTGACCGACCTCCTGCCCGGCGAAATCGACTGCTGGAGCGAGAACATCAGGCTCCGCTACAACGCGACCACGCGCTCCTTCGCCAATGCGCAGGGCGTGGAAACCCGCGTCCCCGGCTTCAACGCGACCGCCACCGTGGAGTACCTCGACCCGGGGCTCAAGAAGGAGTCCGAGTACATGGCCCAGCTCGTGCGCGTCTTGACGCAGCACGGGTACGAGCGAGGCGTCGATCTGGTGGCTGCCCCTTATGACTTTCGCCTCGCGCCGGTATCGATGACGGCCACGGTCGCCCGGATGATTGGTCTCGTGGAGGACCTGTCTGGACGCAATCGGGGCGCCAAGGTCGCTCTCGCGTCGCACTCGATGGGGTCCATCGTCACGCTCTTCATCCTCCAGAATCAGCCGCAGGCCTGGAAAGATCGCTACATCCACTCCTGGACATCCTTCGCCGGGATATTCGCAGGGTCCGCGGTAGAGTTCAAGGTCCTCGCGTCCGGCGACAACTTCGACATCAAGTTCGTGAGCAGCAGGAGCGTCGTCACCGAGCAGCGCTCCTACGAAAGTAACTTTTGGATGCTGCCCAATCCGGACGTCTGGCCCGCGGACCTGCAGATCCTTGAGTCGCCCGGCGGCAACTACTCGGCTCGCGATGTCGGCCGCTTTTTGCAGGACATTGACTACGACCTGGGAGTGGATATCCACGCGCGTACCGCGCAAATTACCCAGGTCAACGTGGCTCCGCAAGTTCCGGTCCAGCTCCTCATTGGCTACGGGGTCCCCACGCCGCTCCGCTTCGTCTACACCAAGGGCGACGCGCGCTCGTGGTACAAGCACCAGCCCACGCACATTGACATGGGCAGCGGTGACGGTACCGTCAACCTACTGAGTCTGACAGCTCCCACTGCAAGGTGGCCCGGAGCACAAAAGGCCCCAATTCGCGTTCGCTACTTCACGAACGTGTCCCACTCCGAGATGATCCGCCACGAGGGCCCTCTGCTTGCCTTTCTGCAGTTCCTGGGCCTCCTCGATGACGATATCGCCACTGACAGCGCTGTCGCTGCCTGACCTGACCTGATCTGACCTGTCTAGCTTTCCCGCTAGCCGGGCCGGACTCTCTCGCGCTTCCCGCCCCTTGCCATCGCGAGGATACCTTTACCTTCGCACGCAGGGCCCTATGCTCAGCGATCATGATTCCCGCAAGACCGCGCGGTCGAGGCTTTCGGGACATTCCCTGGACACTGCCCACAGTTGCGCCTTGGTCGTCATCTTTGACCACATGGAGCCCGCCACGCCCCATCCTGCCCGGGACTTCGACCTCGCCCTCACCGAAGCGTCTCGACGTTAGCTATGCCTCGCCTGCTCTGCGCCGGGATTCTCTCACGGGCTCATGTCGTACGATCTACGTCGGCGCCCAGGCAGACGGACTCTCGATTGATCGAGCATGGTTTGGTCCGGCCGCAAACCAATCAGCTCGACCACCAGCAGCCGTAGCGCGAGGAGGAGCAGCTTCCGCGGCAGCCAAATCAGGTCCCCGTCAAAATCCTTGTCCCCGCGGTCGTTGTCGGCCGACGTCCTTGTCCCGCGGTCGTCGTCGTCGCAGTCCTCCTTCTCCTCCTCGTCGTCGTCGTCCCCCTCGTCCGCCTCGATTTGGAGGCTCCGCGGACAGTCCCAACCAATGCGCGCGTTCTCCTCCTCCGTCCTCCTCGGCAGCATCGTGCGCGCTTAAGAAGTATGTCTTGGTTGCCAACCGAGAGCATGTCCTCCTCCTCCTCCTCCTCCTCCTCCTCCTCCTCAAATTTTCGTCGTCCTCGTCGTCGTCCTGCTCGTCGTCGTCGCCGCCGTCCTTTCGTCCTTGCTTGACCCTTGCTTGCTGTCCCCACCGCGTAACATTACCACGTGGTTACGTGGTCCCCGGGTCGTCCCCGGGTACTACCTTACCAGTACACCTTACCTTGCGTCGCTGATCTTGACTGTGACTTTGAATTTGATCGAGCGGACGCTGCGGCGCCCGCGCGGACAGACTCCCGTCGCCCCCCGCGCGCGCGCGCCGCCCCCCGCCGGCG
>KQ758850.1:8443347-8455257 GCA_001462505.1 Aurantiochytrium sp. T66
GCGACGGCGGCGAGGAGGCGCAGCGAGAGGCCGGGCGGCGAGCAGGAAAGCGTCGCAGAGACCACGAGCCTGGGGAACAGCGGCGCCGGAGGGCGGTCGTAGCTGGGCGTGGCGCGATTAGACCTCCTCCTCTTGCAAGGCGTCTGTCTACGCGCTCAGGTGCTCGACAAAGCCCGCTGGTCTCTGGCGAAGGACAAGCGCGGCGCGACGCTCTGCGCTGCGCTGCATGGGTAGACAGCAGGAAGACTAACTTGATCGAGAATTCGCGACGACGACGACGACGACGACGACGACGACGGTGTAACAGTACTAGCGGAGTAGCAGACCGAACAGGCGCGGCGAGAAGATGTTCTTCGGAGGCGGCGGCTTCCCCGGCGGCGGCGGCTTCCCTGGCGGCCCCGGCGGCCCCGGCGGCCCCGGCGGCGAGGTCGACAACAACGAGTTCTACGAGCTCCTCGGCGTGGCCAAGGACGCCGACGATGCGACAATCAGGAAATCGTACCGGAAGCTGGCCATGAAGCACCACCCGGACAAGGGCGGCGACGAGGCGACCTTTAAGCAGATCTCGGAGGCGTACGATGTGCTGTCCGATAAGGAGAAGCGCGAGCTGTACGACAGGTACGGCAAGGAGGGCCTCGAGGGCGGCGGCGGCGGCGCGCGTTCCGCGGATGACATCTTTAGCATGTTTTTCGGCGGCGGCGGCGGGGGCCGCGGCCCTCGCGGCCCGCAAAAGGGCGAGGACGTTGTGCACCCGCTCAAGGTCACCCTCGAGAACCTCTGCCTGGGCAAGACCGTTAAGCTGGCCATCAACCGCCAGCGCGTCAAATACCCGGCAGGCCTTGACGCCGAGTCGGCAGTGACGGAGTGCGGCACCTGTAACGGCCGCGGCGTGGTCATGCGTACTGCGCAGATTGGCCCCGGCATGATCCAGCGCATGCAGTCGCGCTGCCCCTCGTGCAGCGGCGCCGGCAAGTCCTACAAGAAGGGTGTCAAGGTCGTCAAGGAGAAGAAGATCCTCGAGGTCTACGTCGAAAAGGGCATGCGCCACCGCCAAAAGATTGTGTTCAAGGGCGAGGCCGACGAGGCGCCCGGCCAGCTCCCCGGTGACGTCGTCTTCATCATCGACCAGCAGGAGCACCCGGTCTTCCAGCGCAAGGGCGCCGACCTCATCATGGAGAAGGAGATCACTCTCCAGGAGGCCCTCTGCGGCTTCACCTTTGTCCAGGAACATCCGGACGGCCGCAAGCTCATCATCAAGAGTGACCCCGGCGAGATTATCAAGCCAAACATGATCAAGTCCATCACCGACGGTGGTATGTCCGTGCACAAGCGGCCATTCACCAAGGGCCGCCTCTTTGTCGTCTTCCGCGTCGAGTTTCCGGAGAAGCTCAGCGCTCCGCAGATCACCGCGCTCAAGTCGGCGCTCCCCGGCCCCGAAGTCGAGCTCGGCGACCTGCCCGACGGTGAGGAGGTCGAGGAGGTCAAGATGATGGTCTCTTCCGCCGACCAGGTTGGCCAGGTCGCCGCCTCGGCCTCCCACGGTAGTGCCTACGATTCCGAGGATGACGAGGACGGCCAAGGCGGACAGCGCGTCCAGTGCCAGCAGTCGTAAGAGGCGACGTCCCCGCGCAGTACGACCATCATTGCGTCAAATGATGTAGAGACAGAAATACCAACCATCCCTTATGCCACTCCTACATCTTCCGCTTTTGCATGCATTCTCTCGTTCTTCAGACACAAGGATAGCTTTCTCTCTAGACGCTATAGCGGCTTCAGTTCGTCTGACCCGCGTGAACACCCCAGCGTCATACAAAATTATATTCGCATTCTTGGCGATCGCAATATACCTTCTATTCTTCGACGAGAGTCTTGATGACCATCTTCCCGCCCTTTTGGTGCTCGGCGTAATCGTAGAGCACGTTGACGAGCTCCGGGTCCTTGATGTCGATCTCGCGCTCGATCGTTGTCCTGAGCTCATGCGGGAGCATCTTGTACAGGGAGTAGGCGATCTTGGTTTTGCGCAGCATGCCGCCCGCTTCGAGCCAGGGGCCCACGAGGAAGAAGCTAAAGGGCTTCTTGGGGTCATCCTTCTTCTCGACGAGCTCCTCGGGCATGCCCTGGCCGCTGAGGTTGCCGTAGATGAACACGGTACTCTCTTCCGGCATGAGTTCGTACACGGAGCGAGACATGTCACCTCCAACGGCGTCAAAGGCGAGTGTGGCGCTGTACTTCTTGACCGCCTTGGCAAGATCGGCCTTGAAGGTGTCGACGTCGGAGCGCACAATGAGGTCGGCCGGGACGTTGTTCTCCTTGAGCATCTTGACATTCTTCTCGCCGCGAACGACGCAGACGATGTCGACCTTGAACTTGGGCGCCGCGCGGACGAGCTGCAGACCAAGCGCCGAGCTGGCGGCGGTATGCACGAGCGCCTTGTGGCTCTCCTCGTTGGCCACCTCGAGCATGGCCAGCGCGGTCAGCGGATTGACAAAGGTGGCGGCGCCCTCCTTGAAGCCGACCTCCGACGGCAGCGGCAGCGTGCCCATGGGCGCCGTGATCGCGTACTCGGCCCAGAACTGCCCCTTGAAATTCAACGAGGCCGCTGCGACCGAGAGGCCCAGCTTGGCCCAAACGTACGGCACGACGCCGCCACCCGAGGCCACGACGACACCACTGCCCTCGTAGCCAGCGCCGTACGGGTACGTCCGCTTGACCGGGCTGTAGCCGGCGGTGCCCATGGCCGCGTACACGTCGCTCGGGTTCACGGGGGAGTAGTGGACCTTGACCAGGATCTCGCCCTTCGCGGGCTCCGGCACCGGGACGCGGCGCACCTCCATCTTGCCCTCCGCGACGGCCTGCACGGCCCACATCTCCTTGGGCACGGTGCCCATGGCCGGGTTGTAGTACCTCTCCGACGAGACGCCTCCGAGCATCGCCGCCGCGATCGCGGCCGCCACCAGCACGATGCTCATGATGCCCGGCATTCTCCCCGGACCCTCCGCGTCGTCGTCGTCTGCGACTCTGGGCGAGTGGTTCGAGGTTTGCGGCGCGAGCGGAGTCGGAGAAGCGGGATTGCTATGGATGGCCGCGCGGCCGACCGTCGGTCCCGAAGCTCGGCGATGCTCGATTATGGCATCATGTCAGCGACGGCCAGGAAGGACGACGCCAGGACGACGCAGCGACGCCGGAGCCTGTGATTCGCCCGAGCCCGAGCTGAGCTTCCTCGCGCGGGAGAGAGGTCTCGTCAGTCAAGATTTTGGCGGTCGTTCATCTTGATTCCTGACCGCCTCGCCTTCGAGTCGGAGTTCTAGAACTTCTAGTCGAGCCAAGTCGAGACGCAACGGCCGCTGGCCGTGCCGACGGCCGCGACGGACCGACGCGGCGCCGCGCTTGCGGTGACGAGTCACAGACGGCGGGCGCTCGCGCAGAGTTGGAGCCCGGCTGGTTCCCCCCGCAGCAGCTCGGGACTGTGGGAGGCGAGGCGTGATTGCGACATGCGGACGAAGACGCCCACGCCAACTCTGATGATGATGAACATGAGGCCATGAGTGAGCTGTCCATGTTCATCATTTGGCTCGGCGTCCACGACGGACTCGGACGGCGTGCCAGCGAGACCTTCGAGAAGTCTATTCGGTGCGTCGACGAATCCCGCGAGAGCGCCCGAGCCCTGGGAGGTCCCTGATGAGTCCCTGGGACGACCCTGGGACAATGGACGGACGACCAGTCATCGTCATCGATCGCAGGCGCCAATCGCGCGAGGCCTTCAAGTTCTCCGGTTCGAAGGCGGAAGCCTTGGGTCACCAAGAGAGCCTGAGCGGTTTTGACATGAACTTGTGTTGATTGAAAGAAACTGCAACCTGGTGATTAGGGAGAAGAAGACTCGGAGGGCATTTTGATGACGATCTTGCCGCTCTTTTGGTGCTCCGCGTACGCGTAGAAGACGTCGATGAGCGCAGGGTCGTCGAGACAAATCTCGTGACCCACGGTAGTGGTAAGCTCTTTGGTGAGCATCTTGGATTGGTAGTGCGTGATCCTGATCATGCGCCAAAGCCCGCCGGCCTCGAGCCAGGGGCCAAGAGAGAAGAACGAGAAGGGCTTGTCCGGATCGTCGGCCTTGTCCAAGAGGTCCTCTGGCATGCCTTGGCCACTGAGGTCGCCATACGTGTGCACGCGCGCCTTGTCTGGCATTGACGCGTACACCGTGCGGGCCACATCGCCGCTGATGGCATCAAAGGCGAGCGTGGCCCCGGTCGTCTGCACGGCCCGCTTCAGATCGCTCTTAAAGCTGGGAACGTCCGTGCGCACAATGAGCTCGGCCGGGTGCTTCATCTCCTCGCTCAGAATTCGCGCGTTCTTCTCACCGCGGACCACCGCGACGATCTTGACGCCAAACTTGGGCGCGGCCCGGAGCAGCTGAAGCCCGAGCGAAGAGGTCGCCGCAGTATGCACCAGCGCCTTGTGGCCTTCATCCCGCGCGATCACCAGCATGCTCACCGCGGTGATCGGGTTCACGTTCGTCAGCGCGCCCTCGCGCAGCGCCATGTCGCTGGGCAGGGGAATTGCGTGCATGCTCTCCACCACGGCGTACTCGGCCCAGAACTTGCCTTCGCCCGTGACGCTGCGCACCGAGACGCGCCGCGCGCAAAGCATGGCCCAGTACGCCGCCAGGCCGCCGCCCGAGCCGATGACGACGCCGCTGCCCTCGAATCCGATGCCGTGCGGGTACGTGGGCTCCTCGGCGAACTTGTGCTTGCCCAGAGAAAAGGCGGCGTCGCCGGGATGAATGGGCGAGTAGCTAACCCGCACAAGGACCTCTCCGGACTTGGGCACGGGCACCGGGACGCGCTGGAGCTCGACCTTGCCCTTTTCCGTGGTCTGCAGCGCGAGCATGGTCTTGGGCCGTTTGCTGCCCTCGGCATTGTACACCTCGCGACTCGTCACGAGGTAAACCACGGCGCCCACGACGGCCGGGATGGCCGCCAGCCACAGCGCCGGCCGCGAGTCCATCGCGGCGAGCGAACGAGGTCGGGTCGCGACGGGCGAACTCGAAGAGACCCCGGAGAGATCGACGATCTCTTCGCCGCCTCGCGGCAGAGCTTAGCTTTTCCGCCGCCTCCTCGAAGACCGCCCGCCGCAAGGTCGGTCGCCGGCGCGCGCGGTGCGAGCCTCGCGGCGCGCGGGCGGCTTTCCGTCGGCGGACGCGCAGGGCGGTGAGCGGGGTCTGCATGTTGGGATTGTTGATGATCCGTCATCAGGACAGACGATGAGGTGTGGGACGGACTCGGACCATGACGATTCTTTGACGATTGAGCAGACATTGAGCACGTTCATTGACGATTGAGCTCTGGCACGGATCCTGCGGCAGGTCTGCAAGAGGTCTACGACAGGCAAAACCAGGGCCTACACGGTACACCACTTGTTGGCGCTTCCGCAAGAGGGCAATGTCTCCGTCAACCAATCTTATCTTCGATTTATCAAGCTGGATCTTCGTTTGGGCTTTGAACGTGATACGTACGTACGTACGCGCACACGCGTCAGCGAGAAAAAGGCATCTTGATGACGACCTTGCCACTTTTCTGGTGGTCCGCGTACGCGTACAGCGTGTCGATGAGCGCGGAGTCGTCGAGGTCCATCTCGCGATCGATACTGGTGGAAAGCTCATTAGCCAGCATGTTGAATTGGTGACGGGAAACTTTGAGCTTGCGCCAAAACCCGCCGGCTTCGAGCCAAGGGCCGACCAGAAAGTACGAAAACGGCTTGACTGGGTCCTTTCCCTTGTTCGCAAGCTCCTTCGGAACTCCTTGACCGCTCAGGTTGCCGTAGGAATGCACGCGCGATTTGTCCGGCATTGCGGCGTACACCGTGCGGGCGACGTCGCCATTGATAGCGTCAAAGGCCAGAGTCGCCCCGGAAGCCTTGACGGCCTGCTTCAAATCGCTCGCAAAGCTATCCACGTCCGTGCGCACGATCAGGTCCGCGGGGTGTTTCATGTCTTCGCGCAAGGTGCGCGCGTTCTTCTCGCCCCGCACCACCGCGACAACCTTGACGCCGAAGTTGGGCGCGGCGCGAAGAAGTTGCAGGCCAAGCGTCGAGGTCGCCGCCGTATGCACCAGGGCCTTGTGGCCCTCCTCCTGGGCGATGACCAGCATGCTCAGCGCCGTGAGCGGGTTCACGTTCGACAGGGCTCCCTCGCGCAGCGCCACCTCCTTGGGCAGCGGGACTGCGTTGTCGCTCTCCGCCACGGCGTACTCGGCCCAGAACTTGCCATTGCCCTTGAGGTCGCGCACCGAGACGCGCCAAGCGCGCCACATGGCCCAGTACGCCGCAAGGCCGCCGCCCGAGCCGACAACGACGCCGCTGCCCTCGTACCCGATCCCGTGCGGATACGTGAACTCTTTGGAAAGCGAGGACATGTCCATGGCGCAGTAAATGTCGCTCGGGTTGATGGGCGCGTGGCTCATCTTCACCAGCACCTCGCCGCGTTTGGGCACGGGCACCGGGACGCGGCGCAGCTCGATTTTGCCCTTTTCCGTGGTCTGCAGCGCGAGCATCTCCTTGGGTCGTTTGCTGCCCTCGGCATTGTACACCTCACGACTCGTCACGAGACCGACGACGCCGCCGACCACGAGCGGGACGGCCGCCAGCCACAGCAGCGGCGACTTCGAGTCCATCTTGCGCCTTCTTCGCGCGGGCTCCTAAGGCAGTAGGATATTTCGCGACCGTGACCCGGTCCTGCCTGCGTCGACGGGCTTCGCCTTGATCGATCGGTAGCGCGCGCCGTGCCGCAGCTGCCAGACGCTCGCTCCCTCGCTCGCTCGCTCGCCCGCTCGCCCGCCCGCCCGCCCGTCGCGCGCCGGCCGAGTCGGAATTAGGTCTGGAGCCTCGCGGCGTGATCATCATGATGACATGAAGAGGCCAGATCCGGATCTTCATCAAGAGACCTGTGAGCGTCGCTGCGTTGGGGCCTCGGAACGCCGACCTTGGGGAGCCGGGGAGGCGCTCGGCGCTCGGCGCGGCGAGCCCACAAGGTCCCACAAGGCGCTCGGCGTAGTCCTGTCGGAATCACAGATCATTAGTGGAGGCGGGATTCCGGAGTACGAGTCCTCAGAGAACCCTGAGGGACCTTGAGACCCCGACGAATGCGCTCGGCGCGATGATTGCTTGATGACGCGTGGCCAGGGCATCGGAGCTGGCGGACGAACGGCGCGGAGGCAAGGATGTAAAGTTTGCTGCCTTAGATAATGATGAGTGGTGATGTATACGTGCGAACACATTGCGAAGACCAAGAAGCTGCAGTGCCGGCTACGCCTTGGGCATCTTCATGATCATTTTGCCGCCCTTTTGATACTTGGCGTAGGCGTAGACAGTGTCGATGAGACCGGGATCCTCAAAGTCGTACTCGTGATCCACGACGCTGGAGAGCTCGTGGGGCAGCATTCGGTAAAGGTATCGCGTGACTTTGAGCTTGCGCCAGAACCCGCCAGCCTCGAGCCAAGGGCCCACGAGGTAGTACGAGTATGGCTTCTTGGCATCATCCTTCTTCCCCACGAGCTCCTCGGGCATGCTCTCGCCACTGAGCTCGCCGTATGCGTGCACGCGCGCCTTGGCCGGCATCGCTGCGTACACCTTGCGGCTGATGTCGCCGTTGATGGCGTCAAAGGCGAGAGTGGCCCCGGTCGTCTGCACGGCCCGCTTCAGATCGCTCTCAAAGCTGGGCACGTCCGTGCGCACAATGAGCTCGGCCGGGTGCTTCATCTCCTCGCGCAGGACGCGAGCGTTCTTCTCGCCGCGCACCACCGCGACGACCTTGACGCCAAACTTGGGCGCGGCCCGCAGGAGCTGCAGGCCGAGCGTTGAGCTCGCCGCCGTGTGGACCAGGGCCTTGTGGCCGCCCTCTTCGGCGATGACCAGCATGCTCAGCGCGGTGAGCGGGTTGATGTTCGTGAGCGCTCCCTCGCGAAATCCGACGCTGTCCGGCAGCGGCACCATGTTCATGGTCGACACCACGCCGTACTCGGCCCAGAACTTGCCGACGCCCGTCAGGTCCCGTGCCGAGACGCGCCACTTGCGTTTGGCGGCCCAGTACGGGACGATGCCGCCGCCGGACGCCACCACCTCGCCGCTGGCCTCGTACCCAATCCCGTGCGGGTAGTCTGCGACGATGCTCTCGTCGAAGTCGTCCATGGCGCAGTGGGCGTCGCTCGGGTTGATGGGCGAGTAGTGCACCTTGACCAGCATCTCCCCGCGCTTGGGCACGGGCACCGGCACGCGCCGTAGGGCGATCTTGCCCTTCTCCACCGCCTGCATCGCCAGCATCTCCTTGGGCACCTCCTCGTTGTAGTACCTGCAGTTCACCGCCGCCGTGAGCACGCCCAGCACGGCCACGGGGATGGCCGCCACCATCCACGCCTCCTGGGGCACGTCCTCCACCTTGAGCTTCTCCAGGATCTTGTCCAGCGTCGACGCCATCGTTCTCGCGCAGCTGGCCCGGCTTGGCTTGGCTCTTGGGCACGAGTGAAGTGATTGAGGATTTGGCTCGCGTCCGGACCGGGGTCGCGGGATGGTCGGATCAGCTCAGATCGTTCTCGGCCGCTGTCGAGATATCCTCCGACCGGTCCGGGCGACCTTGGGGCCTTCGCGCCTGAACCGTCCTGGCGTCAACCCTCGTCGTCCTGGCGTCGTCGCTGGCGATGACGAGCCTCCACAGTGACAGCGAGCGCACAAAAGATCGCGCGCGATTCCGACGGTTGCGCTGAGACCGAGCCTCCTTAAGGACGAGGACGAGGACGAGGACGAGGACGAGGACGAGGACGAGGACGAGGACGAGGACGAGGACGAGGATGAGGATGAGGAGGGAGGGAGGGAGGCAATTGGAGGGAGGCTTGACGTACTACAGGACGCACGTAGTACTGAAGTGCAAGACTTGAGAAGGTCGAAGCGGCACGGCTCGGCTGACACGAACACTTTCGCCGCGGCCTCGCCACCAAATTGATTCGCCAAGCAGTACGTACCACGTACCACGTACACTCGACGTGACCACTTGACGCCAGACATGATGGGAGTCGATACGACCAGGATCGGTCTACGTCGCAAAAATCGTCGTGGCCAAGTGATTGGGGCCAACAACATCCAAGATCCTCGGGATCCCCCGCCCCGAATGATTCGCCGACATGAACGCCCGCCAAAACTTGCGTTGCGCACTTGGACCACTAAACGATTTCTTGCGCAAATAGACCTGTTTTAGAAAAGGCTGCCGCCTGGCTTCGTCTAACCACCGACATAACCGATCGCGCGCGACGACGCCGGAGCAGCGATGAGCGAGGACGCGGACGCCGCGATGCGGGAGGCAGCCCCCGAGGCCCCCGCGGCGCCGCCGCCGGAGCGGCTGATCCCGTGGGTCGAAAAGTACAGGCCGCGCACGGTGGACGACATCTCGCACCAGGACGAGGTCGTCGCGGCGCTGCGGTCCTCGATCGAGACGGGCAAGCTCCCGCACCTGCTCTTCTACGGCCCGCCGGGCACGGGCAAGACGTCCACCATCCTCGCGGTGGCCAAGCAAATCTTTGGGCCCGTAGAATACCGGAATCGCGTCCTCGAGCTCAACGCGTCCGACGAGCGCGGCATCTCCGTGGTGCGCGAAAAGGTCAAGGGCTTCGCTTCCACGACCGTGGGCTCCGCCACGCTCAACGGCAGAAAGCTGCCGCCCTTCAAACTCATCATCCTCGACGAGGCAGACTCCATGTCCGAGGACGCGCAGAGCGCGCTCCGCCGCACCATGGAGCTGTACACGCGCGTGACGCGCTTCTGCCTCGTGTGTAACTACGTCAGCCGCATCATCGAGCCGCTCGCCTCGCGCTGCGCAAAGTTCCGCTTCCAGCCGCTCTCCGAGGAATCCTTCGCGCGCAAGATTCGCCAAGTCGCTGGCGCCGAAGGACTCACCATCGAGGACGACGCCATGGACACCCTTGTCGACGTGTCCAAGGGCGACATGCGCAAGGGAATCACACTACTGCAGAGCTCGTCAGAGTACAACCAGGGCCGTATCACCGTCGACAGCATCGTCGAGACGGCCGGAATCCCGCCGGAGCGCTTTATGGACAAGATTTGGAACACGATCAAGTCCGACGCTTTCAATGAGATGTTCGAGTGCGCCGACGAGCTCCAGGCGGAAGGCTTTGCTCTTAGCGCTCTCATCCGTCGATTCCAGGAGCGTCTCTTGGCCTCGGGCGACTCGACCTTTCCGGACACAGCCAAGGCTAGGATCATGATCAAGCTTGGCGAGGTCGACAAGGCCATCGAGGACGGCGCCAACGAGGACCTCCAGCTGCGCTCTCTCTTGTCGTTTTGCATGCAGCAATGCCCCCCTGCCGTTGAGGCGGCGTGACCAGCGTGCGCTGTCGGCGGCGACCTGTCCTTTTGAGGCCTATCTTCTTTAGGATCCGAGATGGGTCAGATCGAGAGAAAAGAAGTCCTGCTGTTACCAGAAATGAAAGAACGCGAACTTTTCGGTGTCGCCCGGCCCCATTCGGTACAAAATCAAGATTGAATGATTCATTCTTACAAAGGTCACGCGATCACTTCGTCGGTCTCAGAAGGGCCTGTCGCTCGCCGTTGTTGGCGGCTGCGGTTCCCGCGGCATCTGCACGGTCCGCACCGCTTCGCCAGTGATGGGATTGAAGCCTTCCTTGGCCTCATGGTGCCGCAGACGCTCCGCGCGCAGCGCTGCGCGATACCGAATCTTGTCATCCGTGAACTTGAGCATTTCACCCGCGTCCGACTCCTCGTACTGGAGCGTGAGAGGATTATAGGGTACGCTGTTGCCGTTCCGAGGTACCGCGCGACTCTTTCGCGCCGCCTCGCGCGCAGCCTGCTCGGCGCGCTCCTGGTTGATCTTGCGCCACCGCTCCTCTTCTGTGAGAACTAACTTGGCGCGACGCGTTGTCAGCTGCTGCTCTTTGACGCGGATCTGTTCTTCCCGGCGACGCTTCTCCTCGGCGGCAAAGTCGGTGATAAAGCGGTCCTGTTCCGTGATGTAGCTGCGCGAATTTCATGTGCGTCAGATCGCTCGGCCCATGCGCAAAGAAGAAGTTGGGCTCTCCCAAAAGTCACGTACGCTACAGTCCCGGCGTCAGCCGAGGCAATTTGACGCCCGTAGTTGATGTACCGCTGGCCTTTGACAGGCGGCCGCTGTGAAGACATGTCCGCATGGAGATTAGAGTGACTCTCTCCCCATAATGCAAAAGTTGGGACTTACCTGCTCGAGCAGTGCCTTCTCCTTGGACTCCTTGTCCTTGGAGGCGTGGCGCTCCTTCCGCGACAGCGGTCTCCTGTTCATCTGCGAAGTACACAAATGTCAGTCACCTCGTCCACGTTCCCGCCTACGCCTCTTTCCGCTCACGTACAAAGACCCGGTCATCTTGCGCAAACCTCGCCGCCAGGATGTCCTCCACCGCCGCCATCTTCTCCCTAATCTCGCCGCGTAGCTTAGCTTGCTTTCCCCCTCGTCTCGTCCAGCTCGCAACGCGGGTTTGCTCCCAAGAGCTCGACGCCCTCCTCCGTTTCGATATCCGCTCCGGCGCAGTCTCCGGGACTCGGAGCGGTCCTTCTTCTGCGCGGAGACCGACGGCCTCGAGACCCTGCCTGCTGCGTCGCGGGCGGCGTTGTTGAAGTTGTTGGCGGCACTAGCCGTTTGCGCCCTCGCCGCGGCGTGCGCGTTCTTTGGCGTTCCCGTTCTCCCAGGAACGGGGCCTTCATTACCGCTGATTGAGGTAGAGGTAGAGAGATTTTTGCAGGCCCGACGAGGTCAGTGTTGGTGCGAGTCATACGGGACTACGTTGAAACTTACTAGAGAGATTTTTGCAGCTTTAAATTAAAATACAAATTTCTACTATTTTCCACCACCCTGTTCTAGTT
>KQ758850.1:8463646-8484732 GCA_001462505.1 Aurantiochytrium sp. T66
CGCATCTGCTCGCGCCTTTTCCGTCGGACGCTTGCCTGCGTGGTCGACTCTCCCAAAAGTCTGGCTAGGCCTAGGTCAGCAATCATTGCGATCACTCGCATGGAGCCGCGCTTTACATCGGGGAATCATCACTTAGTTCTCAACTATTTGGCAGGCCCACGCGTGGGGGGCGCGGACGAGGCGGGCTTTGCCGCGTCCGCGGCCGCGATGCGGGCATTGGCCTCGTCCACGGCGTCCTGGAGCTTGAAGTCGGATCTCTGCCTGAACTCCTCGTAGAGGCGCTGGCGCTCGGCGCGCTCTGGGAAGTTGAGCGTGCGCCCCGCCTCGCCGTACATGGCAATGTGGCGCATGTCGACGGCGAATGCTGCCATTTTCTCGAGCTTGAAGCAGCCCAGGTGCCTGATCTTGCCGCCGAGCCAGACGCGCGCGAGCCAGACTTTGTCGCGGCGGTGCCAGGAGACCCCGCGGTAGCGCGATGGGATCGGCATGGACGCCGCCGACGGCGGTGTGCGTTTTCTCCGCTTCGGCGGCGCGGAGCCCTCGGACGACGCTGGTGCTGCAGACGTGGTAGTATGTTCATTTTCGGCCTGCAGCGGCCCTGCGGCAGGCGTGACGTCCTTGCTCGTAGTATGTGTTTGCTCTATGTTCTTTCTCTTTTTCTTCTTCTTCTTTCGCTTGGTCTGCGCCCCCTCCGCGGCGACAGGGTTTATCCTTTTGGCGGCCTTTTCGCTGGAGGACCCGAGCGGCGGCTGCGCAGCTGGCGCCGCGAGTGCATGCAGCGTGCTGCTACTACTGCTGCTGCTGCTGGTGCTCAGCCTCCTTGCGACGCCGAAAGAATGCATCGTCTCGTTGTTTGGGGATGCGTGCTGCCGCATACTGGCGATCATGCCGAGGAAGGCGCTTACGTTGGTCTTGTCGAGCTCTCCTTGCTGCCTCGAAGGGAGCACTTGTTTCACGGGCTGCACATATGCTTGCGGCTGCAGCTGCTGCTGTTCCTGGTGGAGCGACTGGAGCTGCTGGGCCCGCGCCTGCTGCAGGAGCGGCTCGAGATGGGATGGAGAAGTCGGAGGCGGTCGTTGTGCGCCGGCGCCAAGGAGCTGCTGTAACAAGGCCTCCTCGGCGAGCAGGCGCTGCTGCTGCTGCTGCTGCTGCTGCTGCTGCTGCAAGAGCTTGAGGTGGAGAACCGCCTGGTCGGTCGTGCGCGCGAGGGGTTCTGTTTGTGCTTGCGGTAGGAGACTCGGCTTTGCGGCGGCCTGCTGGAACGAGCGCAGGAGCTCGTGACGTTGTTGCTCATGGTGGTGCTGCACGAGCATTTGCTGCAGAATCTTTTGCTGCTCTTGCTGGAGGAGCAGTTGATGCATTTGACGCCGGGCCTCTTGCTCCTGCTGCTCGCGCTGCGCGACCATTGCGGTGAGCGAGGCAAGACTGGCTGGAGTCAGAGGTTCTGCGAACGAGAGGCGGCGCGAGTTGGGCCCGGCATTTGGCGGAGAGCCCATGCCAAGCCCCTCGCTTGTCGCGCGCGCAGCCGTCTGCCGAGTCCCGGATGTGCTGGGGTTTTTGTTGAACGTCTCGTCGATGTTTCGCGAGGGCTCCATCAAGCACATGTCCGGCGATGCGGCGATGTCGAGATGGAGACAAGGGCCGGATCCAATACCGAAGCGGGGTCGAAGTGGGGCGCTTTTGCGCAGAGTTTCCTTGCCCGCTAGCAGCACGCGCGATGACGCGCGATGCAAGGATGGGGGTCTTCAGTTTCTCCTGTTTGGGGGCGCCAAAATCTCTTTGACGCCAGCAAGCTTCAGACTTGCGCGCACGCGCGCGCCAAGCCCCGAAGCGGGCGGCGATGGCAAACCGCCGCCGCCGGCCGCCGAAGAGGCTTTGCTTCTATAGGTTGTCTCTGTCTGAGCTACGACTTCCCACATCACGTGGGCGGCGCGCCTCCTCCCAGTCTCTTATTCCGCCCGGCGCGAAGCTAAATAAATGCAGCAGCTTCCGTCCGTGGTATGGCCGCCCCACACCTGGCTGAGCAGCAGAGATTTCGACCCCTTCTCCTCCTCCTCCTCCTCCTCCTCCACGCGCGCCAAGAGCACATGGAACCCCAGGCACGAGGGCGGGCGGGAGCGGCGCCGCGGCGAACGAGTCGACCGGCGAGCAAAGACGACGGCGTACGTACGGCGTGCCGACGCTCAGAAGCTGCTGAGTGTCATTATATTCTTCGAGGCACGTGCACGCCCCCCCCCAAAGTTCCCATCATCCAGCTCCGCGAGAAGATGATCATAAGGCGATCAAGGCATCGGCATCAAGCGTTTCGGGCTGGCGACGCCTCTGGTGTGGGCTGCTTGCTTCATCACGGCAGCGAGCGAGCGAGCGATGGTGCCAGTGCAAAAGATCGACCACATCGCGAGGCCTCTCGAGCTTGTAAATAGACAAAGTGCAGGCAAATCGGTCGGTCTCCCGGACCGCACTTTAAGCGCAATCAAATACGCATACGTATAACCGCACACCTGGTTGACAGACAGGCTGCTAGGCGCCCATACTCGGGCTCCTCCCGGGCCCGCCGCTCGATCGCCGCTTCGGACCGCTGGTTTTTCCCGCTTCGCGGCGTCCTTGCCTGGCGGGCCGGCCGGCCGGTTCGATCCCCACACGGGCCGAGCACGAAGGCCGGGGCCGGTTGCTTCCGGCTGCCCAAGCTGGTGGCTTCTCTGTGCGAAGCGGCTGCTTCTCCCGTGGGGGCCTTTGGGCCGCGCTGCTTCACTCGTAGCAGGCCGCCAGCTTGCGGCAGCTTTTCTCTGCGGAGCAGGCGCGGCACTCGGGAGCCTCCCCAGCAGCCAGGTGTGGGGGGCAAGCGTCCGCCGCGCAAATCGCCGCGACGCCATTGGAGGGGCGCGCGACCGCGGAGGCGGACGGACGACGGACGCGCAGCGACCGAAGCCGGCCGGAGCCGCGGGCTTGGGCGCCCCGATCCCGAAAGCGCTCTCTCTCGAGTCTGGGCTCCGGCGAGCGTCACGCCCACAGCCAGGTGCGGGCCGCTCGCTCTCTCCCGAACGGCTCCGACTCGCGGCCAGGGACGCTCTCGGCAACGCTCTCGGCTGAGGCGGGGGGAAGGAACGCACACCGGAACGAGAGCGATGACGCCACGGTGTGGCGTTTCCATCCCCCGGCTTTGGCAATCAACGCTGCTCTGATCAGAAGCGAGGCTACGGCGAAGCGGCCCCTAGCCAGGGATGACGCAGACATCTGCACACTTGCCAAGTCCTGCCGAGGACTTGCGATGCTTGCCACTGCCCCGTAGAAGCTCGCTTCGCGCCCACACCTGGCGGTGCCTGGTTGCGCCAAGTGATCCGCACCTGCAAGCCAGCAAATGAGCGGCCGGAGGAAGCTAAAATGCGAATCTGGAGGCCGTTCAATCAATCATCAACGGTCCTCATCAAAATTTGGCCAGCCGTAGCTGGTAAATCCGAAAAATTCTGCAGCCAGATGCGTTGATGATCTCAAGTGTCGATCGTCGCGATTTGGCATTGGGCAGAATGACGGCAGAATGACGGCTGCCGACGTCGTCGAAATCACCGCGGACACGACGAGGCATCCTGAAGCCGGCTGCCCCGCGAATTCATTCTACGGGGTTAGAATGCGATTAAAGGCCATCGGGCAGGAGAGCTGCAGCGGTCCAGTCTGAGACGCTGCTGAAGATCCAGCACTTGAGCGGGAGACAGCTGAGCGTGCCACGCTAGACCGGATGTGATGACCGTCTTCAAAAACTGTGACAGCGGCGCAAGCCGATACGGTCAAAGGCGTCGCGATTTGGGCGGCCAGAACTGCCACGTCTGGATATGGATGCCTCAATGCCACGTCGCGATCCGAGGGGCCACGTCGCGATTTGGACGTCCAAATGCCACGTCCGGATATCGACGCCCAAGTGCCACGTCTCGAATTGAACGCCCAAATGCCACTTCTTGATTTGGACGCCCAAATGCAACTCTTTGATTTGGACGCCCAAATGCCACGCCTCGATTTGGACGTCCAAATGCCCACCAGCATGCTCTTCAAAGAGCATACCAATGAGGTGAGGGCCCAGAAGGTTCGCTCCAGGATATCAAATGAAGACCGAGAGCACTTTGATGAAGGCCCTTTGATGGAGGCCGAGGGCCCTTCGATGAAGAGCACTCGGACCTACGGTGAGGTTGGCCGACGATACCATGGTAAGGTCAGGATGTGCATGCCTACGGTAATAAGGTTAGGTTCAAGTTGGAGAGTATCGGGAGTATCAAATGCCTTTGAAGGCTGAGGGCACTTGGCCCCACAGTAAGGTTAGGTTAGGCGGGCCGTCGGGAAGGCTAGGTTCAGATTAGGGAGTATCGAATGCCTTTGAAGGCCGAGGTACGAGCCCACGATAGGGCTGAGCCAGAGAGTATCGGGCCTCCCACGGTAAGGTCAGGAGGCCTGCGAGACTACGACGCTTCAGCTGGTAAGCCAGCGCACTTGAGCGAGCAGGTGCCATTAATGCGTTGCGCAGACCGCGGCGAGGCCGTAGTGGCGCTTTTTGCGACGGCCGACACGTCCAAGGTCGACGGCGGCCCGGGAGAAGCATGCAACCAACCGACCGACTCGCGCCAAGCTGGCCAAGCCTGAGGAGAGCTCTTGATTGAGCCCACACCCAACGCCGGACTCGAACCATTGATGAACGGCACGACTCGGAACGAGATAAAACCGCCGCAGCGCGACAGGAGAGACTCGGCTTCGTCGGCGGCGTCTTCTCCGGAGCTCTCGTGCTTGTTGTGAGTGCAATGCTGGATCGGGCGGGCTCAGCTCGCGACGCCGCGAGGATAAAAGGAGAAGGCTCGCGAGCCTTCCGTCCGCGTGCCGCGCGAAGGCTCGGCTTCATCGAGGGCTTCTCCTCGATGCTTGCGTCGACGGCTCAAGCTGGCGACGGCTCGCGAGCCTTCCGTGCCGCGCGAAAGGCTCGGCTTCATCGGCGGCGGCTCCTCGATGCTTCCGTCGGATCAAGGTGGCTCTGACCAAGAATGCAGCTGACTGTCGCGGGAAAGTCATCTCGGGACTCGAAGACCGTTGAACCAGACCTTCAGTGGCACTGTGGCACTGTGGCACTACCGTTTAACCGACGCTAGGCCCGTGAAGGGGATCAAGCGGCGGCAGAAAATGCATGCAAGGCTTTCGAGGTTCATGCTTTCGCGTAAGGTTTTCGAACTTCAGGCTTTCGAGCTTCATGCTTTCGCGGTTCTCGAGGTTGACCGTTTCCCGAGCCGCGAGAGAACCTCGAAGAATCTCGAAAGCGCCTGAAGCATGAAGCGTGAACCTCGAAAGCCTGAACCGCGAAAGCATGAACCTCGAAAGCCTGAACCTCGAAAACCTTACGCGAAAGCATGAAGCTCGAAAGCCTGACAATGTACGAGAAACGGCCACCGGCCACCGCAGCGAGGCGCACGGAAATGAGAGGCACAATGTACAGAATTGCGCCACCTCCCGGCTGTGGATTGTTGTGGAGGTCCCATGGGCCTTGGCGGTCTGCGATGATAAAAACGGCCGCCACAGCGACGAGCAAGAAATGCAACGAGGAACCAGGGTTCAAAGCAGCGTACGTACTACGTGTTTTCATCAATCAGATCGGGCCTTGGCGGTCTGCGATGATAAGAACAGCCGCCGCAGCGACGAGCAAGAAATGCAACGAGGAACCAGGGTTCAATGCATGTACGTACTACGTGTTTTCATCAATCAGATCGTCCGTTGATTGTTGCATGCGGTTCAGTTCAGGTTGTCGACGGACGGCCAGAGCGCCGCTGTGGGCAGAGACTGGCCGCGCACGCGAAGAGGCTATAATTTACATGGAGGGCGTGGCGGCGTTGGACGACGGCGAAGCCCCGAAGGCCTGCGGCTGGACGTACTGCATCTGCTGCTGCGGCTGGAACTGCATCTGCGGAGGCAGCTGCATCTGCTGCTGCATTGCTGGCATGTTCGGGTTGTAAAAGGCGGCCGGGAGCTGGTAGCCAAAGGGCACGGCCCCGGGCGCCGTGCTGACGGCGACGGGCCCGAAGCCAGGGATGATGATGGTCGCGAAGCCCGGCACGCCGGTCGAGAGCTTGGTCGCCGTGTAGTTGCCCGGCCCGTCCAGCTCGCGCGCCGTCTTGATCTTGAACTCCCCGCTCGCCTCGAACTCGCGGCGGAGCCGCTCGCGCTCCTCCGGCTCGGGAAAGTTGAGCTCCTTCTTGGTGTCCTGCCCAAAGTGCTCCACGGTGCGAATGTCCACCGCCAAGGCGGCCATCTCCTCGGTGCGGTAGCACCCGAGGTGCTCGATGCGCCCGTTGATCCACGTGCGCGCGAGCCACTTGCGGTCGCGGCGGTGCCACGAGACGCCGCGATAGTCACTGTGGGGGCAGTCGGGGGCCCGGTCGCGGCGCGCCCGCCGCCGCCGCCGCCGCTGCTGGAGGTGGCGCGCCTGCAGCTGGGCCTTGGCGGCCGCCTCGGAGGCCTTTTGTGTCGCCGCCTCCGCGCTCGACAGCGCCTTGGCCGAGGTGTCCGCGACGCTGTTGTTGCTGCTGTGGCTCTCGGTGTAGTCGCTCCCGCCGCTCGCGGACTCCTCCGAGACCTTGCCCGAGTCTGTCCTGTCGTCGCGCCGCGCCTTTTTCGGGTCGCGGCTGCTCTCGTCCGAGCTGCACCCGCCGCCGCCGTCCTCGTCCTCGGACCCAGAGCTGGCGTTGCTGCTGCTCGAGACCGAGCTCTCCTTGCGTTTGCTCGCGACCTCCTCGCGGACCGGAGACGGCTGCGGAGGCCCGTACGAGAGCGCCCCGAGCATTTGCGATGGCGTCTTGCCGCTCTGCTGCGGCTGCATCGGGGGGAGGCCCATGTACATGAAGTTGGCCTGCCCGCTGTTGCTCATCGGCGGCAGGAACATCATCGGCTGCTGCTGCGGCTGCTGCTGCGGCTGCTGCTGCGGCTGCTGCTGCTGGGAAGGAAGAACGCGCTGCCCATGCCCTTGTTCTGCATCCAGGACCCATCCGCGTTGCTGTTGTTGCTCAGGAGCGTCTGCAGGCTCGGCAAGGCCGTGAAGAGCGCATTCGACGACGACGGCCCGCTCGGCTCGGCCATTATTGCGTGCACAGTGGACCACTGTGCGGGGCAGGTCTCGCAGCGGCCTCGCTCGCGCGCGCTTAAGCACGCTCGGCGACCCTGCGCTCGGCGCGCTCGGCGCGCTTGGCGCGCTCGCGCCCGCTCGCCCTGGGCTGCCGCTGCGCTGCTCGCGTGCGCGTGAGCGTGGTCGTGCTCGAATGGACGGTCCCAAGGAGCGAGTGATCGAGACGACCAGCCGCCGCCGCGCCTCAGCGTGCCGCTTGGCGAGACCGGGGCCGCGCGCGGGGAGGACCGGGGCGCGCGGAGGTGGCGGGCAGGCTCGGTACGCGTAGGCGCGGAGGCGGCGAGGCGCGCAGGGTCAGGCGGCGATCGATGTCTGCCGGACCCTGCCCGTGGCTCTTAGCCTCCCGCCGTCCTGGAGTCACACAGTGGCCTTTAAGATGCCTCCACAGTGTAGTGGAGGAGCATCTCCAGACCGCCTGCGCCAGATCTCTTAAGGGCGATGATGTGGGGCGGATAAATCAACGAGCACCTAAAGCGACAGACCCGCTGTCGTGAGAGTCATCCCACGCGTCCGTGTGCTCTATTCAAATCCTCGTCAGCTGCCGGCGCGAAATAGCAATGGCCCGGTACTTGTGCACCCGAGCAGCGCCTCCTTCCCGGCTCAAATCGTCGCCGCAGACGAGCAGGAGGGCCACAGCAGCCGGCCACTTGCTAGTCTGAGGCGGAGCCAACTGCTTCACGGAAGCTCTCTACACAACGCTGTGTGCCAGTGTGGCAGTGGACGAGATCGTCAACGCCTCCCCAACTCCTTTGAGGCCGCGGCGCCGCGCTTCATCATGCTCGCTTCATCATGCTCGCAGGAGCAGCTTCCCAGCCAGCTCGAAGACGGAACCCGAGCGCAGGGCTCGGACCCACGTCTAACCAGCGCCGCTTTTGACTCCACTGGCAGGACCAGATGAATGTTTACACTGTGGAATGCAGTGCCGACTTGAAACTTGCAGCGGGGGTGGCGCGGGCGATGAAGAAAAAGATGCAAATTTGGGATGTCGAGAGATGCGTCTCCGAGTGTCGCTGTCTTAATACGGGGGGTCGTGTCCATCCAAGTGCCCACCACGATCCCATTAGGGGTCCTATTCTTGAATGTGTTTGCCTTTTTGTCCGGGTGTTTCCTCTGGGAGCCGCCAGCAAATTTTGCTGGGCACTTTCAGAAGCAGGGCACTTCTGGGAGCAATACCCTAGGCCTACGTACGACTTACGTACCGTACGTTACGTACACAGTACCATGGTGTAGTACGTACATACCCGACATACGTACTACGTACCTCTTGATTGAGTCTCTTGATGAGCCTCTTGAGCCTCTTGTCGACCTCTTGACTCTTGAGCTCTCGAGCTCTTCAAAGCTCTTGAGCCTCTTGAGCCTTGAGCCTCTTGACAACTTGAGCAACCCAAAGCTGAACAGGTCTATCAAAAAACCTAATTCTGACCCTGTCTGCCGGCGGACGACCGGCGGCCTCGCGTGACCAATCCGACCAAAACTCGCGCCTTTTTTTTTTAATTAACACGGACTTCGCGAGTAAAGTGCCACCTGGCCTCTCCTTCTCCGAAGGCCTCCTGGGCATCAGCCCTGTCCGGCTTTGCTTCGATCCGCGCGCGGCCGCGGCAGCGTGCGCAAGACCCCGGGAGAGGGCGCCGGGCGAGAGGGCGCGGGCGCGCGGGCTGTCCTTGCGAGCTTGTCGTGGCGCGCCGCCACGCGATCAGCATAGTAATCAGCGCGCTCATCGATGATGAGCGGAGCGCGCCCTGACGTCCAAGCTCGCCAGAATGCCTCTAGACTCGCCACGAACCCGCTGGCGAGCCTCGGGGCAGTCCTGGCTAGCCTTCCTGCGTCATCGCGTCCATTTTGGCCGCGGTCAGCCGACCCCCGCGGCGCCTTACGGGGCGGTTTTCGCGGCCGTGCGAGGCGGTTGACTGCGGCAATCGACGTTTCACGCCGTTGGGCGAACGGCCGGCCAACCGATTCTCAAAAAAATCAAAGCCGGAGGGTCTTGGTGCCGATTGGCCTTCTTTTTTGGACCATTTCACTCGTGAACCCCGTGTTAATTAAAAACATTTTATTTTTAATTTTATTTTTTCAAAAAAAAAAAGACATCCACACGGAACAGTGCTCAGTGGGCTGCTTATGAATGGATAAAATCGATTTGATCGCCTTACATGCATTATTGTCTTTCATAATACCCGAGTTTTCCGATCTGCCGCGACAACGCCTCCAGAGCGCTCGCGACGTGGTCCATGGCGAGTCAATTTGTCTCTGCCGTCGTCATGACGCCGAGCGACGTCCTGTGAGGCGTCCCGCGAGGCGTCGGGGCTTTCGGCGCGCGACGACGCGTCCAACGCGCTCTTCGCTCACGACGTGGTTCATGTCGAGTCAATGAGCACGACGCGTCCGCTCACGACGCTTGCCAACCGGAATGGCGAAGCCGAGCCGATTCCGTGCGAAGCGTCCCGCGAGCTCGGCGTACGCGCGGCGCGGCGTACGCGCGGCGCGGCTTTCGGCGCGTTTCAAATGTCAAGCGTGAGTAAGCGACCTCCTCACGCATCATAATACGATAGGCAAAACAATCCGCGACCAAAAACCACGCGGGGCGACCCGATCTCGTCCGCCGTTTGCCATAGCATTCAATTGGGCCCATTCATTTGGGAGAGATTCGCGGTCGCTTTCTCCAATGGCAGAGAAATCTGCCCTGGGTCATGCCCAGTAAGATGTGGTCCGAGTAAAGACTCTCCCATTCTCTATGAAGAAGAGGGACATCACCTGCTCGTCGAAGTCGCTTTCGCAACCGTCGTCTGTGATTCACAGTCGAGTTACGGTCGATAGCGCCCATTACTCATCAACTTGAATCCCCAAATTACAAAAAGCGAGATTGATTGTCTGTCTGTGTACTACCTCTTGCAAAGCGATTCTTACGTTGTTCGTTTTGATGACGTTCTGATCGCCCGCCCACAGGCGCGCGCGGACGTCAAGGCGGCAAAGTCGCGCTTGGCGAACGAATGCAAGTCGCCGCGCGCAGCACTCGTCGCTGATACCTTGCGGTTATATTTACGATGATCATGGCGAGGTCGACGGCGGCGACGCGTGCTCCGCGCCCGCGTCGACGTCCTTGGAGAGGGCGGCGTAGGTCTGCATGTGGATGCGGAGATCGCGGGCGGCGAAGATGCGGATCTCCTGGGCCAGGGCCGCGACGGGCTCGGCCAGGCCCGAGATGCGCATGGCCGCGAGCTTTTGGAGCTGGGCCTCGGCGTTAATCTCGTTCGGGGCCGGCACCACGAGGGCGGTGATGATATCGCGCAGGCGGGCGTTGATGATCTTGTATGTCGCGTCCTGGTGCACAAAGCCGGCGGGGGGGTGGATACACTTGTTGAGCAGGTCGCGCAGAATGTTCTCTTCGGGTTTCTCGATGTTGGCGTGCTTTTGCAGCTCGGCGAGGACGGCCTCGGTGAGCGCCTTGGCCACGGACTCGCGCTGCCGGCGCACCACTTTTGTCGTCTTCCCTGGCATGCCGCCGTCCTCGGCGCGCTCGTCGGTGAAGACTTCGAGCTTGCCGCCGAGCTTTTGCCCGAGGAGGTCGCTGACTTTCTGTATTGCCTCGGGGGTGACGTCGGGGACGAGCTGGCGAATGCGCAAGACGGCAAAGGCGATCCGCCAGATGCCCTGGGCGCGGCTGACAAAGTCCTCGAGGGTCCCGCGCTCCTCGGCCATGGTCTCGGGGAGGGACACGGTGATCGGGCCGGCGCCGCGAAAGACCGCGTCCGGATCGCAGCGCTCGAGCTCGTTCTCGCCGCCGGGGAGGATCATCTCCAGGACCGCGCGGCGCAGACGCACAGGGAGCGAGGCGGACGAGACCCCGTGCGCCGAGGCCACAAAGGCGCGCGCGCTGTCAAGCGAGATCTCGCCGGCGTCGACGCGCTTCTGGAACTGGGCGCGGATCATGTCGGCGCCCTCCTCGGTGACGACGGGCGAGATTTGGCGGAGAAAGGCGTTGGTCATGTCGAGACGGACCTGCTCGAGCTTTTCGTGGCAGAAATCAAAGAACTCGCGCAGGAGACGCACCTTGTGCGCGAGGTCGCAGTGATGGTCGCGGTCGGCGTCATCGAGCTTTTCCAGGTAGGCCTTGAGCCAGGCATCGGTGTGCTCGCTGCGCGCGGGGGCCTCGAGCATGCGGATGTACTTGACGACGAACTCGGTGAGAGGACGGAGGTCCCACTCGGCGACCGCGTGCTGCTGGAGCATTTGGCCCAGGAGGTCGAGGTCGAGCGCGCCGTCGAGCTCGGCGTGCAAGTCCTTGCGGTTGGGCGTGATGGAGGCCATGACCTTTTTCAGCTCGTCCACGAGCGCGAAGAGCCTGCGAAAGTCCTTCCTGGCGAGATCCTCCTCGATGAGTCGCCACATGGCGTCCTTGGCCGTGTCCATGACGACTTGTCGGAGCTGGTCCTCGCCCTTGGCTTCGCCCTTGGCTTCGCCCACGGCGTAGTCCGGGTCGGCCATGAGTTTCCGCAGCAGGAACGCCTTGAGCTCGTCGGCGGTCTTTTGCTCCTCCTGCTCCGCGGCCTCCGCGCGGGCGGCGGCGGTTCTTGGCGCGGCGGCCTTCTTCTCCGCGGTCCTCTTCGTCGCCGTCTGCGCCGTCTCCTTCTTCTTCGCCTTGGGCGCCGCCGGCGTGTGGACCGCGGCCGCCAGCGCCAGCAGCGCGCCGCCCGCCGCGATCGTCGTCAGCGCGGACACGGCCACGGTCAGCCACCACGCGCCGCTCCCGCGGTCGCCGCCATGGTCGCGCATGTTTCCCAATCCCGCTCGAGGCCGCTGCGCCGCTGCGCCGCTGCGCCGCGGGCCCGGCTCGCGCGGGGGCGGACGGCTGCGCGGCTGCGCGGCTGCGCGCGGAGGGCGAAGCTGCCGGCGCGGGCGCGCGCGTTCGAGCGGGCTTCGAGAATCTGTAAAACGTACGAGGCCTCGCAAGCGGGCGACACAGGACTCGGTGTCACTCAGTCAGTGTGTCAACGGCAGCTTTCCTGACCGGCCGGCCGGCGGCAGCAGATCAGATCCTCAACGTGGAGGATCGGCAAGTCGACCGCGAGGCAGAGCTCCGATAGCAGCACAATTGTACCAGCAAGCCATCAGCGACGCAAGGCACGCCTCCGCCAGCTTTGCTTTCTTCTTTCTTTCCTACTGAGCTGAGGTTCTTCTTTTTGAGACCTAGGCAAGGATTGTTCTGGAGTGTTTCGACGATAAGGAGGAGGGCGTCTACGAATCGTCGACGGGGAGGACTTGGATAAGAATGTTGAGGTCCTTGTTGTGACCTTCCAGGGGTACAAGAGACGCGAGACGTTCTGTGACGAGCTCGTCGTCGAAGGAAATCTCTTCGACGATGACGAGCTCGGCCACGAGCTGAAGCTCGCTCTTCGACGACGAGATGAAGCTCGCTCTTCGACGAGCTCGAGGTCATCTATCATATCAGTGCAGGGAGAATATCATATCTTAGGCAGATTTTTTCCGCAAGGGTACAGCAGGGTTGGAGGACTTGGAGCGCTTGCTCGCGTGCAAAGAGGCATAATCGGAGGCCGAGGATGACATCTTGGACGCAGAGCGTTTGTGGAACTGAGCGGGCGACGAAGACCCGCTAGACCGTTTGCCGGAGCTCTCGTCGCTCGCCCCCGAGTAGTCGGACTTCTCGCGCTCGATGACGGAGATCTTGGGGCCGACCGAGTGCGCGACGGTCTCGTCACCTTCTTCGCCGGACCCGCTGTTGCTGCTGGACCCCTGCGAGCTGTGCGAGGCGGACTCGCGCTTGCACGAGGAGGCCGACGACGATGACGACGACTTTTGCGGGACCATTCCGCCGGACGCGTTGCCGGCCTCGGAGGGGGGTGTATCGGTCTCGCTGGTCTCCTTGCTCCCGGAAGTGGATCCGTTGCCATCGCTGGAGGCCTTTCCGGCGTTGGAGGAGGCCTGGCTGGAGCGCTGCGCGAGGTCTTCCGCGGAGCGGAGCTTGAACTCTCCGGTTTTGGTAAAGATTTCCTTGAGCCGCTTGCGCTCCTGCGGATCGGGAAAGTTGAGCTCCTTGCGGCTTTCGCCAAAGTGCTCGATCGTGCGGAGGTCGACGGCGAGGGCGGCCATCTCCTCGGAGCGGTAGCACCCGAGGTGCTCGATGCGTCCGTTGATCCAGGTGCGCGCGAGCCACTTGCGGTCGCGGCGGTGCCAAGAAACGCCTCGGTACTTGGAGCTCGAGGTGTTGAAGCGGCGTCTTGCAAAGTCGAACATGTCGTCCGTGGGCATGATGCTCATGTGGGTGAGCTGGTGGCCGACGAGCACGGGCTGGCCGTTGGGCGAGCTCCTGTCGAAGATGGGCACAAAGTGCGGGACGCCCTGGGGGGCGCCGGGGTACATTTGGTGAGGGCCGGGCATGAAGGCCTGCTGCTGGCCCATGGGCTGGTTCGGCTGCGGGAGGATCTGAACCATGGGCTGGGCGGGCGGCGCTTGCGGCGGCGGCGCCTGCTGGGGCGGGTGCACCGGGGCCGAGGTGTTCGAGGAGCCCTGCGCATTGAAGGGGCGCGTAAAGTCCTTGCCCATTTGCTGGAGAAAGGCGTTCACGTGCGGCGTGAAGATGGAGTTGAAGCTGCCCTGCTGCCCCTGGTGCGGCTGCTGGTGCTGGTGCTGGTGCTGCTGTTGCTGCTGCTGTTGGGACTGCGAGCCGTTCGCGTTTTTGTAGTTGTTGTCGGAGGAAGACGAGACCGCGGCGCTGCTGCTGGTGCCGCCGTTGTTGGAGCTGCTGGCGCTGCCGTTGAGAATGGAGGAGGCCGAGCCGGCGCTGTTCTTGTCGTTGCGCATAAAGTTCCCGGTCTTGGTGGTGAAGAGGCTCGCCGTGCTGGCGCCATTTCTCTTGCCGCCGCTGCCAGACCCGCTCGAGGCCGACCCGTTGCTGTCGTTGTCGTCGCTGTGGTTGCCGCCGGACGTCGTCTCGACGCCCTTGCCAAGGGGCGCACCTTGATGAGACGCGGAGGAGGCGCCGTGGATCACGACGGTGCTTGCCCCCGACTGCTCCGGGGTCAGGGGAACGAGCTGAGGCTGGGTGCCTGGAGGGCTGCTGCCCGTGGGAACGAAAAGGACCCCGGCGACGGTCATTCCGGGCGGGGCGTTCATGACCACTTGGGACTGCACGGCGGTCGAGGGTTTGGCTTCATGTTGGCGTTGCTGCTGCTGCAAGAAGACAGCCTGGTTCGCCGTCAGGTTGGCCTTCGACGAGTCCTCCGGGGGCGGCGCGAACGGCATCGCGATGGCCAAGGGCGGCTGGGCGCCAGAGTATGGGGCCGCCTGCGGCGGCGTGAAGAAGTAGCCGCCGCCCGTGCTGTTGGCGCCGAAGGACATGCCGTTGGTGATCATCCTCGCGGCCGCCTCGCGGCCAGCGCGCGTGCGGCCGCGCCGCGGCCGCGCCGCGTCGACCGGCCGAATCGCGCGCACCAGCGAGCGCGATCGACGGGCCGAGATGCTGATCGCGCTTTCGCGCGCGAGGACGCCAGGCCGGCGACAGCGCTGCGCGCGCGCTGCGCGGACGCGCAGTGCTGCGCGGGCGCTGCCGCTGAGCGGGGGCGGCGGGGCAGGCGCTGCGCGGGCTCGAGGTCGCCAAGGCGGGCCAAGCACGCGAGGAGCGGTTTTGGCGCCTCTTACCGCAGCAGCGTCGCAGTCTCCTTCAGATACAGAGGAACAAGAATCAGGGGGGTGTGGGGCTGTGGCCCACACGTAAAGACCGACAGACCAAGAACACCGCACTACCACAGCGACTGCGGCGTCTCAGCGCGTCGATTTTGATCACGCAAAATCTGCTGTTACCCCGCAGCTCGCCTACCCACCGTTTTTTTTAAATTTCTCCTCACAACAGGCGCCCGATTCGAGAGATTCTGGCAGGCTGGCACCGTTCTGAGGTTTCGATTAGTGTGGGTAATGTGGGGTGACAATCGGGAAAACGTCTATTAGACCGTCACTGAAGCCCTATGAGAGGTACATACACTTTAAGGTGATAAACTGTTTTGCCGCGTCTACATGCACAAGTTGTTAGGCCGATTGCCGATTGCCGATTGCCGATTGTTTGCAGGTTATTTAAGGCGGGTACGAATCGGTGCTCGTGGCCGACAGAAACCCCACAAGGACCACGTCGTCTGCAAGGCTGAGCGCGTAACTCATAGAACGTTCCAACAACGGCTCGCCGGCGATCGAAATGAACGCCGGACCGTCCCTGCAACTTGAAAGTGGCTTCGGACCTAATCAGCAGCTAAGCTAATCGTTGAGGAACCAGGTCCGGTGCTCTGACTGTGAATGACACCGGGTCGAGTTCCGACGAGGCCCTGAAGGCGGCCGTGTGGGCCTTGCGGGGGCTTGGAGGGCGCGACAAGGCGTGCCGTATGGACGGGGTATAAGTTGGATCGTCTTTATGTACGGGAAAAGCAAGTCCTCAACCCTCAGACCTGGCTCTTATTAGCTTCATGTTGGCGAACTTAGAAAAAAAGTCCTGTTCTTTGAAGCACAAAGCATGCTTTGACGTGCTGTAAGAGCTTGGTCTTGAGCTGCTTGTCGGCGCATCGCAGTCCAGTCTATTTCGGTTTGGCCCCACTTTTCGCAGAAGAAGAGGAGGGCATCTGTCGTGGTCAAAGATTGCTCGAGTGCTTTTTGGAGCGTTGCGACGTAGCGCGGGTCCAGTTGGTCGTCAAATGGCATGGTTTAGAGCTCGAACTTCGAAATCTAATGGCCTAATCGGAAAATAGACCGAGGTCCCCTTGGGGACCCTTTATCTATACAAAACATCTAGGAGGTCTTAACGTAAGAAAATCGTAGAGGTTTATCATAGGCCGTCGGGGATCGCCGCCAGGCGACGCGGCCGCCGCGGGCGACGGTCTGCACGCCCGCGCGCTTCCGGCCGGCGTCCTCACCCGGGGTCCTGCGCACGCTGCCCAGAACCCCTGGCAACAAGGAGAGGCAAGTCTGAGGCAAGGTGGCACTTTACTCGCGAACTCGGTGTTAATTAAAATCATCAACGGAGACCGAAGTATCCTCGAGGTCAGGAACGGGCGTTGAGGACGCGGTATACATCGGAACGAGCGCTGTCCGAGTCCAACGAATCGTCGGGGACGGGAATTGCTGTTCTTGAGCTCTACAGGGCCAAGTTCTTGTTTAGCTCTGGACGGCGATTCGGGAGAGATGCCCGCACATGTTTGGATTGCTCGGGGAGCAGAACCTCGGCGGCCCGCTGTCGGCACGCTTTTAGAACGCAACAAGAACGGAGGCGGAACGCGGCTTGACGTTGTAGCAAAAGCAGATCATCCGATCGATCGCCGCGCGCGCTCGCTCGCTCGGCCGTCTCGCCGCCGCGCGCGCCGCCGCCTCCGCCGCCTTCGCCGCCGCGCGCGCCGCCTCCGCCGCCGCCGCCTTCGCCGCCGCGCGGGCGGTTGGCGTGGTGGTCATCGTCAACCTCGTGGTCGCCGTCGCCGAGGAGGTTATTATATAGTAGAGAGCAAGGAGGAGGTTATTAGGATGGGCGTGCCCAAGTTCTACAGATGGGCGAGCGAGCGGTACCCGCTGATCAACCAGAAGATCGGCAAGGACACGCAGTTTCTGGCCGAGGTGGACAACATGTACCTGGACATGAACGGGATCATTCACAACTGCACGCACCCGAACGACGAGGACGTCTCGGACCAGATCTCCATGAAGGACATGGTGCTGGGGATGTTCTCGTACGTGGACCGCATGGTGCACATTGTGAACCCGCAAAAGGTGGTGGTCCTCGCGGTCGACGGGTGCGCGCCGCGGGCGAAGATGAACCAGCAGCGGTCGCGGCGGTTCGCGAGCGCCCGGGACCGGCGCGAGGGCCTCGAGAAGGCGCTGCGCGCGGGCGAGATCACCGAGGAGGAGATGCGCGAGCAGTTCGACTCGAACTGCATCACGCCCGGCACCGAGTTCATGGCCGAGGTGAGCCGGAACTTTCAGTATTTCGTGCGGCTCAAGATCAAGGAGGACCCGCGCTGGCGCAAGCTCAAGGTCGTGTACTCGGGCCACGACGTGCCCGGGGAGGGCGAGCACAAGATCATGGACTACATCCGGCACACGCGCATGCAGGCCGGCTACGACCCGAACACGCGGCACTGCCTGTGCGGCCTCGACGCGGACCTCATCATGCTGGGGCTCGCCTCGCACGAGCCGCACTTTGTGCTCCTGCGCGAGGAGGTCGACTTTACGGGCGGCCGCGGCGGGAAAAAGGGCGGGTCTCAGACCACGAAAGAGGTCAAGAAGCAGGTCGAGCAGGACAAGTGGGAGCTCCTCCACGTCTCGGCGCTGCGGCAGTACCTGGACCTCGAGTTCTCGCGCCTCGACCTCCCGTTCGGCTACAACCTGGAGCGCGTCATCGACGACTGGGTCTTGCTCATCATGCTGGTCGGCAACGACTTCCTCCCGCACCTGCCCTCGCTCTCCATCGCGGACGGCGGCCTCGACGACCTCCTCGCCCAGTACAAGGCGCTCCTCCCGCGCATGGCGGGCTACATTACCGAGAGCGGCCGCGTGCACTTTGACCGTCTCGAGCAAATCCTCGCGACGGTCGGCCAGCGCGAGGAGCAGGTCTTCGCCCAGCGCGTCAAGGACATGCAGCGCGAGAAGCGGCGGCAGCAGCGCTTCGCGCCGCCCAAGGCCCGGGCCGCCAAGAACGGCAGGGACCACGGCGACGACGAGGACGAGGACGACGAGGACGAGGAGGAGGTGGACGAGGCCCCCTTCGCGCAGTTCGCGCGCGAGAGGGGCATCGAGAGGGGGGCGGGCTTTAAGGAGAAATACTATGCTGAAAAGTTCGGGATCGATGTGCGCGAGAACACAGAGGAGGACAAGGGCGTCCTCGGCCAGCTCGTGCGCACGTACATCGAGGGCATCCAGTGGTGCTACCTGTACTACTACCAGGGCGTGCAGTCCTGGACGTGGTTCTTTCCCTTCCACTACGCGCCCCTCGCCTCGGACATGCGGAATCTCTCGTCGATAAAGATCGAGCTGCGCAAGGGCCAGCCCTTCCGGCCCTTTATGCAGCTCCTGAGCTGCCTGCCCGCGGACTCGGCAAAGTTCCTGCCCAAGTGCTACCGGGAGCTCATGACGCTCTCGACCTCGCCGCTCGCCGAGTTCTACCCGCGGTCCTTCCGCGTCGACATGAACGGCAAGCGCAACCCGTGGGAGGGGGTCAACCTCTTGCCCTTTATTGACGAGAAAAAGCTCGTTGACGCCGTCGCGGAGCACTGCCCGGAGGAAAAGCTCAGCGACGACGAAAAGAGGCGCAACACCTTTGGCCACGAGATCCTCTTCGAGGCCGACGCCTCGAGCACGAGCACCGTGCCCTCGAGCTTCCCCGCGGCGGGCCTCCCGGACATTGAAATGTGCCAGAGCGTCGCGCGGCGCTTCGAGCTCCCGCCCATGAAGGCCTTCGACCCGAACCTGCTTCCCGGCGTCAAGATCGACGGCAGGTACCCGGGCGACCCGCAGCTCTCCTCGGCGCTCACCCTGGTGTCTTCGCGGCCGGCCGAGCTCCGCAAGGCCGGCGTCTGCGTCTTTGGCCGCGAGTCGCGCAAGGAGTCCCTCGTCCTCAACGTGCGCACGCCGTCCGCCATGGCCTTTGGCGACGACGACGAGGGCAAGGCCGCCGCGGCCCGCCGGAGCGCCGCCGACGACGTCCTCAACAGGGTCGACGACTCCGACGACGAAAGCTCGAGCGTCGCGGCCGTCGTGGTGCGCTCGCTGCAACGGCTCCAGGACGCGCGCAAGGACCAGCTCACCGTCTTCGTCGACTACCCGAACCTCCGCGAGGCCCAGGTCGTCGCCGTCGCGGACGAGATGTACGTCTACACGCTGCACGCGGAAAAGAGGCGGCGCTTCTCCTTCCGCAAGGACGTGCAGACCGAGGCCGACGCGGATACCTTTTTGGGCCTCGCCGAGGCCGCGCAGGACCGCGCGCTGCGCGGGGCGCGCCAGGTCGGCACGGGCGGCCTCGACATCGGCGAGGTCGACTGCATGCTCAAGGTCCGCCCGCTCCAGGGCATGGACGTGGACCAGCGCTCGGGCGCCGCGACCCAGGTCTACGCCAGCGTCGAGACCTGGGTCCCGTACCAGCTCGTCTGTTACCGGAACCAGGCGCCCGACCCGCGCTTCATGGCGCGGGCGCCGCCCCCGGTCGAGGCGCGCTTCCCGCCCGGCACCATGGTCATGAGTCTGCAAAAGGCCGGCTACGGCATGGTGGGCAGGGTCGTTGGCCACGAGAGCGGCAAGGTCCAGGCCGAGTTCGACAAGTTCGTCCCGCAGATCCCGCCCTTTGGGCGCACCATCGCCAACTCCATCGTCGACAAGTACGTGTCCAGCAAGCAAGCGGCCAACACTTTTCGCATCGACGGCGGCACGCTCGGCAAGATCTCCGGCTCGGTGCTCGTGCGCCCGGGCCACTACGACATCGGCCTCAATCTCAAGGTCGGCCGCTCGTACGTGATTGCCGGCTACGTGCGCGCCAAGTCGCAGGACGCGGCGCGGCCGGCCTGGAGCACGGGCGAGACCGTGACGACGATCTCGGGCCTCGAGCCGGAGGAGCGCGCAGAGGCCAAGGCCGGGGGCCGCGCGAACGCCGGCGGCGGGCCCGGCGGCTGGGAGTACGCGCCCCGCGCGCTCGAGCTCATTGCGGCGTACAAGAAAAAGTTCCCCGAGGTCTTCCGGGCGCTGCAAAACAACCCGAACACGGTCGAGTACACCATCTCGTCCATCTTCGGCTCCGGGGACCAGGGCCAGCGCACGCTCGACCAGGTGTGCAAGTGGCTCGAGCAAATCGACACTTTCCGCCTCCCTCTCGTGCCGACGACGAGCAAGTCCATGTCGCGCGACGCCATCAAGGCGGTGCAGCGCGCCTCGGACGACGTGCGCAAGAACCTCGTGGCCGCGGCGCGGACCAGCAAGGGCGCCAAGGTCGTCGTCGCGCTCAGCCCGGACGTCATTTACAAGCACGGCGCCGACATCGAGGCGGACTGGCTGCGCTCGCCCACGTCCGGCCAGCCGCCCCGCCTCGGCGACCGCGTCGCGAACATGGGGAGCCCCGTCGTGCCCTTTGGCCTCGCCGGCACCGTGGTGGCCACGCACGCCTCGACCGGCTGCGTCGAGGTCGTCTTTGACGACGAGTTCATCGGCGGCACCACGCTCTACGGCGCCTGCGGCAACAACCGCGGCAAGCTCTTGCCCTGGGCCCAGCTGCTCAACCTCACCACGCGGAACCCGCTCGTCCCCGGCCACCGCCCGCCGGCCGCCGCCGCGCCCAGCGTGCCGCAGGCCCGAGTCCAGGCCCCGCCCGCCGCCTCTTCCGAGAAGGCGGCCCCGCCGCACGAGCGCCAAATGGGCAAGGCCAACAAGAAGGCCACCAAGCGCGAGATCCCCGCGGCGCCGCACCCGCAGCCCTCGCGGTTTCTCGTGCCCCCGCCTCCCGCGACGGCGCCCACGCCCGCGCACCCCGTCGCCCCCGTCGCCGCGCCGCAAGTCGTTGCTGCCGCCGCGCCGGACCCGGAAGAGGATCCCTTTGCAGACCCTGCCGACGTCAACGACCTCGCAGCCTACTGGGAGGAGCTCCAGCTCGCGAGCAAGTCCAAGCGCAAGGCGAATCGCAAGGCGAAAAAGCAAAAGACCAAGGAACCACAAGAACAGACGCCCAAGGAACCACAAGAGCAGTCGCCTGCCAAAAAGCTCGTCACTCCGATGGACTTTGGCGCGGCCCCGCCGCCGCCGCAGCAGCAGCAGCAGCCCCCCGCACAACCGATGTCGCCCGTCCCTGCGCCTGCGCCAGCACCCGTAGTGGATCCGCTCGACGAGCTCTTCCAGCGCGCAGCCAAGGCGACGGGCAAGGACTACAAGCCCAAGCCTACAGTCCAGCAGCAGCAGCAGCAGCAGCAGCAGCAGCAGCAGC
>KQ758850.1:8484742-8496218 GCA_001462505.1 Aurantiochytrium sp. T66
GCGGCGGCGCGAGCGGCGAGATGGCCAAGAAGAAGGCCGCCGCCGGCGCCAAGTCCGAGCCGGCGCCGCCCGCGCAGCTGGGCCCGTGGAGGCTCGTGCGCAAGCTCGGGAGTGGCGCGTTCAGCTCGGTGTACGAGGCCGAGTTCACGGGCAACGACGACAAGCAGCGCGACATCATCGGCGAGCACGAGTGGGTCCTCAAGGCCTCGCCGGTCCCGCCCGCCGCGAGGAAGAAGAAGAAGGGCGACCAGACCCCCGGCGCCACGCTCCTCTCGAAGGAGTACACGGTGTACCGCATCCTGCACGAGCAGGCAGTCGCGACGTCCGGGGCTGCCAAGGATGCGACGTTCTTGCCCATTCCCAAGACGCCCAAGGTCGTCCAATGGAAATACCAGTACGAGGAGGGCGGATGGTGCTTCCTGGCGCTCGAGCGGCTCGGACAGAGCCTCAGCGAGGCCATGGGCGCGTGCGAGGGACCAGTTCCGGCAGAAACGGCGCTCAACGCCACGGCGCAGCTTTTGCGCGCGCTCGAGTTCGTGCACGCCAAGGAGTTCGTCTTTCGGGACGTCAAGCCGGACAACTTCATGCTTGGGCGCAAGGACGCCGACCGGAACACGCTCTTCGTGGTGGACTTTGGCGCCGCCTGCAAGGAGTTCTCGCACAAGAAGACCCGCGAGCCTGCTGACCCGGTGGGCACGCCCATGTACATGAGCATGCACATTCATCGTGGGGAACCACCGTGCCCGCGCGATGACCTCGAGTCGCTCGCTTACCTGCTCGTGCAAATGGCCGCCGGCGCGCTGCCTTGGGCCGACGCGCCCAGCGAGGAGGCAGTTCTAGAGCTTAAGACGGATACCCCATCGGACGAGCTGTGCGCCCCCATCTCGACCGCCAATCTTCGCGAAACCTGCAAGGCCTTTCTCGACGCTATTCTGGAGCTCGGCGAGGACTGCGCCGTGCCATACGACGATCTCTTTGCCATTCTCACCTCGCCACTCGGGAAAAAGGCTAGCTCGGTGAGCGACCTTCGAGCACGCGAGCTCGTTTGGGCCCCGAAGCCAGCGCCTGCGAAGCGGACCAAGACCGCCAAGGGCTCCAAGACAGAGGGCTCTACAAGTACCGCTGCAGCCAAGCGAAAAAGCAAGACTTCGACGACGGCTGCGGCAGCAAAGGCCCGCAGAGCGGGGCCCAAGTCCCGCCAACAGGGGAAAAAGAAGGATTCGAGCGCTGAGAATGTGGAGCTCGATCTAAGTCTGAGCAGCGACGACGATGACGACGAGAATGTTAGTGGCGACGGTAGCAACGCGGAGGACGACGATGGCAGAAGCGCTGGCGACGACGAGGTAGTTGACCTCACGCGGCGGATGACTCGTAGCATGGTCAAGGACAAGACCGGCGCCCGTGAGAAATCGAGCAAGGATGATGGGCGCGCAGCAACGACGAAGAGGCGCAAGCCAGCGAGTACCGCGGCAAAGCGAGCAAAGAGCAGGAGCGCGGACCCAGGTTCGGCAAAGGCAGAGAACATGGCCCAGGCCGCCATCGCGCGCGCGACGCAATCGTCCAAGCTTGCCGACGCAGCCAAGGTACGTATATGAAGGGGTAATACAGCTTCGGCCGCCCGAGCTCGACGGAGGTAGTCGGCGCAAAAGTAAGGCAAGGTGCAGCGCGTTGCAACGCTGCACGCTTTTGCCTCTGCAAGCGTAAGAATCTTCGCTTAGTCTTGCATACTTTTGCGCCCTGAGGAGTTCGGGCGGTCAATCAAATTGGGACGAATGAACAGACCCACTGACTAGTCGCGGCGCTCGCTTGTCTACTTTCTTTCATTTAAAGTCCGCGGCATACCTTGCTGGCGTCGGCGTCGCTTCCTTCATCGTGTCAGGGATGATCCACTACAACCCGCAGTGAGCGCCGCGTGCACGGGCCCAAGCTGCATGCCCAGACGTGCGCAAGCATGCGCGTCCTCGGATGACGCTACTTTGACGGCGCGGAGTAGCGCTCATACAGATAAGCGGCAATGTCGGAGCTCTCGAGCAGCTCCTGGCCGGTGTTCGGGTCCTCGAGCAGCGGGATCTGAATGAGTCCGGCCATCTTGCGGCCCGAGGAAAGCTGCTTGCCAAAACGGCGGATCCACTCCTTCCGCTTCGTAGACGAGAACTTTGGCGTAGTTTTGTATACATAGGGAATCTCCAGCGCGCAGAGCGCCTCGCGCACCCGCGCCACGAAGGGTGACCCCTCGCTCCCCCAGAGCACGAGCGGTTTTTCGGGCGCTCTTGCTGACGGCGCCGCGCGCCAGCCGTGCTGGTCCGCGGGGCGGACCGCTGAGGCGATGCGGCCCAGGATCGCGCTCACGAAGGAAAAGTTGGCCGCGCGGAAAGCGAACCCGGGCGTGGCCTTGTCGCCGTAGGTGGTCCACAGGTATTCATTGATGGCCTTGGCGTTGGAGAGCACCTTGTCCGCGTTCGGGTCGTGGAGCATCGGCAGCGAGGCCTCCCTGGGCGCGAGCCTCCTCCGCTCCTGCGCGAAGCGCGAGCCTCCCCGCGGGCACGGCTTGACGACCACGTCGAGGTCCAGGGTCGAGAGCGTCTCCCGCACGGCCCTGGACTCGACGTCCTGCTCGAGGTCGTACAGCACGAGCATCTGCTCCGGCCGCCTGCTCTTGAGCGCGCCCTCCGCGATGTACGACCCGGCGGCCAGCCGCACCGCGTACGCGATGGTGAGCGTCAGAAAGTCCACGATGGCGCCCACCAGGGGCGCCGCGAAGACGCTCTCGAGCACCATGCTCCCTCCGAGCCGCGCGCGGCTAGCCGAGCTGGCCTCTCCTCCCGCGCGGGCGGGCGGACTTCGCCGGGCGCGCGCCGCGGCCCGGGGGCGGTCGGTCACGTCTGCCCTGACGGTTTGCGGCGCGCGAAGATACTCGCACTGGCGCTCGGCGCTCTGCTCGGGCGCGATCGACGGCACGGCGCGCAGGCGCTGCAGCCCGACGCGGACGCGCGGACGCGCGGACGACGACCTCGTCGTCCACGTTCTGGCGGTTGGCGGCGATTGCGAAGATGCTCGCGACCGACACCTTGATGAGGAGGCGTCGAGACGCGAGCGGATCTTGTGCAAGTCCCGACACAAGCGTGTTTGGTCGCGGATCGATGCTGCTGCTGCTGCTGCTGCTGCTGCTGCTGCTGCTGGCGCACGATCATGACAGCCATCGTGGGCGTGAATCATCATAATGATTGTGGAGATTGAGACGTCCGTGGGATCTTCTCGGTGCACTTGGCCCATCCCGCCGACAAGGTCGAAGCGCAGATCCTGGCAAGCTTCGCTCGGAGTCCTTGATCTAAATTGCACTTCAATTGCAAAGGCACTCTAGCTAGAAGCAAACGAAGGCGAACAAGTCGTGCTACTTGAGCAGGGTTAATTCGCAATTAGGCTAGCCTTGATTGAAGGGCGAGGAGACCTCGCAGGGCACTGCATCTCTCAATCGGCCTATTGCTTCGAACCTTGGCGGCCAATCTCCCTTGGGAGCCTCAGCGTCACAGTGCAGATCAGATGCACGCACCTATGCTTATCATATGAAGGCCTACCCTGGGCACCGGGTCACTGGCTTGACATGCATTCCTCTTGAACCTTTGAGAGGCACGAAGTTGCATTCTGCGCTCCTGACTGCAAAGCTTGGTCCGTGCCTAGCGCAAGAGAGTACGTACAGTACCCAGGTACGTACTACGTACCTTGCTCAGATCACATCACATCACATCACATCACTTCGCGTCAACAATCAGCAAGCAAGCCATCGTATCGATGCGTAGCATTCACGCCACTTCCTGCCGCCGGTCGCCTCCGGGCCACGCCTCGCTCGCGAGCCGCACAGGCGCCGCCGCGCGCGGCTCCGAGTCGGAGCTAGCTGCGAGCGGACAATCTCGGCGGGCCTCCACATCATTTCAACGACGAAGTTCAGTCAAGCTTGACCTTGATGGAGGGTCTCCAGATCGGTCCTCGCCCTCCCTGCACCATCGGCCCCGTCCCTTTCACGTCGCCGCGCCGTGCGTGCGCGCGAGCGAGCGAGCGAGCGCGCGTGCGTGCGCGCGTGCGTGCGTCGGGCGCCACGCCGCGCCCGGTCGTCGCCGCGCGGTGTCAGCAGAAGAGTCGTAGTAGCTAGCATCCATGGTGCCTAGCGTAGGCGGCGGGCGCGGCGGGTCCTCGCGAAGTGCGATCGCGGCGCGTGCGCGCGTGCACGTGCGAGCGGGGCAGGCCAGGCCAGGGCAGACGACGGGACGCGCCGCGGGCCACGCGGGCAGACCGCGACCGCGGGAGCTCCGATCAGAGCCCGTCGCGCCGTCCTGGCTGGAGGGAGCCCAGAGCGGCCATCGTGAATCAAGGCGTGCGAAGACACCGATCGATCGGTCGCTCGGCCCCGGCGCGAGGACTCTGCGACGCGTCTCAGACGCCTCGGCGCCGCCGGAGCGATGGCCACGACCGCGGCGCTAGCCGCTGCATCGGCGCCGACGGCGGTCTCGGCGCCGGCGCCGGCATCGGGACCGAATACGTCGACGTCGAAGACGCCACCAACCACGGCGACGACGACGACCGGGACGAAGAGCAAGGCGCCAAAGACGACGACGGCGCTGGCGGCGACGGCCACGGCGGCGAGCGACGGCAAGGGCGTCACGGGGCAAAAGATTGGATTATCTGCTGGCACGCGAACGACGAAAGCAGCCAAGCCCCAGGTCAGAGCCAAGCACCAAGGCAGGGCGGCGGAGCCCGAAAACTACTACGAGATTCTCGGCGTGGAGCCCGGCGTGTCCAAAACCCTCCTAAAGCCGGCGTATCATGCAGCCATACGTAAGGCGCACGCAGAGCAACAGGCCATCCGCAAGGCCCAAGCACCATTGGACGAGTCCTTCAACGAGCCCAGCGAGGCCAAGGCCAAGGCTGACGAGCGAGCCATGGCAGTAACAGAGGCGTACCGCGTCCTCGCTGACGACTGGCAGCGTAGCGTGTACGATCTCATGGGCCACGCCGGCTATCTTGCCTGGAACCGACACATTGCCACCTTTGCGGCGCAGATGCTCGAGGGCAAAACCGTTCAGGAGACATGCACGCCACCGCCACCAGCCGCTTCGTGTGGGTGCTTCGCCTTCACCTCTCGAAAGAAAGAGCCTGAGGCTACAAGCAGCCGCTTGAACGTGCAGCTCTCGCCGGACCATAAGCAAATCGTCCTCATGGCGGCGCCCGTGAATGCGGCGTCGCTCGTAGACCCGGAGGATATCCCGGACGCGCAGTACATCGACGTGTCGAATGTGTCGGAAGTAGGCGGAGTCGGCGATATCATTTCTGTCAAGGGTGGGCGCGCCGAGCCGCTCGAGTTCCGCACCCTCGCCGCAGACGATGCCCAGCAGTTGCGGACGCTGCTGAGCCTTCTCCTCATCCACCTGCAGCGGAACAAGATATGGCTCGGCAGATTCTACCAGGTCACGCTTCACTCGCATGCCGATTCGATATCGGTCCTGTAAAAGGCGATCGAGGCCTCTGGGCGAGCGAGCTTGCGCGAGGGACGCAGCAAGCTCGTGCTCGGACCAAGGGAGCGGCCCGAAAACGCCGTCCATCTGGTTCGCGTGCGCACGCAAAGGGTTGCAAGCGCGTTTGCTGGGCCTGAACGATACGAGCAGGGCCTACTACTGCGCGAATGCAGGTCGATCGATCTCCACTCGTCCTAGCACAAGGTTGGGTACAAGAAAAGATTTGTGTATACATGAATGTTACGTGGACGCCCTTTTTTTCTGCCGCCTGGATAATTACACGTTGCCCTCAAGAGAGAATGACGTCGAGGTCGAGCATGAGCGTCCCCTAGCGCACTTTGAGCTTGCCTGAATTCTGGCGCGCCTCGTGAAAGTTGATACTGTCGAGATCGATGCCGTAGCGCGGACCACTCTCGACGTGCGCTACCGGTCGGCGCTTGCGAAAGAGGCCGTCGCCTTCGTCAATGTCGCCATCGTCATCGTCGTCATCGCCTTCATCGATCTCATCGAAAGCGGCGTCGTCGTCGCCGTCCACGCCCATCCTGCGCTCGGCAAAGGAGACGCCGTGGGCGTCATAGGCGTCCTCGAAGCCCTCCTCGTCGGGGGCAAAGTGGCCGACGAGAGCGGAGCGGACGCTGCCGACCGATCCGAGCTCCGAGTCGAGCGAGTCAAGCGAGTCCACAGAGTTCTGGCGATGATGGTGCAGCGACTGCCGGAGGCTCGCGAGGTTGTCGGAGCTGTCGAGGCGCACGCGATGGACCACGTGCAGCTTGAACTGGCTGGCCTTGAGGACCGAGTAATAGCTGCCAAACCAAAAGACAAAGCAGGCGAAGGCCGTGATCTCAAAGGTCGCGGCAATCTTCTTGTAAAAGCGCCCAACGTCCGGGGGCGGCCGCTCGATAAGCACATATGCCATGGGCAACAGGAAGCCTGCCACCGAGACGATGAGCAGGATGGAAATGAGAAGGCGCGCCTTGCGCGTGGTCGGCATGGACAGGCTAAAGCGCAAGTCCAAGAGGGTCTCCATGACGACGTGCACCATGCCAAAGACGAAGAAGAGCGCCGCAAAAGTGTTGTGCGCCACGGCGTGTGCGTTGTGCTGAAAGGCCGCGACGCCGTTGCCGCAAAAGGTGGAGAGCAAGCCAAAGGCCGTTGCGATGCGGTGCGTCCGCATCCAGTTGCGGCCACGCAGCTGCTTCTTGACGAGCTTGTGCTTGACAAAGATGATCACCGAGAGCATCGAGAGCGTTGTGGTGAGGCCCAGCGTGCCGATATTTGAGGCGGGGGCCACGTCGAGACTTGCGCTGATGAAGAAGCCCTTCTCGTCGAAAATGGTCATGCTCATCTCCTCGTCAATGTAGATGGTACTCGAGATATAGTACGTGATGGCGAGGGTCACGAGCGGCAGGATGACGCCTGCCATGAGAAATGTGGCCGGACGGACCTGGTTCTCCATGTCGATGTGGCGGGTGAGGCGCGTGAGCATCTTGGACCGCGCCTCGACGCGCGCGAGTTTTTCCTGCTGGCGCTGGGCCTGCAGCTGCGTGCGCTGGTCCAGGATGAAGTCGTGGAAGACGCTGCTAGACACCATGGTGCGCGACGCGAGCATCTCCGCGGCGCCCTCGAGCTTGGCGATCGTCTCGCACTCGGCACTGCACTCGCTCTGCAACTTGCGCAGCAGCGGTTTGTGTGAGAGCACCATTTCTGGCGCCGCGTGGGTTTCCTCTTCCTGGGGAAAGTCGCTATACGGCGAGGCCTTGGACCCGGCGGGCGCCCCCTCGCGCTTGTCCTCGTCCTCGTCCTCCTCCTCGTCGCTGCTGCTGCTGCTGTACAGCTCGATGCTGCTACTATTCCTGGGGGCCTTGGAGCTCTCGGCACCGCCCTCGTGGGCCGAGTCTTCGTGCCGGGCGCCGCCCTGAGAACTCGGGGACTCGGAGGGACTCAGGGCGTAGACGCGCCGCCGCAGCATGTGCTTGGCGCAGTGCTCACCGCAAGGGCTCGCCTCCACGTCCACGACGGAGAGGACGCGCTTTTTAAACTTCTTGATGGCCTTTTCCATGGCCATGTCGTTGACCACCACGAAGCGCCGCAAGGCCTCGAGCGTGTCGAGGAAAACGGCAAAGCGCGCCAGCAGAATCACCTCCTGGCACCCCGGGTACAGATTTGGCTCCCCCTTGACGCGCAGGTCATTGAGGAGGTCGAGCACATTGGGCTGGATGTTGTTGTAGAAGGACACCTGCAGGCCGTGCACCGTGGAGCTCAGGAAACCGCGCACGTGTGCGACGTCTTCGAGCAGGATGGACGAGAACAGGTTCCAGCGCTTGCATACCGTGCAGTTCACCTCAGCATCCTGAAGTCCGCGCAAAAGCTTCTTCTTCTTCTTGCGCGGAAACGCCATCAGCGCCTCCTCCAGCATTTGCGCGTCTGCGTCCTTGCCCAGGAGCGAGAGCACCTTGATCATCTTCTTCAGCACGCGATACCGCACATAGTGCTCTTCCCATCGGGGCTCGGCGAGGTCGTCCTCCAGTCGCTTGCCAAACTTCATTCTTCACAGCCTGAGGTTCTCAATCCTCGAGATTCTACTGTCTCCGGCGCTCGTGCTGCGCCTGCACGGCGAGGTCAAAGACGAGGTCAACGATGATAGCGTCGAGGAATTCCTTCCAGGTCGTCCACAGCCGCTGAGCTGCTCTCGCCAGAAAGAAGGCCCTCCGGCCCTTGCCGCCTTCGCGCGTCGCCGGCGTCTCTCGTGGCGGCAGCCTCCTTCGTCGCCGCCCGCGTCCTCGTCGTCGCCCTCGGGGTCGCGCGCGCGGGGCGCAGCGTCGAGATGGACGACGTGACGATGAGAGCGAGCCTGGCTGCTGCCCCTGCAGCCTGCGAAGCGATGACGCGCCGCGCGGGGACGGCGGCGGCGCGGCGTAGCGTAGCGCGCGCGGCGCGGGCGGGCTCCGGGCGCGCGGCGGCGGTGGGCGCGGGCGCGCGGGGCGGGCGAGCGGGCGGCCGTCTTCTGCGATGCACCACGAGTATGTATCCGAGGCCTCAGGCTGATTCAAATTCAAAATTCAAATTCAAATTTGAATTTGAATTTGAATGTGAATTTGAATTCGAATTCAAATTCAAATTCAAATTCAAATTCAAATTCAAATTCAAGTTCAAGTTCAAATTCAAATTCAAATTCAAGTTCAATTTATCGAATTCTAACCATAAACCACGGACCCGGGCCCAGACCATTGGCCTGCACTGCCCTGCAGCGCCGGCGGCCGGGCTTCGAGCGTGCGTGTCGTGCGTGTGACGTCCGCAATGAGGCCAGCGAGGGCCACTCTGAGGTCGAAGGCCAGCTTCGGCCGTGTATCATTCCCTGTGGGATAACGGGGAGGAACGGCCGAAGAAAGATGATGACATCATGCTTCATGCTGGTACTCGGCCTCGGAAATCATGTGCTCCCTCGCTCGCTCGCACGCTCGCTCCCTCGCTCGCTCGCACGCTCGCTGCCAGGCTGCCCACGCAGCTAGGCCTCGCCCGCGATCAATCGTTGGCTGACACGCCACGTGCTGCACACGCAGAGCTTCTGGCGGCCCGATTGTCAATCAAGAAGCCGAAGCGCTGGGAGACTCACTCAGGCCTCATCTGATTCTTTTGGGACCAGGCGCGTGGCCAGGCTGGCCAGCAAAAGCTTCGGTAGTCGGCAGAGCATCCGTGACGGCCCCTGCGTGGCCGCAGAAATCTAGCGAACGCCAGCCAGCCAGGTTGGAATGTCTCGCAGATGCACAGAATGCATTGATCGAATGCACAGCGCGCGAGCTGTGATTCGGCCAAGAAGTTGCCAGGGATGACTACGGGTACGTACGTACGTACGTAAGCTACTCTGGGCTGGCCTCTTTGCACTGCTCCAGGAGCGTGGTCAGAACCTCCTCGGTGGCGAGCACGCCTACAGCAGTCGCGACGTGCCAGTTTGAATTCGTCTTGACCGCGGCCTCGATTGAGGGGTGCGTGGCTTGCATGACGTAACACTGGCCCACAGCGTCGGCCATGGGCAGGTCGTTCTCGTCGTCGAAGAGAGCGACGGCTTCGCTAGCGTCCATGCCGCGCTTGGCGAGGTAGTGGCGCACCGCGTTCCCCTTGCCAGAGACTTTTGGGAAGAAGTCAAATTTGCCGAGATTCATCGCCGTCGCGAGGGCGTCCGGCATGTTTGCGTCCACGAGCGCGCGAAACCGGTCCACCTCGCGCAGCTCCTGCTGCTGCTGCTTTTCGAGGTCTACGCGAAAGCCAAAGAAATAGTCCCGAGCATCAAAGATATAGCCGTGGTCGTGCAGGACCCGCGCCCAGTCCCAGAGCGCGCCTTGGCGCTCGAGAGGCGCGAGGTTAGTGGCCTCGGGGCCGCAAATCGTTTCCATCTTGGCAGTCCTGCACGTGCGGCAAAGTTAGCCTTTTCGAAACTCTTGGGCCAGCCCTCTCTTTCGCGAACCTACCACTCCTCGTCGAGCTTGGTGCAGTCTTCCGTCAGGAAACGTCCACCAGTCTCTGCGAAGGCGGCGTCGACGGGGCCCATGATGGGCAGCCGCACTTCCAGAGTCGACTTCCGGGCCCCCGTCACATAGACAAAGTGCACACCGAGGCTGCGAATCTCGCGAATGAGCTCGATGGATCTCTCGCTCATGAGGCCTGCGCCCATGGTGCTCGTGGGCAAGAGTCTGCATTCCCGCTGAGGCGCGTAATGGCGATGCATGTCCAAATTTCAGTCATGATGCGCGATCATCGGGTGTCGTCTGCAGCACGTACGCTTTCCTCGCCGCACACGAACCGCGCGGTGCCCATTTCTGCCTGCAGATTTTCGACGCGAGCGCCATGCTTGGCGAAGTGCCTCTCGAAGTGAATCAGCGTCCCCTGCGTATAGTACCGCACGCGCGCTCGCTCGCTCGGAGCAAGCAAAGCAATTCCTGCGTCAGGTCGAGCCTTTCTTCGCGCGTCGTGCCGTGTCGCGTTCACGTCGCAGCGTCGTGCGCCGCGGCGACATCGTCGTCCGCCTCAACCGTATCGCCAAGACGCGCCGCGAAGAGCAAACTTACGTCGAGATCGGAGAAGATCACGCGCACGCGCTTGGCGGTCATGCCGGCGGCGCGCCGTCTCGGCGCTGTCGTCCTCCACCGAGGGGCGCTCGGGGCCGCGCGAAGTTGCTCGCAACGCGACTCTGGTGTTGATTATCCTCGCGCGCCGCCGCCAGCGACGCTGTAGATTAGTAGGTCTCGGCCGCAGCAGGTTTCCGCCGCTCCCACGCTTGTCCCCGGCGTATACTTCACTTGCGCGGCCGCCACCCTGCACTGTTGCTTACAGAAAAGTTTGCACGGGAGCCCCGGAGATTTTACTACGAACGGTAAGGAGAAGGAGGGACATATCGATAGAAAGGCCAATAGCAGCGCAGGCCCCGCGAGCTTGATCTTGCGCGAGAAGGGATGGACCTCTTGCACGAGAGACGCCTTGCCAATGCGCAAATCGGTTGATTGTCCCGCGCAATGATTCCAAGATGCGCCGTGAAAAGTTTACTTAGGGGCGAGATGAGAGCCATCGAGATGATCTCGATCGTAAACTCTTCCGTCGTGGACAATGTTCGTGCATTGCAAATACCCGTACGGTATTCCACGTTACTATGCGCAAGTCGTTGCCCGCGAACTTATCCCCGAATGCCTTGCAATTGCACGAAAGATGCGCGGATTTCCAGGAGCACGTCGCAAGTTGGTCATCTCGATCGCAGACCTTTTGCGCGTCGTAATGCGCGTGCATAGCAAGCACGTTCGGTACCTGGCTGCGTGCGTGCCAAGCAAGCTCTCGCGTGCGAGCTGAGAGCTGGACCTCGGCTCCGGTCTCGTCGCGTACTCCATGGCACCGTAGCATTAGCAACAATAGGGGTGGTTAGGCGGCGCCGGACCTGACCTAACGGCGGGACTCTCTCCGCCGCGCAGACCGCCAACGCCGCC
>KQ758850.1:8511171-8540537 GCA_001462505.1 Aurantiochytrium sp. T66
AATTCTTCTGGGTCTCGACGATGCCGGTCTGCTGACTCTGCTCTCGACCTCGCGCTTCAAACGTCCTGGACGAAGGCTGGCAGACCACCTGTTCGGCGGCTTCGGCCCTCCCGGACCTGCGCGCGCGGGGTTTTGCGTCCCGTATTTTCGCACCCCCCGCAGCATATTTTTTCCCTTCCCAAGGTGGGAGGGCCAGAAACTTATCACATGTTTATATTCTGTGTCGGGTACGACTGCACCAAACAAAACCCGGAAGCGTCAGGTGCGGGGAACGCGGGGAGCGATGAAAAAGGGGGAAAAATCGTGGGCGTCGACGGCGGGTCGCTCCCAAACCTGCAACTCGAAACCAAAAAAGCTCCTCGCCAAACACCAGCAAGAACAGCAGCAGCAGCAGCAGCAACAACTTCTCCTCCGCAAAGATGTCGGGCAAGGGCAAGGGCGGTCGCGGCAAGAAGTCCGGCAAGTCGACGACGCGGTCTGCCAAGGCCGGCCTCCAGTTCCCCGTGGGCCGTATCGCGCGTTACCTTAAGAAGGGCGGCTACGCCAACCGCGTTGGCGGTGGCGCCCCCGTCTACATGGCCGCCGTCCTCGAGTACCTCGCCGCTGAGATCCTCGAGCTCGCCGGCAACGCCGCCCGCGACAACAAGAAGGCGCGTATCATCCCCCGCCACATCCAGCTCGCCGTCCGCAACGACGAGGAGCTCAACAAGCTCCTCGGCAACGTGACCATCGCCTCGGGTGGTGTCCTCCCCAACATCCACGCCGTGCTCATGCCCAGCAAGAAGAAGGCCCCCGCCGCCTAAATCTTGGACGAGCGGATCTGACGATGATGACGACGACGATGTCCTCGCGACCCAGCACCTGCTGTGCGCGCAGGGCCAAAGATTAGCCTGGCTTGTTTCTAAAACCCACCCAATTGCATGTGTACATTATATCGTTCCGCCTTCTTCTTCTTCATCAGGCCTTCGAGTGGATCACGTCAGCGTGGAGAAGCACCGCGCCGTCGTAGCCCGCCGTTAGGACCAAGCCATGCGAAGGCGAAGAGCACGCGAGCGCGCTGAGAGCGCCATCATGGAACTTGGCGCGCACTGCCGGACCGGCGTCTTCTTTGCCTTTGCCTGCTGTAGACGCGACCAGCTTCCATAACCAGAGCTCGCCTCGCTCGGACCCAGTGCACGCGTAGTCATCGCCGTCGCGCGACCCGAAAATCCGGGCGGGAATGCGGGCGCTCGCGTTTTCGTGGCCCCGAAAGACGGCGGTCACCTGCGCCGACGCGCGGTCCATCAAGCAAAGCTGCCCGGGCGACACGCAGCCCACGAGGGCCTGCGAGCCGTCCCGCGACACGTCGAGACTGGCCAAGGCTGCCGGCCCGCTGCTCTGCTCGATCCGGTCCGTGGCCACGCTCCCCTGACGCACGTCAAAGGTCCGCACGGCGCCGTCCACCGAGGCCGCGAGGATCTCGCCCTGGGTCATGTGCACCGCCGAGACCGTGTCCTTGAACCCGCGCAGCGTCATGATGCCCGCCGGGTTGCGCGATCGAAGATCGTAGACGCGAACGGAGCAGTCCTTGGATCCTGTGACCACGAGATTGTTCGACGGCGCGAAGCGTGTCGACGTCAGCGCGCCCGAGTGCCCATACAGTCGCTGCACGACCTGCTGCGCCTCTACGTTCCACACGAATCCGCACTTGTCGTCCCCGCAGCACGCCATCACCTCGCTGTCATCGCTCACCGCCACGTCCACGAGGGCGTACCCGTGGGGCCCGGAAAAGGCGGCCACTTCGCGCTCCTTGGCGTCTGCGTGGTCCCTGAAAGGGTTGAAGAGCCGCACGCTCTTGTCCGCGCCAGCGGTGAGCACGTACCGCCCGGCAAAGCACGCCGCCAGCACGGCGCCGCTGTGCCCGAGCAGCGCCACGCGCTGCGGCGGCGGCGGCGTTGTTGTCTCGGCCTCGTTGCGGTCGGCCGCCATCCTGATCTCGAGTTCGGGAAACCCACCGGGCGGGAGCTCGCTGCGCAGGATAGAGGCCGCGTCGGCGGTCTTGGCGCGGCTGCGAGGGGCGCGGAGATTGCTTTCTCGACGCTGTGGCTTCGAGCCGAGGTCAATCAACCTTGCATGAAGCGGCCAGCCCGCCCGTCCTGCGAGCAAGCCTGCGCGGCGCGCGCGAGGAGGCGCGTAGAGCGCGTGCCGTGCCGGAGGGCCGCCTCGCGCGGGCGCTGGGCGCCGCCTCGGCCCGCGCGCGCTGGCAGCATGCCGCGCGAACGTTCGAAGCCTTGCGCTCTGCCTGCCGGACGAACGAACGAAAATGGGTTGCGCAGATACAGTTTCAATATTCCCTCCGTTCCCACTCGAAGGCGCTCGACCCAAGTTCGCTGTTTCGAGAGCCAAACGGTAGACGGAAAAGGGGCCGGACGCTCTCGCGGAAGGGAAGTCGTGGAGAAGATCCTTGATTCTATGTGGACCTATGCTTGCCATTTTGAGGAGCTAGGTTGATTTTCTTCGCTCGTCAAAGAAGCAAGCGTGCCACGTCGCCAAGACATTTCTCAGCAAACATGATGACCTCGGAAGAGCACGGAGGGTTTGATCAAATGAGGCCCTTCCTCGAAAGTATTGTACTACCGCTTCTTCTCGCGATCTTGCCTGCTGAGGCGTGGCGTTGCTCTTACGGAGGAGAACTCGGGAGTACGTACGTACGTACCAGGTACGAGAACTCGTCGGAGGCCGTGCGACCATTGGCGAGATTTATGTGAACAATTGTAACTTATCATCAATGAACAAACAACGCGCGCGCATCCGGACTGGACCCCGTTCAGTCGCGAGCGGCGCGGGAAAGAATATAAAAAAGGTCATTCGACCGCGAAGCAGCGCTGCGGAGACCAGGCCGAGCGCGCATTCCCAGCAGTTTCAATGCGCTGCAATCGCGAGTCGTTTTCAGAAAAGAAGCGCGTCCCCGCGACACTCTGCCTGCGGCGCGGCGTCCGCTCCCGAAAGTGGTGGCGGTCGCCGTCCCGCTTCCGCGACCCGTAGCGCGAGGCGCGAGGCGGCGCCGCGGTGGCGGGGGTGAAGGCCCCATCGGCAAGAGGTCTGAAGATGTTGTCTCGGTCCTCCGAAGACGCGGCGCCGCCGCCGTTGAAGACGGGGAGGTTGCTGTCGCTCTGCGATCGCGCCTTGGTCGTGTTCGTGCCCGTGGCCAAGAGCGATGCCGAGGCGTTGGCAAAATCGAGCTCGGCGCCGTCCGGGCCCTGGCCTTCGAGTTCCGGGTTCTGGTGGCCGAACGGCATGTCGAAGGCGAAGTCACTCGCCTCGCCCCAAAGACTGGCGGGGTCGAGGCGGAAGCTCCGCTGCGGCCGCTTGGCCGGACCCTCGCCGCCCTTTTCCTCGCTCAAGGCCATCTGGACGTCGTCATCGTCGTCGTCGTCGTCCTCGTCATTGCCTTCGCCTTGGCCGCCAGAGAGCCCGCCACCTTGGCCTTTGCTGGTGATGCTGGTGCCGCTGCCGCTAAAGCTGGCGTTGGCCTCGGTGCGCGCGGTCTCCGTGGACGAGGCGGAGGATGAAGGCGTGGAGGCCAGGGGGTCGGCGTCGACTGCGCCCTTTACAGCGTCCTTTGGGATGTCGCACTTGGCGTCTCTTGCCTTGTTCGCGAGCGCCGACGTGCGAGCGGCCTTTTCAGGCTCCTCGTTGCCGGGGGAAGTGTAGACCATGTCGACGCCGGAGAGGGCGGGGACCGGAGAGATAGGCGAGAGCATGGAGCTGATCGCGCCCGGGGGCAGCGTGGCGCCGGAAGTCGCCGCGGCGTAGGGCAGCGGAGAGAAATCGAGGTCGAGCATGGGCGTGTTGGCGCTCGAGCTCCGCGACAGAGGTACGGGCGTGCCCGAGGCGAGACCCTTCGGACCCGTGCGCTGCTGCTGCTGCATAGAGGATCGGCTGGCGCTCGAGGTGTCGGTCTCGTTGAACATGCCGGCGACGCCGCCATTGAGGAGCATGTCGAGCATGGGATACCTCTTGGACATGCTGTGGCCACTGGCGACACTCCCGGTACTCTGCTCGCGCTGCACGAGCTGCGGCAGGATAGGCGTCGGCGGCTTCGAGGACCCAAAGTGCATGCTCATTTCCTCGGGCAGGTGCTCCTCCTTGATGAAGGTGCCGCCAAAGTCCATGTCATCGTCGTCGTCGTCGTTGCTGTTGCTGTTGTTGTTGCCGCTGCTGCCGTTGTTGTTGTTGCTGCTGCTGCTGCCGTTGTCGAGGCTGTACGAGTCGAAGATGGAGTCGAGCTTGTTGTTTAACGACAGTTGCGGAGCCGTGTAGAGGGAAGAGGGCAGGGCCGCGGAGGACATGGGCGCCGCGAAGGAGGACCCGAAGCCGTGGTGGCCTTGCGAGATGGGAACCGCGTGCGAGAGCAAGTGCGACACCGGGCTCGCGCCGGCGCGGACGCGCGAGAGCGGTGTGAGCACCGACGCGCGCGAGGAGGAGGCCGAGGCAAAGGAGGTAGTCGTGGTGGCGGACGCGAGCTCGCTCGGGTCGAGAAGGGCGTAGCGAAAGGCATTGTCGGAGGAGGTGGTGCGGCGCTTGGCCTTTTCCGCTGCCATACGGTGCAGGAGCACCTTGAAGGAGCGCATGTTCTCGTACTCTTGGCGCGTGCAGGCATGCTCGTAGCACATGCGCTCGAGGATGAGCGAGATCTTGTACTCCTTGGGCTTATTGCGTTTGTTGTCCGGCGTCGTCCCCCGCGCGATGATCTGCGCGATGCGCACGAACCCCCGCGTCCGCAGAGCAGCGTCGCGCTCGGGACTCTGCCAGGCGGTGGCCTCGGTGTTATCGAGATCCCCAATTCGCAGGCCCGCGAACGGGGCACCGTCCTTGGGCCCCCGCATGCCCGCGTCGCCCAGCCCGCCGCCCGCGCCGCTCTTGCTCCTGCCGTTGCCACCGACGCCGCTGCCGTTGCCGCCGCGCCTCTTCTTGGTCACCATCCCGCCCGCCTTGGGCATTAGGCTTTTGGCGGTGTCCGGATGCACTCCGCGCGACGCGACGCGACGCGAGGCGGAAATGAATGTACTGTATACTGCGCCCGCTGCGCGTCCCAACCGACTTGCCTCCGGTGTTGGTTCGTTGGCCCGATCGGCGTCCCGACGCCGGCCGCGGTCCGAGACTTGACTCCTCTCGCAAGCGAACGAACGAACGAACTGGGGAGCGGATGCGATTCTGTCACGTCGCGCGCGAGGCGAACGGTCTGGCCCCGAGGCGCGCTGCTCCGTCGCTCGCTTGCTGCGCGGCCGGGAACCGACCCTTGGCGAGCGAAGTCAACGACGACGCCGCGAACGACCGACCGACCGCCCGCCCGCCCGCCCGCCCGAGCGAGCGAACGAACGAACGTTGGCGGCCGGGGAATGGGGAGGGGGACGGGGGGAAGGCGAATGAAATGGCTGGAGGGGGCCAGCACGATCCGAGGGGCGGTGGGTCGGTACGTAGGTCGGTCACCTGCGCGATGCACGTCCGTCCGTACGTACGTACGTACGTACGTACGTACGTACGTACGCACGCACGTACCACCACGTGCGCTGTCTGTTGCAGCCCCGCGCGGCGGATCCCAGCTAATTAGCTCCTAGCTAGAGAACCGGCTGCTCCCCGCGCAGCTGCGACGCGTCTGGGCGGGCGGCCGCGCGTCCCCGGCTCCGCGCTGGGACGCTCTGGTCTGCTCTGCTGTGAGAAGGCGCAATAGATAGATATCCCGGACCGCGTCGCCGCGCGTCTCGTCTCGTCGTCTCGTCTCGTCTCGTCTCCTCTCCGCGCGGCTCCTCGCGTCGCGGCGGCGCGTGCGGCACGTGCCGGCGGCGGCGCGTGCAGGCAGGCGGACGGGCCCGACAGCGGCCGGCCGCGGAGCGCGCGGACCGGCGGCGCGCGAGGTTAGCCGCGTACCGAAGGGGGCTGCGCGGGCTGGGATGGATGGGATGGGCTGGGCTGGGATGGGATCGGGGGGGAGAGAGATGCGGCGCGAGAACCGCGAGAAGAGAAGCGAACCTCAGGCGCGACAGCGCGAGGCGGCGAGGCGCGGCGCGGCGCGACGGGGCGGCGCGGGGCGAGCGGGCGGGCGGGCGAGCGAGAGGACGACGAGGAGGGCGTCGCGTGCAGAGCTTTGCGGTCTGTACGTGAGTGAACTTCGAATCGAGGTCACGTGCAGCAGCAGCACGGAGAGGCTCAGGTCTGACGGTACACCGAGGAAGTAGCCCAGCCCGCAGAGGAAAGGAACTGCGGCGACGAAGCAGAAGGGGCTGGCGGGCGGCCAGGCGGCGGCTGTGAACGATGCCGCGACGACGGGCCGCGTGCGAGGCGGCGGCGAGAGCGCCGGACGCGAACCAGACCTGGCGGCGGGCCCGATCCCAGCCAGAAGAAAGAAAAAAGAAAGAAAAAAAGTAAGAAAGAAAACTTTTCTTTTCTATTTCTTTTCTTTTTTGGGCACTTTTCAGAATTCTTTTTATTTTTCGGGGAAAGATTTGTCCAAGGTGTGCGCAAGTGGAGAATGGCCCTTCGCGGCACTGTGCGGGCGCGCTGTGGGAATAGAAAATGTCTTTCAGAGGCTGAGTGGTGGGTAGTGCAAAGACGACGAACCAGATTGACTTGCGAGAGAACCCCTTGGGATCGTGCCAGGGGACGCCGAAAGGAGACGCGGCCGCCTCCTGAGGGGGGTATTCGAACATTCAAAGACGTACCCCCCGGGGCCTACATTTCTGTGAAGACGTCATGGAGACGAGGGGGGCAAGCAGGGAGTCATGGAGTGGCTCGCAATCTCGAGTAGATGGACCGCCATCTTGCCTTGTCTGTCTGTCTCGTGGCGTTGTCCGAGTCCTGCTGCAGGACGAGATTGTGCATACGGAGCAGGACTCGGAGGACACTCGGCGTGGCGTCAGGCTGCAAGTGAGGCTCGGGTTCGGGAGCAGGCTGCACGGTCACGCCCCCCCCGAGGCCATCGAAAATATTGCGAAGCAGAAGAAGCGTGCTGAGCTAGCGTGCGTGCGAGCGTGCGTGCTCGGACTTGGAGGTGCAACGTGACACCACGAAGACGAGGGCATCTTTGAGCACGAGGATTTTGTGGGAGTGCGTGACTGACGCCGGGAGATCCGCCGGGACGACGCCGGCACGTGCCCGCACGCACGTGCAATGGACGCACTCACGCACGCCACGCCACGACAGATCCGAAGGAGGGCGCTCAGCTTCATCTCAGCTCTCGTCACGTCCGAGGCTCGTGCCAAGGCCGATATTGGACGCCGGATCGCCCTCGTTCGCGCGGCACGGGCCAAGGCCTCATCGTGGCCCGTCTTGAAGCTTCGTCGTCGTCGTCGTCGTCGTCGTGGTGCATGGCTCGCAACACTGTGTGTCTCATCACGTGGTCCTCATGTCGTGACAAGCCATGCAGACCGACGCTGGGGAAGCGCAAGGCTTTGTTATCAGCCATCAAGTGCGGCGTGACGTTCAACGCAAAGGTGTTGCGGCGTCGCGGCGAGACGGACGGACGCGAGTTTGTCACACAGCGGGCGGCGGGAAGCAAAAAATGATCATGTTTAGGTCTGCTTGGCAAAGGCCGACTTGCCGGTCATACTCGCGAAGTTTTTGGCGTACTTGGTCTCTTCGCAGCACTTGCGCACATTCTCGGTGCGGCGCTCGTCAGGGTATGCAAAGTGCAAGCAGTTGCTGTGAGAGCACCATTGTTAGCTTCGCGGGCGGTGGTCGAGAATTGAGATGCGCTCTCCTTCGAAAAACTTACCCGTACTGCCCGCTCGAAGTAGGTGGCACGCGGATCGTCGAGGGATCTTCTGCCCTGGTTTTGAAGCCGTAGCTTTCTAGGATTTTCGTCGCCTCGGCTGTGTCGCGCGCGCGGCAATGTTGATGGTCAATCGTCCCCGTTAGCACCTACGCAGTTCTTGGCCAGGCGCCGCGCACGACCACGCAAGGAAACGTACCGTCGTCCTCCGGGGAGAGCTCTCGTCGGAGCTCTGCGCGAAATCCAGGCGCCTCGGTGATGCGGTCCTTGCGCAGAGCGTTGAGGTTGCACGAGTACACGCGTTCCTGCTTGCGCAGCGCATTATCCTCGCGGCGAATCACCTCGCGCCAGATCTCGTTCATCGACACCTCCGACGGCCCATCCTTGCTCGCCATCCTCTTCAATACAAAGACGCCTGCGGCGATCTGGCGTGGCTCACCGCCCCGCGCGCACAGAAAACCGTGCGGGCGCCAACGAGGACCTGCCCGCTTCTGGCCTGCCACGCACTGAAGTAAGCGTCTGCTGCTTGTGTGCAACGGCGCGCGTTGCCTGCTTGCCCGCTGGCCTGCCTGCGAAGCCGAGGCCGACGAGCGCAAGTGGAGTCTACGGACAAATCTTGATAGCGTGGGCGCGGACCGCGCACTAAAGGGGTGAAGCAGGCAATCGCGGCGTCGAAGCTTCAATCCACTTGTCGTGTTCTATTTTGTCCGCGCCTTGTTCGATTTCTCTCCGAACATATCAGACTAATAACAACGCTATGCTGCCCTTTCTTGCCATGGCATTGCCGCCGAAGTTCTTCTGCCCAAGGCGCCGGGTCTCCGCGTCCGCAACGCGGGTAGCCCAGGCTTGGCTTGGCGTCGACGATCCGTTGAAAGCCGTTACGGTCGGTTGCGGTTACGGTTTCTGGCGCTGGGACCGTTTCGCCGTTGCTTCGGACTTGAGACCCAGAATCGGCCCTTTGCGTCCCAGAATTGGCGCGCTGGCAGCCAGCCGGAGCTTGCGCGCTCGCGAGGCGCAGACGCGCTTGGCATCGTCCCGGACGGCGTCGCGACCTTGCAGACCCCAACTTGGGCGCACCTTTTGCAGCGGACCATGGCCGCGAACCAGGACGACAAGCAGTTCACGCTCGACAACGTCCATAGCGGCACCGTGTACGAGCTCAGGCAGGTACGTAGACGTCTCGCCGAGGCGAGCTAATCTCGCGCCAAGCCATAGTGCGGCGGGGCGGGGCGGAGGACTAGACTGACGACCTATTACCTCAACCAAAATCGCGATGTGCGCAGGAATGCGAGCGACGCAAGCTCGCCCTTCCGCAGGCCATCTCACACGCCTCGCTCATGCAGTGCCTCATCAAGGACCTCCTGCGCGAGAAAGAAGAGGCCGAGCAACAATACGCCGCGCGTATCGAAGAGGAGCGCAGGGATCTGCAGGCGCGGCTCGCGCAGCAAAAAGCCGAGCGCAAGAAGGCCGCCCTCGAGCGAAGTCGCCTCCGCCAAGAAGAGGCCGCAAAGGCTAAGGCCCAAGCGGCTGTAGATACCGTGACTCCTGAGGCCGCAGAGAGCACAAGTGACGACAAGGCGCCACCAAGAACCGAGGGCGCTGAAGCCGGAACGACTCCCAAGCTCGCGAGAGCCCAGCCGGGGACTGCCGTGGCGCCCGTCTTGTCTTCATCACAATGAAAACCAACGCTTTGCGATCTTCCCTCTTGATCAGAAATTCTGTACCTCCAAAACAAACTTTGCGATGCAGCGCCGCACGTTGTACCTTTGTACCGCGTAGATACGTATGCAGCACGTCCTCGCGCGATGGTGCTTGGTCCTGCTGCCCGCTCGCATCACCTAATAGACTAAGCAAGGGCAGGTCAAACCGTTCCAGAGGCTTCTAGCGTTCGCTCATCGTCGGCGCGCTCGCTATGCAGACTCTGGCTGCCCGAGGTCCGCCCGTCCCCGCGCTCCGACGCCCTGGGGCCTCTTCGCACCCGCATATAGCCTAATATGCAACTCGGGCTCTGCAACATCACGGTCTTGACTCACCCTTTCCTCCATCCACGTCACGGCGGTCGGCCTGAAGTCCACGTGCGACGGGCGCAGGTCCTCTTCGGCCGAGCCGCGCGGGCCAGGGTCTCTTGCATCCGCGCGCGGGGGGGCTCCGGCGCAGGTTTCCAGGTTCGCGACTGCGAGCGAGTCGCGGGGCGCGTTAGTGTCGGTTGAGCGTCCCAGATCATCGTCGCCATCGTCCCGGAGTCCGGCGGCGCACAACGCGAACTACAGGCCCCGAGCGCAGGGCCACGCGCCGTCTCGGCAGCGGCTCCGGGCGCTCGCCGCGGGCGCCGCGAGACCCCAAAGAGCCCGGACGAGCGCCGAGCGGAGTCGAGCAGAGGCGGCGAGCCGGGTCGGGTCGGGAGCATGGACCTCGACGATGCGCTCGAGCGCGGCGACGTCGACTGGGACAAGTAAGTTGGGCTGGCGCGCGAGCGGGCCGGCGAGGCGCGACTTTGAAGAGCCCAGCGGGAAAAGAGACGAAGCTGACGGAGAACACCGCGAAGAGCGATGGACGCCATCCTGGGAGCGATCCGAGACGCCGATGACGCAGAGTCGCGCGTTGACGCCCTCGCGCAAAACGGTCTCGGCAAACAGCTCGTCACCCGCGAGCTCGTCTTTGTCGGGGAAAAGTCGCCGCGGGCGCGAGGATCCACGAGCAATGCTGGGCTGCGCACGCCCAGAAATAACTGTGACGACGACGATGACGACGACGATAACGACGATGCTGAGAGCATCGACGAAGCTGATGACGAAGTCAACCCCGGCGTTGGCGACGAGCATGCCGTCAATGGCGACCTGGACGAGCGGCGCGGACGGCGGGCGATCTCGCCCGTGGGGGCCAAAGAGACTGCGACGAGGTCGGCGGCAGCTACCTGGAAGACGCGCGTTCCAGAAAACTTGCCGACGCGGGCAGCTTGGCGAGACTATGAGGCCAAGGCCGTTCCGGTGCCCCGACGACCGGCCGGGAGCCCCTCGCGTCATTCTTCGCCGCAAAACAGCAAAAGCCCTCGCGGAGCAAACTCCCCGCGCCCTGGGGGCAGACGCCTGCGCGAGCCGGCGTTTGATCGCACCTTTTCGATCGCCTCCCCGCAGGACTCCATGACATCCCGGATCGCAAATGCGTACAGCCCAGCTTTTCGACTCTTGGGCGCCAAGGCAAGCAATCTGAGGGACTTTGGGCCCACACGACGACGCAAGCGCCCTCGGAACGCAACAAGGGGCCAGAACGGCGCCGCGGGCGTGCCCGCGTGCGCGCCCCAGCGCAAGACTTTTACGCTGCCGGACCTCGATCGCACGACCCGGGTCCTGCACTTGAGCTCGTTCGACCCCGGCCCTGGCGCGTGCGGCCACGCGCGTGGGAATGGGCATTTGCCGGACTATTCCTGCATGCTCGCCGATGCCGAGTGGGTCGCGGAGGAGTTCGCGGCGCTTAACGGGCGCGACCCGCGCGGACAGACGCCTGCATTCTTGCAAATCTTTAGCTCGATCCAAGCGGTCTCTGTCGAGGTCCCATGTCAGGTCTCTGCGTACGACGCGGTGCAAAAGCTCTATAGCGTGCGCGTCAGTCTGCAGAACGATGGATCCTTTGCGTGGAAGCAGTGCCCCCGAACGATTCTCCGCTTCCGAAACGAGAAACCGTCCTGCTTTCAAGAACGTGTGCGCCTCGCTGATACCCTACGCTTTGCGCACGGCATGACATGGAAGCTGGGCCGCTTTTTGGACGGTCACCCGCGCCAAATGGAGCCGTATATTCCCGTGGACGTAGCAGACATGGGGCGCGAGGAATCTTCGCGCGTGTGGACCTTTCGACAGCGCATCACGGCGAGCGCGCTCAACTTCCCGCTGCTCCGCGAGGATACGAACGGCCTGCAGGACGACAGGAATTGCAGCAAAAGCACGTCCCGACTTGTCGTCGAGGACGACGGCCAGTGCCGTCTCGAGCGCGAGCCGTCGCGGCCCTGCGTGACGCTTGCAAGCATGCTTGCCGAGATGGACCGTCTTCTGGACGTGCAAAGGCCCGCGTCTGCGAAACGGGAGGGCGAAAAGTGGCAGCAGCGCGATGCCATGCAGGCACGAGTGCACGAGCTTGTCGATACGATTTTCACCCGGCTCTTGCCCGCGTCAAGACTCACGACTACGGACGAGCAGGCGGCGCTTGCTGACACCACGAATCACTCAACACTTTTGGCGCGTGGCGTCTCCGACCAGCTCGAGACGCGAGCTGCGCTTCAGCGCCTGGTCGAGCAAGCGCACAGTATGCTCGGAGAAGAGCTCTGGCGCGTGACCGAGGCGCACATGCACGAGGCCGCGTGCGCTTACAACCTTTTCCTCAGCTCGAAACCGGCTCGCCAGCTGCAGCGGCGGCGGCGGAAAATGATGCGCAGCTGGCGCGGTACACCAGAATGGGCGCGGCCCCGCATGCTCGCCCTGCACGCCGTTCCCGTCGAGGACTGGCGGTTTCGGGCAATGCACAAGGCCCAGGTCCTCGCGCGCGAGTCCTGGGAAAATCGCACGAGAAAGATCTCGGTCATGGCCCACGTGGGTTTCGCCTCCGCGCGCCGCGCCCTCCAGAGCCGTGCCCTCGTTTGCTTTGACCACCTGCGCGAATATCTCTTTCTCGCGCAGCACGTGGGCATCGAGCTACCCAGTGTGCTCGGCCAGGGCGGCGCCCAAATCGATCTCTTCTTGGGCCTCGCGGACCTGGCGCCGCCCATGCGCGCCGCCTCGTTCACGAAGAAACAGAGCTCGCACCTCCAGACCGTGGCCCACCTGCTGTGCAGCAAGTGGCTGCATACCATCATCATGATCTGTCTCGGCAAGCTCCAGGGCCAAGCCGGGCCCGACGGCGCGGCGTATAATTTCTACACCCGGGACTTTGACGAGTACCGCGGCAGCCCCACCGAGCGTCTCGTGCTCCGCACGAGGCTCGTGGCCCGCCAGCATCTCTTCGAGTACGTGCGCCTTTCGCTCGATCGATACGTGGCGCTCTTCCAAGAGGGCAGCGGCTTCCTCACGCGCGCCTCGCTGCACGCGCCATCGGCGGGCCGGCGCATGGACGTCCACCTCGAGACTTGCCTCGCGCTCCAAACTCAGCCCGAGGGCCTCTTCACCGTGCAGCTGCAGTTCTGCGAGGGCGCGCTCTTCCAGCCCGCGCTCGACGAGGTGCGGCAGCGCGTCCTCAGCACAGTCGAAAAGTTGGCGCACGCCCTCATGGCCATCGAAGACCCCTCCGACGACCTCGTCCCCGTGCTTGCGGCGCTGCGCACCATTTCCCAAGACGGGCCGAAGAATCCGTCAAACAAGGGCAAGACCCCGCTCATCCCGCTCGTGCTCCAGAGTCTCATGACAATCCGCAGAAAGCGGTCCGTCCAGGCCCCAATACACTACGTTTTCCACCGCACGCTCCAGCCAGGCGCCGAGGACCCGTTCCAGTTTGTCGCAGATTGCATTTGGTCCGCGCGGTGCAGGCTCGACGCCATCGTGAGCGAGTCTGTCGCCGCGGCCGAAGAAGTCCTCGAGACCATGCACGCGCTGGGAGCCAAGATTCTCGAGGGTATCAACACGGAGCTCGTGCACATTGCAAACCTGGACTTTGAGGTCTACCGCCATTGGTTCACGCAGCCGCTCGTACCGAGGCAGGGCGCCAAGCGCTCTCTTGTCAATGACATGGCGACCTTCATCTCGCTCGCGACCGGCAACAGCCCCGGTCCAAGCGCAAACGCGGGCGGCGCGCTCTTCTCCGGCGCCGAAAAGCTCCCCCGCAGCGACTCCGAGGAGTCCTCGCTGGACTGGGGCGGGAAAGAGCTGACGCCGTCCTCGTCGTCATCCAGCGGGGCCTCGTTGACCTCGTCCGAGTCGTCGGGTCTCGGCCAGGACGCCGGCGAGTCTGACGCGTCAATCCCAGACGAGCTCGGAATGGGCGGCGAGGGCGATTTCCTCTGCGCCTCGGGTCCAAAGAACGAGGCCGAGCAGGACAACATCGGGGCCGCCATCACCTCCGAAAGTGCCAAGAGCTCGGGCGGGCAGCGCACGTACTGCGCGCAGGACCTCGCATTCCGCGAAAAGGACCTCTTTCCCATGACCTTGTCGGATCTCGAGGCCGGCTACCGGACCTCGGACGCCCCAAGAGCTGAGACAGCCATGCTCGAAAGTTGCGAAAAGGAAGTCTGCCGTCTGCGCAAGGTGGCTTGGACGATCGAGTCCAAACTGCCGAGCGATGTCCGCATCCCCCTCTTTCAGGTCGAGTCCCGCCAGGCCAAGCAAAATCTTACGGCGCGCTGTGAAGAGATGGCGCAGGTGCTCTTGAGCGAGATTCACGACCAGGCGATGCGCTCCATGCACGAAGCCCACGCCGAGTACGAGAAGCTACTGGCAGATATGCAGGTGGGCATCGCCACCGCCGACGACTTGAGCACGCTGTGGAAGTTCGAGGTCGATTTGGAAAGGATCCTGGGGCGGATCTGGGTTCGCCATCTTCGGCCCGCGTACAAGAGGCTCGATCTTCTCGATCGCATGCAGTACGTGCAGGACGCGGAGAGCGTTCGATTCCAGGCCACTCTGCTCGCCCAGCCGGCTCGCGCTCGTGCCACGTGCCGGGCGTGCGTGGAGAAGGCCAAGTCGCACGAGAGCGTGTTTCTCGTGGGGCTCAACGCGGAAAAGGAGCGCTTCAAAGAGTACTTGGTGAAGCTCCACGCCCAGGTCGAGCAGCTCACCGCCAAGGATAGCATACAGGACGCGTCGCAGATCGCAGCAGAGACCGAATATCTCAACGAAGCCGTGGCGACTGCCTGCAGCGCCATGGAGGTCCTCACGTCGCGGATTCGCGTCTTTGACCGGCCGGAGAAGGAGGCTGTCGGGGTGCCCTTGGTCAAGAGCAAGAGCACGCTGGACGCGGAACGGGTTCTCGCCGAAGTCTTGGCCATTCGCGCCCGCGTCGGACTCTACAACCAGCTCTGGTCCATCGTGGCCGACTCGCGGGAGGCCGTGCAAGCGTGGCGCAGGGCCATTTTCGCTGTCGTGGATCCCGACAATGTCGAGGAGCTCATTTCGGGGGAGGAAGGCTGGGTGCGCGGCCTCGACGCCCTCCTGGAGGAGTTCAGCGGCGCCGAGGCCGGGAGCGCGCTCACGCTCTGCCTCTCGACGCGCGCCATGCTGCTCGAATTCAAGGACAACCTTCCCCTCTTGCGTCTCTTGAACAGCAAGGCGCTCCGCGTCCGGCACTGGCGGCAAATCGTCGCCGTCATGGTGCCTCTCGACGGTAATTTCTTTGCACAGCTTCTCGGCCTCGCCAAGGACAATGGCGCTGGCAGTGACGGCGAGGAGGGCGAAGCCGAAAAGGCCAGGGACAACACAGAAGACGAAGACCCCGCTTCTCTCGAATCGCCAGCGAATGCAGGCAAAAATTCGCGCGATGACGACTCTGTGGCCTATGACAAGGTGAGTCTCCGAATCCTTGAGGACTTGGGCATTGCCCGGTACCACGACGAGATTACGGAAATCTGCGCGCTCGCCGAGCACGAGTACGAGATCGAGTGCGAGCTGGACCGCATGGCCGCCGAGCTGCACGCCCATCGCCTTCGCACGGTTAAGGCTGGGATCACCGCTGCGCACATGCTTGTTCTCTCGATAGAGCACCAAGCTTCCCTGGGCCCGGTGGCAGAGGCAGCTTCGCAGGAGGATGCTGCCGGGGCCCTCGAAGCCACGAGCACCAGCGGGACCGGGCATCGGGATTCCGGGGAGCGGCCGCAGGCCTCGGTCGCGGAAGGCCCTCCTGCGGAAGCGGCAGAAGGCTCGACTGCGTCGAATCTGTCGGAGGATAAGCGCCCTCGCCTTGGCGACGCCATATCCGGCTCGCTCGACATGGAAAGCATCGTACGCATGATTGAGAACCAAATCATTGAGATGCAGCGCATCCAGGCCTCGGCGTACACGCAGTCGGGCAATATGATGGGCCGCGCAGAGGAATGGACCAAGGACATTACCCACTTGCGCGAATGGCTGGAGAGTGTGCGGGCGTTCCAGACCAAGTGGGAACCCATCGAAGCGCTCTTTGCCGACGTCTCTGCCGATGGTTCCCCAATGCAGCTCAGCGAAAAGGAGGTCAAATCATTCCACTTTGCCAACCGGCTCTGGGATCAGTTCACTGCGACGGTGAGCAGTCGGCGCGTCTCGCTTCACTTGCTCATGGACGTTTTGCATGGTCGCCGGCTCAACGTGGCTGCTGAGCTGCAGCAGGAACAGGAGTTTCGGGTCCCGGCGCTGAAGCTTTTCCACGACCTGAACGAGTGCATGGACGCCATCAATGAGTCCCTAAGCGGAAAGCTCGACGAAATCCGCCAGCGATGCCCGCGCTTCTACTTCATCTCGGACAGGCAGCTTTTGGCATTCCTGAGCACAGCGCAAAAAGATCTCGTCATGGTCGCCCAGCGCATCGGCCTGCTTTTTGACAACGCATGCGGGCTGGCCTTTGCAAGCGAGCGTCTGCAGTACGGTCGCCCCGATGGTGCTGCCGAAAAGGTACTTGCGCAATATCGTCGAAATTTCCAAGGCGGCGACGGCGGCCCTGCCGACACGCTCACCGCTGCCAAAGAGGCGCTCGAGGTTCATCGCATGGCAGTGCGCGCAGTCTCTTTACCGGTGACATCGCCCCATGGCGCCTTTTCGCTCCGGGATCCCATCACGGTTGCACATATTCTCCGGGATCGCGTTGAGGGCGCCGAGGTGACGCGTCGTATTCCTGTTGACGCTTGGATCTCGACGCTCGACGACCACGCTCGTACGCAATTTGCGCAACAGGTATGCGAATTGGCGATTGCCATGAACTCGCTCGATTCGTGGGATCCAGTCCTCGAAGCTATCTGCAGCTGCTCCACCCTCGGGATTCTTATGGCTGCGCTCCGCATTGCCTGCACTCGTTTCGTGGACTCGACTCTTGGCTCTATGGACGCTCTCTATCCAGATCCTGCGCTGCAGACCACCAAGACCGCGGCCTTTGTCAAGAGCACGACGCTAATGTGTAAGCACGCGCACGTGCGTCTCGATCAAGAAAGAGGCGTCTTGCAGAGATTGGACGAGGGCATCCGGCGCTGCTGCGAGGCGCTGACAGCGGCGACGGGAGACTTTTCCCGGGTGCACGCCCGCGTGCACGCGGTAATAACCACGCTTCAAGATGTGAGGGACCGAGTCTCCGCGGCGGCGCGTAAACCGCTCCTGTGGGAGCTCGCCTTCCGGTCGTACATGACCGCTGCATTGGGAGCGGAGCGCCCGCAGGAAAGCCTGCGCGTCGAGACGCTCGGGGCGCACTTTGCGCATGGGCTCGCATGGGACGAAACGGAAAACTCGCGGCTTGTGATTGCGCCCGCAACGCTCCGTTGTCTGCGCGCACTTGCTGTGGCGGCCGTGAGCGGGCTCGTGGGATGCGCTCAAGGCCCATCGGCAAGCGGCAAGTCGTCGACCATCCGAGAGCTCGCGCATCTGACTGGCACGCGGTGCATTGTTGTGTCGACAGCCATGGTCGCGCATGTGTCTGCCTTTGCGCGCATCCTCGAGGGCCTCGGGGCGACCCGGGCCTGGGCACTGGTGGAAGGCCTCGATGCGCTCGGACGTGCTCACCAAACGGCGCTCCATGGATGGCTGCAACGCACGCGGGAGCAGCTCTCTGGACCAGACTCGTGCCGGCCTGCGGTGTTCGGAACTGCCCTCAGCGGAGCGCCCCTCCAGCGGACGCTGGCCTCAGATGTGCGAATTTGTCATCTTGAAGCGGCCGACTGCGCCGTCGTCGGCTCGGTCCTGCTCATGTGCAAGTTTTCGACGCTGAGCGTGGCGGAGTGTCGTCAGCTGGGACGGGAGCTGGGCGTGGCCCTCCGGCTCATTGATGGCGGCGCGCACTGGAATCTCTCGGTGGTTATTCACGTCCTTCGCGCGGCATGGCAGGCCAACGCGTCTGCAGTCGCGCGGACGGGCGCACAGCAGCTCGGCAGGGGACCTCGGGCGAGCCTTCTCAGCGCGGGTCTGGCGTCATCGGTCGTCGTTTCGACACTGTCGGGCGTGCGTGGGCTCCTTGCTAATGGTCTCATCCAAGTCATGGAGAGCCGCGCCGAGGACCTGGAGACCGCGGTGGAGATTGTGGCGAGCGTGTTTGGCGATCAGCACGAAGCGACGAAGGACGCCGCGCAGGTTATGGCCGGTTCCTCGGCGCCATCGCAGCGCAGGTCGAGAATGCGACGCAAGCGAACGAACCTCGTGCTTTCGCACGCGCCAGCGACGACCCGTGCGAGCGCAAGCTCGCTTGGCCCACTGTCGACAGAAGCCGCAGCGCAGCGAGCGCAGGCGACGCGCGACAAGGTCCTGCACATTCTGCTTACGCATGCGCTGTCCCGGCTTGGACTCAAGTCGCAGAACAGCGGACTCGCGCCCGTTTGCCTCGACATGTTGCACGCAAGTGGCGTGCTGAGCGCGGGCGACGCGGGCGCGCGTGGAGTTTCGACGTGTGCGGCGGAGCGCACCGGGATCTTCTTGATTGGCCCCCCGGGCACGGGCAAGTCGCTGGCCATGCGCGTACTCGCCGAGGCCCTCACGCTCCTGCGCGGCGTGCATGCCGTCGGAGTTCGCCTTTTCACGGACGCGCGCCCTACAGCGGTCTGCGAAGACGTGATGAAGATCCTCGCGGCCTGCGGCGGCGACTCGGCCTCGGCAAAGATGCGGTCGTCCTTTGTCACGTTTGAGGACACGAGGCCGAGGCGCACAAGAGTGGCAGATGCCCGTACCGCCGGAAACGAGGACGCTGCCGAGCCCATTTCGCGCGTTTTCGTGGGCAGCGCGGAAAATGAGGCAGCGGCGGCGGCGATCTCGGAGGCGGTCAAGGGCCTCTCGTGGGTCGTGCTGGACGGGAGCCTCGCCGAGAGCCCGGCAGCAGGCCTCGTGGAGCACCTCATGGAGCCCGCGAGCCACGCGGTCTGCGCGGATCCGACGGCCGGCGGCGATCGCGTCCTACTGCCATTGCGTACGAGCTTTGTCTTCGAGACAGATTCTCTAGCGGGGGTGTCTCCGGGGCTGCTAGGGAAGTGTACTCTTGTACGGACCGACGACGGCGCGGTCTCATTCAAAGATGTCTTGTACGCATGGCTCGAAGCGCCGCGGCGCGCGAACGACGCCAACGCGGAGCAAGACGAGAAAGAGGACGAAGAAGCCGAGGACCAAGGGCCTCCTGCATTGAGCTTGCCCGGATTCTTTCAGCCGTTCAAGAAGCGCATCGAGGAGCTCTGCGTGGCGGCGCTCCCCATGCTGTGGGCACTGTCGCGGCCCCAGGGAAGGGCCTTCCCGGCGCTCCTGATGGCGCGTCTGGCTGTGACTGTGAATGCGCTTCTCGTCGGTTTCGCGGACCGCATGGTCGACGGGGCGGGCCATGTGCGACAGGACGTGGCGCCTCGCGTCCACGTGGATGCAGCGGTGGCCCTTGGGGTAATCTGGACAGTGGGTCAGCAGCCAGGACTCGATGCCGGTCTCGTGGACGCCGCGCTCCGCCGCGTGTGGGGGTCGAGAAAGAGAGATGCGCCTGCTGTGGGACTCGACGCGCGCATCGAAGCAGCGATTCTGTACGGCAAGGACACGCGACGAAGCACTCGCGCGGGCATCAAGGTCCCCGTCGAGCTGCCCGGGCCCAAAGGACTTGTTCAGGACTTTGCTTATGACATTGACGAGGCGGCGTGGGTTCCATGGCAAGAGCATGCACGCGACGCTTTTGATCGGGTCTCCCGGAACGAAGTTCGAGTCTTAACGGCCGAGCAGCGCCGCGCGGCGTGGTTCCTCGTGTCGCAGCTCGCGTACCGCACGGACGTTCTGTGCACGGGCTCGTCGCACAGCGGCAAACGGCTGGTCGTGGAGGCGGCGATTGACTCGTTCAAGACCCGCAACGAAGCGACCGGCACTTTGGGCCGGCGCGCAACGACGATGCACCGAATGGGCTTGACCCGCGGTTCCGCACCGCTGAGCATCTTGGCCAAGCTCGATCGTGTCCGCGAGAGCTGCTTTGCGCCGCCAGACTTTCTCTCGCCTGGAGTCATGGACAGCGGCAGGGGGCTCGGGGCGCCCATCTGTCTCGTCTTTGTTGACGATCTCGCGCTAGAAGACAGCGGGGCAGCGAGCGCGCAAGCGCAGTTGCGGTGTGCCCTGGAAACTGGGACGACGGCGAGTCTGCACGGGCCGGGAAGGGTTCAATTCCACGGTTGCAGCTTTGTGGCGACTGCGCAAGCGCCGAGAAAGCCGAGCGCGCAAAGTGCCCGTCTCTGCGCTCGCTTTGGCATGCTCTTGCACATTCTGGACCTCGAGGCCGAAGCCGTGGCGGCTGTTTTCGCGCCGCTCATTCGTCGAAAGTACCGGAATTGCGGGGCCTCGAGCGCCAATTCGGACGCCGATGTGGGCCACGAGGTGCCTTGGTCCGAGGCCCTTTGCGCGCTGGCGGGCGAGGTTCCGAAGGACGGGGCAGTGGCGGTCGTCGATGCCTGCAAGTTCCTCCTCCGCTTCGTCTCCAAGACGCCAAGCTTGGCCGAGACGGTGCTGAAAGTTGCGCTCACAGCCTTTGCAGCCGCCGTGGCCCAGCGCACGAGTGCCGCGTCGCCATTGGAGCTCGACCACCACATGCGCGCCATGATCAACACCGGCGTGAACGCGGTGCAAGAGGCCCTGCCCGAAGCAGCACTATCACATTTACAGGATACGCTGCAGTCGGCGCTTTGCGATGATGGTCTGCTCGTGGACGAAGAGGCGGCAAATGCCAATGGGGTGGCGCTCTCTCCTTCGCGCCGAAGATCCGTCTACGATAGCGACGAGGAGAAGGAAGAGGACGAGGCCGCAGAGGCGGAAGCCGGCGACAAGGAGGAGAACAAAAGCGAGACGGGCGAAGAGCTCGTGCAGGACAGAACTTTGGGGTCGCGCGACGACGATTGTGCGAACAGGCAAGAGCTGCTCGCGGTGACTCGGGACGGCGCTTTTGCCGAAACTGTCTCGCTGGAGATTTGCGTGGACGCTCGCGCGCAGAGACTTCCGGCGAGGCTGTTGGCGCGACTTGTGAGCGGACTCGAGTTTTCGCTAGTCATGACGGCGTCGACGGCGGGGCTCGAATGCGTCGTGGTCGAGGAATCGAGCAAGGTCCCGAGCGTGCGACTGCTCGTCGTGGAGGAGGTAGCGCGCCGCCTTGGGTACACGATTGTATCTGGGGAAGCGCAGGGCAGCAGCGAGCGTTGGCGCGAGTTTCTGCGCGATCTCGTGGTCGAGGCGGGCACGCGCAAAAATGCCAAATTCCTCCTGTACGTGGACGCAGCCACGTATCGCGAGCACGAGCAGGTGGTGGAAGACGTCGCCCAGCTCGCGCGACGCGGGTCAGTCGAGCGCCTCGTGGAGTGGTCGCAGCTGGCGCTCGGCGGCGAGGACATTGAGACTGATCCAGCAATCTGCGCGCGGAGGCGCGTGGTGTTGGCGCGTCAGGACGCGGCGAACATGACGCGTGGCGCGTATCGATCTCTTGCTCACGAGGACTTTGTGCGCGCAGTGCGCAAGAACTTGCGCGTCGTGGTCCACACGGAGGACGCCAAGACCCTCGTGGCAGGTCTACAGTGCTGCCGGCGCGTCGGGATCGGCAGACCGACGCTTGGAGACCTGGCGGACCTTGCCGTCCAGGTCGCGCGCTGCGGCGCGGTGCATGCTGCCGGGGGCTCGGAGCAGGGCGTGGTCCTGATTTCCCTCTTCAAGCGTGCCGCGGGCGAGACGGAGCCGACGTTGCGCGTGGAGGACAGCGTTCTGGAATTCTGCCAGGTGCTCTTTGAGATCCACTCGCTGGCGACACAGGACAAGGCGAACCTTTTGGGGGACGCCAACCACTTACTGCGCTTCGTGTGGACCGCATCGCGGCACTTGGTCCGCTCGCGGGCCTCGCTGCAGAGGCGGCACGCCGAGACCGAGCAGGCGCTGCTCATGGTGGACGTGGCATCGCTCTTCGCGGTGAGCATGCACAGTGAGCTCGGGACGCTGCGGCCCAAGCTGGAGACCGCCGAGGTCGTCTTTGCAACGGCGAGCGAAGCAGCTGCGGGCCTCGAGCAGGACCTTGCGGTCGAGCAGGGCAAGCTGGACGCCGAGCTTGCACGATGGAAGGAAGTTGACGCAGAGGCGAAGCGTCTTCGTGGAGACATCTCGGCCGCAGTCGATGATATTGCGCCAATGCTCACGAGCGCGTCGGAAGCTATTGGGAAACTCGCGCGGGCGCGCATTATCGAGGTGCGAAACCTGCGTAACCCGAACCCGGCGACGCGGTCGGTGCTGCGCGCCCTGTATCTGATGAGCAGCGGAGACTCGCTCGAGGCACGGGAGGAGGAGTATCGTGCGGAGCTCGAGCAACTGGAAAAAGCCTGCGCCGCGCGAAGAGAATCTCCCGAGATTGCGCAGCAGCTGCGGGGCGAGCTGACAGAGCGGTTCTCGGCAAAGCAGTACTACTGGGAGCGCGCGCTGTCGTCCCGCCTGCTCGACGATAGCGGTCTGACGTCGCGACTTCTCGGTTTGCAAAAGGACGCGATCGCGGAAGAGATTATTGAAGAGGTCCACCGCGTCCTAGGCACGGCCGTAGTGTGCGAGACCTTTAACGTGCTCGTGGCGGCGGACGGGACGCTCTCGATGGGACCGGGCGGGCGTCGCAAATTCGTGGACTGTAGACCGACCCTGGAGATCTTTGTGGCGTGGATGCTGGCCGTGCTGCGGTACCGCCAGGTGCTGCGCGCGGTGCGACCCCTGCAGGAATCGCTGCAGCGCGTCACGGCGGAGCAGGGCGTGCTGGAGATGGTGTGCAAGGAAGTGCAGCAAACTGTGAAGGACGTGCAGCAGCGTCTCGACGCGGCGCTGAAGCGGCGACGGGATGCCGAAAGCACGTGCGAGCAGGCGCAAGCGCGCATTGACTCGATCGAGGTGAAAAGCCAGCGCGCCAAGCATTTGCAGGACGTCCTTGGAGACGATGTGAAGAGCGCATGGCAGCGAGAGCTGGTGCAGCTGCGGCGCAAGGATGAGGACGACACGGCGGACGGCACGCTTGCCGCAGACTCTATACTGGTGGCTGCATGCGAAGTCTACCTAGGGAGCGTCTCCCCAGGGGTGCGGGGAGCCTGTGTGGCCGCCTGGATGGAGGTTCTTTTGGACCGCGGGCTGCGGCCGAGTCTGAGCTCTGGGAGTCGGCTCGTGGACTGGTCTGGATCTCATGATCCGGTGCACATGGCTGTGGACCCCGGCCAGACCACAAGCCACGGGAATAGTGACGACGAGGACGAGGACGACGAGGATGAGGATCTCTTTGACGACGAGGCGGAAAGCGAGAGCGCCTTGGCTGTCAGCCTTCCCGGGATCCTGGCGAGCATTCCGGTCGACTTTGGGGCCTCGGACCTCAGGCTCTTTTTTCCTGTGGGCGATGTCCTGGACTTGACCACTGGGGTCGACACGTGCACGGCATGGCTCGAAGCCTCGCTGCCCATCCACCGGCCACTCATCGCGCAGGCCCACCTGCTCGCGAGCGTGCTAGAGGACAACCGCGCGGTGCTGCGCGGAGGTGCCAAGGGGATTTTACCATGGTCAGTTCGCGTGCCGTGCGTGCTCGATCCAGATGGCGCGGGCATGCTCTGGCTGCGCGCATACGCAGAGTGCAAGCAGCGTCGCGTGCTGGAAGTCGAGGCGTGCGCAACGGCGGCGTCGTTAAATGCGGTCTTTGCGAGGGCCGCGAGCGGCGAGATGGACGCGCTCGTGGTGGTGCGCGTCGCAAGCCACGAGTCGGGTCTGACTGCGTCCGTGATTTCGTGCGCGCGCGAGTATGTAGGCGCGACCCTCGGCCCTTCCTGGGCGAAAGAGCGCGCTCCCTTTGGCCTGGCCCTCGTTGTGCAATCGGATGACGCAAGCAGCGTGATCGCGGATCTCGGGCAGTGGGTGACCTTGTTCGACTTTGGGATCGCCAGCTCGCTGGACGCGCTGACGCTCGGCGCCGTGGAGACGCTCATTCGGCGCGCGCCAAACCATTTGGGCAATTTTCCAGCTTGGAAGACGTTTGCTACCGTGCATTTGTCAACGCTCGCGCGCAAGAACGACCTGCACGAGGTTCTCATGGCGAACCTTTGCGCGCGTCGCAAGGGAGATCCTGGAAGTCTGCTGCTGCTAGGCGGTGTCCAGGGCTCGAGCAGCAGCGAGGCCACGGAGCTCTTGCTTGGGGATGGCCAGGTCTTTGAGGATGTCCTCTCGAGCGGCAAGGACTATCTCCAGGTGCTGCAGAGCTATACCATCTGGAAGTTTGAGCGCATGGGCAAGCTCGCGCGGATGGTGCGCCGCGCGTGGCCGCTAGCGGCTTTTGCTGCGAGGCTATACTCGCGCACGAAAAAATACCTACGGGCTGACGGGGTGGCCGTGGCGTCGCCTCTCTCGTACAGTGTGTACATGGGCACGGTCGTAGGAGGGGTCGCGGACCAGCTCTGGGCCGACAAGAGCGCGGCGGTACCCTGGACGCGCTTGCACTATTCGATGGTTCAGGTGGAGCGGAGTACGCTGCGCATGGTAGGACCTGCCCTCGACGCGATACGATATTTGGGCCTGCAGGTCCTCTGCGTGCTGGAGCTCGCTTTTGCAGAGCGCGTGCGCGCCGAAAAGCAGGATTCCCGAGCCTTTGTGCGGACCATGGTCATGTCGCTCTTTGATGGCACGCAGTGGAAGCGGCGGAGACGGCGCGAGAGCAGCGCCTCGGGGGGCTCGTCGAGTCCCCAGAACGTAAATCCACGGTACAGGTTTCCCGAGCAGCAGCGCCGGCGGCAAGGGTCTTCGCGTAGCATCACGGGTCGCGGTTCGACGTCGGGAGGGCGCACCACGTTTCGTCTTGACGACCTGCGCCGCGTAACTGCGCGTCTGGATCTTTCGGCGGCCGCACATCGCGCGTCTACGCACGTGCGGCGCCACAGCTCGATTTCGCTGAGCGCCGCGGACGCGAGCCTCGCTGCTTTCCTCGCGATTGAGCCGGACTATGGTCCACAGGCACGCATGTCGCCAATGGACTGGACGCGGATCATGGAGAGCCTCTTTGGCGGCTCGCAAGCGCGCGTGGAGGACGTTGGGAGCCTCGTGATGGCAAGCGCGGAGGCGGTCGCGACGGTGGACACTTTGCAGCTCAAGCTTGCTGCAAATCCAATGCAGACTCTCGAGGCGTACCTTGGCGCGGCCAAGCCAGCGCTGCAGGACGAATGGGACGCCTTGTCCAAATTCGTGATCGTGGCGAATGCCTGCCCATCGCACCTTGTTCACGCTGCGCGCGCTTTCTGCTGGAGCGCGCACGGGCCCCAAGCAGACCTCATTTCAGCGCGGAGTAAAGACGAGGACAGTCGACGCGCCAGCACAAGCGCCGCAGCTGCAGAACGCTCACCATCGCGTCTCTTGCTGCGAGCCACGAGTGGGACTGCGAACAGGTTTAGTTTACGCAACCTGCATTTTGGCCAGGTTTCGGCGTCTTCGTCTTCGTCGCTGTGGCCGTCGTCGGCAGCGGCGCACATGCTCCTCGAATGCAAGACTCCAGGCGCTGTGCGCAATGTAATCGATGCGGTGGCGGAGACGATACCGATCGTCGTCGAGCAAGACGGCAGGTCTGGCGTCGCGGCCGCGCGCCAGGTAATTGCCGACGCCGCGCAGCGCAAGTCCGGGGTGCAGCTTTACGAGATTGAAAGCGCCGACGAGCTTTTTCGCGGTCTGCCCCAGCTGCTCTCGTCGCCCATGCCCCGCGAGTCGGACGCTGTGTGGGTCGTCGTGGACAACCCGCAGTGCATGACGCACGAGGAAGGGCTCGAGATCCTGCAAAGGCTGCGCACCCAAAGAGAATGGCTCTTGTGCTCGAGCGCGGCCAGCGCCGGCGACGAATCTGTGGATGATTCCGATGACGATGAGGAGTCTGATTCGGACGACGCGTCCGGCGGCGGGGAGGAAACACAGGTGCGGTCGTTGAGAGTGATCCTCCTCGCCCAGAACGCGGCGCGCGAGGTCCCGAGCGCTTTTCTTCGAGCGGCGTGCGTGCTGGACCTGAACGGGACAGCGCACACGCAAGTGAACCTCGGGGAGCGTTTCAAGGCCGCCTTGCAAGCGTGGGACCGCGCGCGAAACTCTTTGGCTCCGTACTCGCAGCTCTTTCGCCAGGTGGTGCTTTCGAGCCTGTTTGTGCACGAGGTCATTTCGTGTCTGCACGAGCGGCCCTCTGAAGGGGCGCGCGACGATCTCGTCGAGAGTCTCCGCCTCTTGGAAGATGGTGCGCTCGGCAAGGTCGCGTCCACGGCGGAGATTATGGAGGAACACGATGTTCAGGCCAAGGCGAGCGCGTCGGGGATGGTGTTGGACCTGCGCAGCGGTCTCGAGGGCCAGGGCCGGCAGATTGATGCCCAGCGATGGCTCTTGTGCGTCGGGGAGCTCTTGGAGCACCACGTGGCGGGGCGGGAGCTGCTCGAATGCGCATTTCAGTCGTCGGAGTTTGCCGTGCCGCAGACGGCGCACGGTCAGTACCGGTATCTAACGTCTGCAACGCCGTGGGCAAAGGCGTATCAGGTGCAAGTGCTCGGAGTGCAGGCCTCGACGCGGGCGTATGCATTCTCGACAGGGGCTGCTCCAGAGGATGTCGACCGGAACGACTGGTTCGAGGTGTGCGGCGCCGACGCGACGAGGGACACGCGCCACCTGAATGCGGTTTCGGGCCAGCTTCGTGCGCTCGTGGCCTCGGCCCTCTTTGAGATGCCGCCGAATGCACGGCACCCCAGCGAGGAGGAGAAGGACGAAACGCGCCGAGAGGACGACGACAAGTCTGTCGATGAGGCAGCGGCCAGCATCGACAAGATTGCGATTCCGCGAATGGTCGTGCTCGAGAAGGCGGCGCAGGAGCGACGGTGCGCGGCGCGAATGCAGCTGTGGCGGTACGTGGCGCAGGCTGCCCGCCAACGCGGATGCACGGTCGCGGACCTTGCCATGAGCGCCCGTCTGGGCGCTGCAGACGAGCACGAGACGTGGTGCGACTTTAGCCTGCCCGGTGTCCAGTTAGAAGGCCTCCGCTGGTTCCAGCGAAGCGGACGGCTCGAAGGGCCGTACCTGGCGGGCAAGCGGAGTCTCGGACCTTTTGTATTCGTCAAATTTGGGCATTCCGGGCCGCTGCGCTTCGACCCTTTCGACTGCACAGAGCCTGCGCAGACGCCGACAAATGGGGCCTGCCAGGTCCGCGTGCGAGTTTTGGACGCATTTGGAGAGGAGGCCTTTGCCCTCCGATTGCCCTGCGATCCGAGCGTCGCCCATTGGCCCATGGTGGCGCACGTGGTCCTGGGATAGCTTAGTTCGTGGTGCGGGAAAGACCCATCCCGCCCTGATTTCGTTGAATTTAGATTACTGAGCATTTATGTATGTGCACGTCGCGCGCCGGGTTCTACTCGGCCGTGAGCGTCGACGAACGCGCGGGCAGCGCGACGAGAAAGTCAATGAGGGCGGCGTGGAGGTCTTGGTGATTGAGAATGGCGCGATGTTCGGCGCCGGGAATCTCCTTTGTCGTGACCCTGCATTGCTCGGCCCATCCACGAACGTGCGCGAGGCTCTGGTAGGGCACGACGCCGTCCCCGGAGCGGTATTGTCCGTCGGGCTGCTTGGTAGCGGCCGTTTCGAAGATGACGCCTTTATTGCACTTTAAGCCTTGCTCCTTTGCGAAGCTGGGCACGAGGGCGGCAGAGGTGTCGACTTGGAAATCATTGGCGAGCTTGGTGGACTGCACCTGTCTGGCAGCGCGCTTGTAGATGCTGGAGACCATGGTGTCGACGTTGACGCCGAAAATGGCAAAGACGTTGTCGACCGGGGGCGCGGTGGTGCCAATGTATGGGTTCTGCTGGAAAAAGTGGGACTCCCAGAGCCTGATTGTGTCGTGGAGACCCTCGATCTTGAGCAGATCGAGCGGCGTGTAGGAAAGGTACGAGGGTGCCTTGGCGTCATGGCGACGTTTCCCATACTTTGACTGGGTGGAGACGACGGGCATGATGTGTACAGGCAGCTGCGCGTTGTTGCCGTCGTGAATGAGCTGCGGAGACGCCCAGGTGAGCTCCATGGTGACCTGCGCGGTGCAGCCAAGCCTGGGACTCGAATTGGAGGCCGGTGCGAGCGGAAAAGACATGAGCGTGGGCGTGCCGGGCACGTAAGAAGGAGTGAGGATATGGCCGAGCTGGAACTCGGCCTTGCAGATGACGTGTCCCGGATCTATGGCTTTTGTGGCTCCGATGGTGCTCTCGTAGATGCGGTTGCCGGTCTTTGAGAGACCGATTTTGGCGCAAATATTGCGGGCGCCGCCTGCGGCGCGGCGGCCACCCGAGGTGATCCGGCGCGCGGTGACGTCGAGGGCGAGCGTTTGCTCCTGAATTTCGAGCGTGAGGATGTCGTCGCCCTCATTTAGTTCCACCGGCGCTTCCATTTCGAACATGGCGTAGGCGTTGTCGCCGTCGATGGGCTGGACAGGGAGCCCTGGCTCGGGCGTGTACCACGGCGTGACGAGGGTGGTGGCCCCGAGCTTGATGCGGAGACGCAAGCGCCCGAGGTTACGGTAATAGGTGGCGAGCTGGCGCAGGTCGAGCTCGGTGAGCTTTATGCGGAGCATGCCCGAGTGCTTGACGATGGGGTAAAAGGCGCTCGCTGCCGGGGCCACGGATGTCTCGACTCGGCCGTTGGGGTCCACGGGGAGGAGCAAGGGCGTGGACCCGAGGGAGCGGCCAAGAATGAGGGCCGCGTGGGAGGATAGAAAGGACGTGGGGAGGCCCATATTGGAGCCGCGGACGAGGCTGGCGATGGAGCTGGCGGCGCCGAGGTGCGGAGCGCCGATGGGCAAGTAGGTGTCGACGTGGGCGTCGATCCAGGCCTTGCCGCGCTTGTCGAGGGCAAAGCGCAGGAGGTACTCGCCGATTTGGCATCCCATGGAGTGGCAGAGGAGGACGACGCGCCGGCCCTCGTTGGCCTGGGTCATCGCCTCGATGCGATCGAGGGTCTTGGTGAAGTAGCCGTCGCGCTCCTCGAGGATGGTGGGCGGCATGCGCCAGTCGTACGGGGCGGCGTCGAGGTCCAGGTCCGGCGTGTACCCGCCGCGCTTGACGAGCGCCTTGATGACGGGTCCAAAGACGTAGGTCTGGGCGCTGAGGAAGAGGCCCGGCTCGAGAAAGTCGACGCCGCCGAGGCCCGGGATGGGGCGCACGACGATGCCGTCGCGCTCGGTGAGGAGGTCGGTCTGCAGCGTAAGATGCAGGAGCCAGTCGTTGCGCATGCTCACCTGCGCAGTGTCGTCGTCGTTGGTCTCGAAGGTGCTCGAGGCGCCGAGGATCTTGCCGGTAAAGCCAAGGCGACCGAGAGACATCCAGATGCGCTTGCCCTGCCACCGCTGGACGGCGGACGAGGCTTCGACGCGCAGGGCGCTCGACATGAACCCCGGGATGATGAGCACCGGCTTGCGCGTGGTGCCGGGCGGGAAGATCTTGGGCGAGGAGCTGCTGCTGCTGCTGCTGCTGCTGGAGGACGACGATGAG
>KQ758850.1:8587654-8609719 GCA_001462505.1 Aurantiochytrium sp. T66
TGCATCGCCAGCGCGCCGACGACAAAGGCCGGCGCGCCGGCCGGCAGGGGCGGCGCCCGCGGGTCGGCTTGCCGAAGCGCGGCGTCTGGCCATCGCGCACGTCAACTGCAGAAGCTGCCGTCGCTAGAGGAGCGCACAACTACGGGGTTGTCGTTAAAGGTCGTACGCACGACCTTGGCATCGCTCATCGAAGTAAGACGAGGGCAAGGACTCCGCAGCCATCTCGATGTCGCTCTTGACGTCCCGCGACGCGCTCGCGACGGTGCGGGCACAAAGCAATTCGAATGCTAAAGTCCTGCAAAGTCTTGGTTTGCGTCGCGTTGTCACCGGAGGCTCTCCCCTTGACCTGTACTCGCTGTTCCGCCATGAGCGGTCTGCGAGTGCCACCTGTGACCGCTACGCTGGCGAAAACACGGCGCTTTCGCTGTTGCAGGTTGTTCCTGAGAGCCACGATAAGCTCAGCGTGCACGCGAGGGTCACTTACGGCGAAGCCTGGACGTTGTGCCGAATCTCTGGCGTCCTGAAGACACCGCGCGCGCCCTTTTAGCGCAGTGTCTTGCCGCCACGCCTAGCGCCCGCGAGCCACTCCGGCGCTTTGGCGATCGCACGCCAGTCGAGGCTGATCTGGCCACCGAGCCTGAGCTGAGTGCCTCTGCGTCGACAGTTCTCGTGTCGGCGTGCGTGGTGACGGATGCGCGGTCGCTATCATGATCCGGTGTTACACGCATCGCTCTCGTCATCGCTCCAGGCGCGTGCGCGCTTGTGGTCGCCGCTGAGTGATGCAACGGACGGCATATCTCTTGACGGTGCGCGCCCTTTCGCAGCGTCGTGCCGGACTGCAGTCACGAGCTCACATCCTTTCGAGGTCGCTTGGCGAGCGGCGCGAAGCCAAAGATGGCCTCCAGCTGCTTCATCTCGCGGGAAAATAAGGCGTCGTGGTGCGCCGCCTCGCACGCGAGCTCGAGGTCAATCAGCTTGACGCCGCGTTCCGGGTGCACCACGATGTTGCGGGTCGCGATGTCGTTGTGCAGCAGGCGCGCGAGCGCGGCCCGGGCGCCAGCGGCGTTCCGCTCCAGTAGCTCGTTGGTCCTGCTCATCCAAGACTTCTAGGAGCAGATCCAGCGTGGTACCTTTGTCGGAGACCGCCAGCAGGCGCCGCACGGGGCCGCAACGGCCGGCGAAAATGTGAAAGGAAATCGCCACGCCCTGCAGAGCGCGCAGACGCTTGTACATGGCAGCCTCGCTCCGGAGCGCCGCGTCAGCGACCCGTCGGCGGCGGCGGCCGCGGCCTTCGGCACGGTCGTTTGCGACGAGAGCCACTACCTGAAGGAGCCCGAGACGAGGCGCTTCGCGAGATTGGCCGCGGCGGTGCGCGGTGCAGACTGCGCGTTCTTGTTGAGCGGCACTCCGGCGCCAAACCGGCCGCGCGAGCTCTTCGCGCAGTTCTCGCTGCTGCGGCCCGCGGTCTTCAGGGACCGCAGGCTCTTCGCAGTGCGATACTGCGGCGGCCACGAGGACCGCTTCGGGCGCTTCGATGACCATGGCCAGTCGCGCGTGGCGGAGTTGGCCAATCTTTCAGTCATCCGCATTCGGCGCGATGCACGAGGACGTCCTGAGCGAGATGCCGGCCGTGACGCGGCACGCGGTGGCGCTGTCTGCCCCGCTCTGCGCTAGATTCGCGCGGCTCCGCGCCGAGTTTCAGCGACTGACGGGCGCCGACGCAGACGACGGGGACAGGCTCCGCGCCTTGGTGTCGCGCATGTTCGTCGAGACCTGCCGCGTCAAGACCGCGCCGGTGTCACCGGTGATCGTCACGTCGTCACGTCACGATCGTCTCGAGCTCCGCAGGACGCGACAGGGGACAGAAGTCGCAGGGCAGGACTCTGAGACCAGCAGGACCAGACTAACTCGAGAACCCGTGACGAGCAGCTGACTTGAGAGGTCAGATGCCTTGCCTTGCGCTTGCCTTGCGTTGCTGACTCGCCGCGCTCGCCTCGCGTTGGGCTCTCGAGTCGACAATCGGTTCTCGACCGGGTTCTCCGGGTCCCGGATGCCGGACCTTCGTCAATGATTGACGACGATTTGTCACTGACGACGAGCCGAAGCGTCGCAGGTCCTCTGCGCTGGCGCCCACCGACGCTGCAGCGAGGCCCCGCCGTACCGTACCGAGGGTCTCCGAGGCGACCGCACGCGCGTCCGAGAGCGAGAACCGCGTGGGCAGCAGCATGCCGTTATCATCATGACGTGACGAGCAGGACGACGACGAGCAGAGCTGCGTTGCGCTGCGCTGCGCTGCGCTGCGCTGCGCTGCGCTGCGCTGCGCCGCGCTGCGCTGCGTCGCGCCGGAGCGCGGTCGGCCGCGGCGAGGCGGCGAAGCGCCGTGAAGATGACGATAAAGACGTCGCGTAGTCCCATATCCGTGGAGACCATGAGCGCGGCGACGGACGCGCGCGCGGAGGGCGGCGCGGAGGCGGCGGCGGCAGGTCCGGAGGCGGAGTTCACGCAATGGCTCGAGAGGCGCGGCTGCGACCTGCGCAGAGTGCGCTGGCCGGCGCGCGACGCCAGGACGGGCGTGCGGGGCGTCGCTGCGGCCGAAAAGATCGCGGCCTTCGAGACCATCTTCGAGGTGCCCGGAGACCTCATCATCTCGGTGGACCTGGCCAAAAGCCACGCCGTGCTCGGGGAATTTCTGCGGCGCTGCGAGCACAAGGCGCCGCTGTCGGAGCCGGCGCGCATGCTCACGGTCTGGCTGGCGTATGAGCGCATGCAGGGCGCAGCGTCGGCGTGGAAGCCGTACCTTGACAGCCTCCCGCGCGAGGCCGACTTTGAGGATTTCGTCGACGCGTGGAGCGACGCCGACCTGGAAGCTCTCGACGACGCAGTCACGGCGCGGCTTGCCGTCGGAGCGCGCGCGGACGTACGCTGGCAGCTCTCGCAGCTGCGGGATCTCTTGCAGGCGTATCTCGCTGAAGAAGAGGCGGACATTGAGCCTGGGCTGGCCGCGTTTGCACAAGCGCTCACCCCGGCAACGTATCGCTGGGCGTTCTGGAACGTGGAGTCGCGCACCTTTCTAGACCGTCGGTCGGTGGAGAGCGCTCTCCCGGTGCTCATCCCGTTTGCGGACATGCTCAACCACCATCCGACCCGCGCCGATGCGGCCGAATTTGAGCCAAACAGCTTCCTCATGGTCGCCGACCGCGAGCTTGGGCCGGGCGACATGCTATTTAATTCGTACGGGCGGCGCACGAACCGCGAGCTCCTGCTCACGTACGGCTTTGTTCTGTTAGACAATCCCTGGGAGCGATGTGGCATCTCGCTTCCATGGGCGGCTCTCTCGCCGGAGCGCGTCGCCGACGACTTGGTGCGCGCCAAGGTCTCGGTCATTTCACAGTTTCCGGATAGCGATTTTGGACACCTCTTCCTGCGCGGCGGCGTGGACGAGCGCCTGCTGGCGTATTTTAGAGTGTGGTGCGCGCGCGACATGGGCGAGCTCCGCGCTCTGCGCAGCGCCGGGCTCGAGCCCATCTCGGTGGACCTGGAGCGGCTCGCTCTCGACTGCTTTCTCGCTCGTGTGTGCCCGCCAAGAGGGCCAGCGGTGCCACCCCCACCACCACTGCCACCAGGGCAGACTGGCGAAACAGCGCCGCAAGCAAAGTCGAGCCGACTGCAAACGGCGCATATTTATGCGGAAACTCGCCGTCGCATTCGCGCCGCGCACAGTGACGCGCTGGAGCGGCGACGCGCCGAAGTTGACGCGCGGAGCTAATGATTTCTGTTTGTCTCTACTACTACCAGCACGTAGCCTAGTTCATCGCATTCCGCGAGGAGGAGAAGCGCAAGAGGTTCGCGAAGCGGAAAGAGGACGCCGGGGGCGTCTGGTTCGAGACCGTGGACTTCTTCGAGCCCGTGCTAGACGAGGACGAAGGGGCCTTGGCAGCGCTGCTCAAGTTGCTGGTCTGACGATCGTTTTCAGTGCTGCTCCGCCGCGAGCGTTCGCGCAGCGACTTGGGCGTGAGAATGCCCGACGAGCGGCGACGCGCAGAGCGCCCGAGCTTGGCCGACGCCGGCGTAGGTACCGCGGGCTTCGCCGATCCCGGCTTGCTCGAGGTCGAGGTCGACTCCTCGGTAGCGGCGGCGGCGGCCGGGGTGTCGCAGGCTGTGGGGAAGAACTCGGCAACCGAGCGCTTTGGGGTGAGCACGATCGAGTCCCTTTCTGGATTGAATGAGGAGGACCGGCGAATGGCAGTGACTGCATCGGAAGCGGTGCTGCTGCGTGGCGTGAGGCCCAAGGCGCTGAGGCTGCTCTGCCGGGTGGTGCGCTGCGTGGCGGCGTCGTCCTCGAACGTGGAGAGGCGGACGGTTTGAGTCGATTCGCGAGACTGCTTGGTCGTCGCGCTGCCCATGGACCCACGCTTGTGATGGAGCCCAAAGTCTTCGGTGAGGCGGCCCGCGGGGCGCACCATGGCCTGCTGGCGCTTGATGAGGTCGAGCTCCTTGAGTGCGCTCTCGAGCTGCTTCGCCTTATAGTCCGCGAACGAGTTGGCCATCTCGACGGCCTCCTGGAGCTCCTTGTTGGTGCACATGACCCGGTCGTGCTTCTCCTGGAGCATCTGGAACTTGGCCTCGCGCTCGACGAGGCGTTGCTGCTCGGTGCCAAGGTCGGTGTCCTTCTCCGAAATGCTCTTGCGCAGCTTTTGCTTCTGTTTGCGCGCGTTGCTGACTTCGCGCTCGAGCTGGACCTGGAGACGGCGGTTGGTTTTTTCGGCCTCCTTGAGCTGTTTGCGAGCATCGCTGAGCTGCGTCAGGAGCCTCTTGCGGACGAGTGTGTCGGCGGTGAGCTGCGTGTTCTCCGCATCTTCCTTTTGCGCCGTCGCCGACTGGGCGAGCTCACGGGCCGAGCGGTGCGCCTCGGCGGCGACCTTGACCATGGCGCGCGACACCGCGGACGGCGAGGACGACGCCGGTTTCCTGCTGCCACTGGCCTCCCCATCGTCTTCGGCAAACGACTCGGCTGCGCCCGTAAAATTTCCTGTCGATGCGCGGCGGCTTCCGGAGCTCTTTACACGCATGGAATCGAGCACCCGCTGGATGCGCTCGCGCTCGGCGTCGCTCTCGGCCTTGCGCTCCAGCTCCAAAAAGACCTCTTGCTCCAGGTTGTCGGCCCGCTCAATAGCGTGCTTGAGCTCCTCCTCGAGGGCGGCAACAAGGTCCTCTTGGTTGGCGGCGTCCTCGGCTTGGGACTGCGGCAGGAATGAGACCTTGCGGGTCGTTTCGTCATCATCACTGCCCGCGCGCTCTTTCTCGGCCTCGAGATCCTTGCGGAGCGACTTGTTGTCGTCGCCGAGACGTTTGACGATGCCCTCGAGCGCCTTCTTGTCGTCGAGCACGGCCTCGAGCTGCATCTGGATGCTGCAGAGCCGGCGGTCGATGCTGTCGCTCTCCGCGGCGGAGGCGCGCGTCTTGAGCAGGGTGGCCAGCGAGGCGTTCTCGGCCTTGAGCTGGGCCACCTGGGCCTGGAGCGAGACCTCGCTCGAAGTGTCCTTGACCTCCTGCAGCACGGGCTCCGACGTCTGGAACCAGGTCGGGTCCGTGGATTCCGCGGCCTTGAGCTTTTGCTCCATGAGCTGAAGCAGCAGCTTCTTGGCCTCGACATCGTCGCGGAGCACCTGCTCCGCCTCGATGCGCTCGCGGATCTCGCTGGCCAGCAGCTTGGACTTTTCGCGGCCGCTGCCGAGCTCCTTGAGGATCTGGAGAAGCACCTCCTCGAGATGCGTGATGCGCTGGCGCAAGATCTGCTGGCCGGTCGCCTCGGCGGCGTTGAGGCCCTCGCGCTTGAGGACGCCGGCCTCGACACGCTGGAAGTCGGCGTTTTCCGTGAGCGACTCGCGGGCCTCGAGCTGCAGCTGCTGCTGCTGTTTCTCGATGGCCTCGGCGGTCGTGAGTGTGGGCGAGGTGACGCCGTCGGCGCCGGTCGAGACGCCCGCGGTGCCCGGGAGGCGTGCCGCCTCGGGCCCGGCGCCTTCTGCGGCCAGGCGCTTCGTGCGGTCGAGCTCGTCCCGAAGCCGGCGAACTTCGCGCTGCAGGACGGAGATGTCCGAGCTCATGGTCGTGTTGGCCTTGACAACGTTGCGGATACGCTTGGCGCGCTGGCCAAACTGCAAGGTCGAGAGCGTGTCCTGAAAGTTCGCGGCGTCCGGGCTGATGGTGGCGATGATGGAGGTCTTCGTGTTGCCGCCCAGCGAGTCCTTGAGCAAGTACGTGAGCACGCTGTCGCGGTGCGGGATGTGAAAAACGCGGCCCTTGCCCTGCTCGACGAGCGCGGAGATGACGTTGCCGAGCGCGGAGAGGGACTTGTTGATGTGCTTGGCCTCGTTGAGCCGGCTGCCGGTCGACTGGGTCATGCGCTGGCGCTCGGACCCGGCCAGGTCGACGAGGTTGATGCGCGAGTTGCGTGTGATTTCCATGGTGCCCGTGGCCTCGTCGGCCAGGCTCTTGATTTCCATGGTTAGCGTGAAAATGGAGTGCGAGCGGCTCGACTCGCGGTTCATCTTGGTCGCGCCGACATGGCGGAGCTCGGCGCCGCGCGCGATGAGGTCGAAGGCATCCTGGACAGAGCCCAAGCTCTGCTCGACGGCATTCTCCACAAAGACGCCGCGACGCGTATCTTCGCGGACACTCTTGGAGGGGAGGGTAAACCCGGGCTGGTTGCTGTTGGCATGCGACTCAAAGTCGAGCAGGTCGTAGACGTTCTCGTTGTAGATCTCCAGGTAAGAGCAGTGCACGACGACGGCTGTGCCCTCGGCCTTGAGCCGCTCAAGGTTGACAAAGCAGTACTCGAGCATGTGCGGGATGAGCCCGCGATCGTGCTTGGGGCCCTGCATGGTAAAAGTCTTGCCGCTGCCCGTCTGCCCGTACGCAAAGATGGAGGCGTTATAGCCCTTGAGCGCGCTGTCGGCAATGGGCCGGCCCGCATCCCGAAAGACGGCCTCTTGGTCCTCGGTGCCATTGAAGACGCGGTCAAATGTGAAGACTTGGGTGCTCGAGCCGCCCATCCGAATGCTGGCACGCTTCAGGCGGGTCATGTTGCCGTCGGTGCTGTCCATGTCGCTCTTGGACTCGGTCTCGTCGGCGGCCGAGGGCTCTTCGTCGGGCAGCTCGAGGACCTCGACGCATGTGTCCGTCTCGTCGGAGGGCCGCACGCGGACCATGACCCGGACACTGGGGCCCTCACCGGGCGGCATTTTGCGCGCGCTGCCCACAGAGCTGACGCTGCTGGTTCTTCGCAGCGCAGCGGTGCGGTCGAGCTTCCAGGCCGTGTTGAGACCTGAAGGCGTGCCCTTGGTCGAAGACCGCGGGTTCCAGGTCTTGTACTTTTGGGGCGTCCTGTACTTGCCCGCCGACCGCGGCGGCGCCTTGCTCGTAGAGGTGGTCGAGCTCATCGAGCCCCGCGACGAAGGTCGCGGCAGCGTTTTGCAGTCATAGCTCCCGGACGCGATGCTGCTTCGCGCGCTGTGCCGCGTGCCAAGTTAGTCAATCTCTTGCGGCGGAAGTCCCATCGATCGTCGCCGCCGCGCAACTTACCTTCCCGTGCGCTGCGCGAGCGGCGTCAGCGGCGGTCTCTCCATGCTGGAAATTGCAAGTTTACCGTGGCACGCGTCACCGGGCGGGGGTCTGCCGCTGTCCCCAAGCTCGTGCGATGCTACTTATTCACGCCTCCCGGCAAGATGTTGGTTGCGTCGTGACGCGCCACAGCGCCTCGAGCGAGCAAAGGTCCTCGCCACCGAGCGCGTCGCGCCAGGTTCTCGGTAGCAGCCGGTGGGCTGGTCGCCTGGCTGGCTGACCGGTTGACGATTTGCCCTCCGAGTCTATAAGCTGAGCTGATCTGGGACTGGCGTGGGATGGCAGAACACAGCGCAAGGCAGCAAATCTGTACGTTTCGTTTCGTCTGGGCCTCGCCTACTTTCCCTGGGATCGATTCGCAGCCGAGCTGCGACCGAGCACAGACGCGCCCAAGCCGACCCCCGATACATCTTCTGAAGGCAAGGCAAGACTTGCTTCTTCGATCGATCGACCCTGGAGTGGGCCGCATCTCCAAGTTGCGATGCAGCTCTCGGGGGCGTGAAGCTGCACGACTTCGCCGTCGTCTCCGTCGTCCGCGCGGTCTTGGTCTCGACATCATTGTCTCGTCTCGCGCCCCACGCTTCGGCACCTGAGTGCGCCCCACGGTTCTTGCTAGCGAAATCCTAGCATGTCCTAATGTGTCGGTTACGTCCGGTGCCAAGTAGCTGGCGCCTAGGACCCCTTAGCGACGACCCTTGCACGAAGGCCCCCCCCGGACGCCCGTGATGTGTCGCCACTGGGTACGCGAGCGAGCCCTATGCGCTCAGTGGGACAGCAGAAAAGCATCAAGCAGACCTGGGCATGGTCTCTGCTGCGACGTGGAAGGGGAAAGGGTTTCACAGCACCGCAGAAAAGAGTCGTGATGAATGGCAAACGCATCGTTCGTTGCTTACGTTCATGAGAATCTATTTGCATGAAATCCAAGGTCCAGCGTCACGTTCATTCGCCTAACGCAACGCTTGTTGACTCTGAATCATCATTTCATCAAACAGCGATTTGTGAAACCGGCCTTTGGCTTGCTTGCATCTTGCTTGCTTGTTTGGCTTCCTTCAAGATTACAAGCAATATCTTCCGCACCGAAGTACGTAGTTCGTACGTAGTCTTGATGCACCGCAATTCCCAAATTCCGGCGCAGTCGAATATTGGGGTTCTTGTGTATCAACTCGAACTTGGTGAAGAATTGATGCACAAAGACTCTCGCCTTCATCTGCATTCCCGCATGACGTCCTCCAAATGTTGCCGGGATCTGCGCTTCCACATCTGCATGCCCACCTAGCTTTGTTGCAAATTGCGCCACGACCCTCACGCCAGGCCTTCTGCTTTATTCTGCTGCATCGCTGCAATAACTTCTTCTCCAGCGGGGGCGCAAAAGGCGTCGCCGAAGGCGTCGTTGAGCTGCTCGTACGCGCTGGCGTCCTCGGCGCGGTCCTTGTGGGCGTCAATGGCGCCTTATTAGTGACTATCTAACTAGCTCAACAATATCTTTTGGCGCCGCTGCCGCCGGCCCCCGACGCGGCCATGGTGCGCGCGGAGGAGGCGGAGGCGGAGGCGCGCGGCGGCGCCGCGGCGCTCTTCGCTCTGCACGGCGCCGTCGGCGCGGAGACCTGCGCCGCGTGGGCCCCGCCGCGCGAGGTTGACGATGATGCCGCCGCCGCCGCCGCCGACGCCGACGACGACGACGACGACGACGACGACAACGACGAGGAGGAGGAGGAGGAGGAAAGCTGCGGCGTGCGGAGGTGGGCCGAGGAGATGGAGAGCAGGAACGTGTACGTAATTCCGAACGCGCTCTCGGCCGTGGCGAGGACGGCGATCTGCGTGCACGACCCGGACGCCCTCTGGCCAACGCTGGAGACGGAGTTCCTGCGGCGGCTCAAGGCCGTCGAGTACCCGTGGGGAGGGAGGACGCTCCGGCAGCTCCAGGTGGAGATCGTGGACCCCCACCACCAGTCCCTCTCGTACCACGCCTCATCGCCGCTCGACGCGTACAAGATCCCGTTCCTGCATCTGTACGTCTTTTCGTGCGCAAGCCTCGAGGAGTACAAGTCCGCAGTCCGGCAGCGTCTGCGCGCGTGGATCGACGAGCTGCGCCATGTGTCGAATGGGCTGGCCAAGACCGAGTTTCTTGTCGTCTTTGTGCCCCAGCTTCACCGCGTTGCGGACGTCGAGAAAGCGACGCTGGCCGCGAAAAAGGTCCACGAGCGCATCCGCGCCGACGTGAACGAGGGCGGCAAGGAGGAGCGCTGCGCGCGGATCTCAGTTTTCCAAAGCGATTTCACCGGGACTAGCACGTCCAGCGACGATGGCAAGTCCTCTGTACGCGCGACGCGGGGCGGCGAAGAGACCTCGGGCGGTGATGGCGTGGCGACCGGGGACGGCGAGTGGGCGGAGCTGATGGGGTTAGCCTTCCGTTGCCTGACCAACGCCTTTGAGCTTCGCTGCCGAAAGTTCGAAGACCAGGTCCTCAAACTCGAGGCGCAAGTCGATGCGCCGGGATGGAACTACTGCACCTACCTGATTGTCAAGGAGAATCTGGCCTTTACGTGGCTTCAGATCGGCCAGAATTATGACGCATTGCGCGTGCTGGACAGCCTCTCCATGCAATTTGATAATATCATCGAGGGCGACATCGAACCAAAGCGCGCCACCAACAATCTGCCCATTGACCTCTACCGGGCCCAGATCCTGCGCCCATTACTACTGGGCCGCCACGTCGGAGCGCCCGCGCCCCTGCAGGACAACCCACACCCCGCCAAGGCCCAGCAGACCCAGGCGCAAGCACAGCCGCAAGGGCAAGGCGAGTCGGCGACCAAGGCTGGTCTTGGGGAAGGAGTCGCCCCGCTCGGCCCGGAGGGCGCAACGCAGCTCATGGGCCAGAGCAAGGTCGTGGCCGCGCGCTTGGCGCGCCGGCTGTCGATTTCTCTCTCGTTCGGCGCCAGCGGCACGGCCCGTATCGAGGGCCGCAAGCGGCGCGCAGAATCCCTGGCCGAGCGCTCCGTGTATAAGGGCCCAGCGCCGCAGACGCCGAACGACGACGAGAAAGAGGTCACCGGCGAGGATTCTGCGCCCGTGACGCCCTTGGGCACCGCATCTAAGGGGCTGTCCGCCCCGACGAGCGCCAGGACGGTCATGTCGGATGACTTTGATCGCGATGACGACGCCTTCAGGACCTCGAGCCCTGGCCCGACGCCCGAGTCCTCCTCCGCGAAACGCGAACCCCGCGCGCGTCGCGCGCATTTACCGCCCATCCCATGCCACGTTCTTGACGCGCACCGCAAACCGTACCGCGAGCACATCTACAAGAGCGCAGTCTCGATCCTCGAGATTCGTCTCTACCTCTTCATGCGGTCGACGCTGGTGCTCTTTGCGGTGAACCGGGCCGACGAGGCGCTGCGCCGCGGGCTCCACTTCGTTTCTACCTTTGCGCGCGACCTCTTGCATGCGTGCGACAGGTGGGACAGCGAGACGGAGGCGCGGTCCGACGCGGACCAGCCCGACCGGCTCGCCGGCCGCGTCATCGCGTTCTGCTGGATCATCACCGCTTCTCTCGAGCTCGTTTCGGCGGGTCACGCGGCGCGCGCCGGCGTCGGCGAGCCAGATGCCGGGCCTGACGTTTTCCTGTACCAAAGCGAGCTCCTCGCGTTCGCGCAGTCGAGCTTTGAGCACCTCGTGGCTGAAGCGCGCGGGACGTCCGCCCCGGCGGCCGCGCGTAACGAGACAGGTCTTCCGCCGCGCTTGTGGTCGACACTGGCGTGGATCCAAAACCTCCCGGGGTTTCTCACCCGCGTAGACGCGGCTGCGCGGCCCGTGCCCTCGAATGTCGCTGCCTGGGTTCCGCCCGGAATTTTTTACGCCCTCAGCAAGCAACCGATCGGCGTCCAGTTCTACGAACATCTGCTTTCGTGTCGAGCGCTCCACTTGCGACTCGCGGGCCGGTTTCGCGGCGCCTTTCGCCTCGATCTTCGCGCCGCCATCCTCTGGGTTTCTATGGGTCGCGTCCGCGACGCGCAGCGGGTTTTGCACCAGATCGACGACGACGAAGCCCGGGCAGGAACGATCCGGCCATGGGCCGAGCTGCGCGCCGAGCACCGTCTTCTCTCGGCGCACGTGCAGAGCGCAAGCAAGAATCCCGAGACCGCTGTCAGACATGCCCTGCGCGTCGTGTCCATGTTTGGTGCGCGCGACCCGCAGCGCGCTGAGGCGCTGGCGGTCGCGCTCAAAAACGCCGCGCGCCTTCCTGGCGAAGTACGCATGCCCGGCGCAAAGTACGACCTCCTTTCGTGGAAAGTGCGCAGCCCGGCTTCCGAAAGCCGCGGCGACGACCTTTCACGCGCCCGTTCGCCGAGGCAAGGCTCCCGCTCAAGAAACCTTCTCGTTCGCCGCTGTGGCGAGGTGATGAGCCTCGAGCTTTGCGTGAATAGCAGATTCCCCTCCGTGGTGGACTTTTCGCGCGTCTATGTGCGCGTGAAGCGGTTGCCGCCCCGCGCGGGCCTGCGCGTGCACATCCCACGAGAGTCCCGCAGCAATGTCCGCAACATGGTGCGATACCGATCGTCCGATGCGGTTGGCGTCCCGACCGCAATCGACGCCGATGCATCTTCAGGGTGGGATGCTCTCTTAGACGACTCGGACTCCGAGGAAACCGTGTCCCCCGACACGGACTTTAACACGGAAGAAGAAGGCTTCACGGAGGACGAAGAGCTCGGGTTCGATCACGACAACGAGAGCCTGATTCGCCCCTCGGTGGCGTCTTCCGACGGCGGAAACTTGGCCACCCTGCGTGATGCCATCACGTCCGAGTCATTCAAGCCGCTCCGTGTCAACGCCGCGGCGCTGCGGCGTGTGAGCATTAGCAGCAGGATGAGCAGCTCGGAACAGAGCCCAACAGCCCTCAAGAGAAACATGAGCCGCGTGCACTACTTCGACACCACGGACGTCCAGATCAAGCCGGGATGCCAGCAAGTGGTGGTGGTGGCCCCGGCGGAGGACGACGATGGCCGGCTCTTGGCGCCGGGCACCTACGAATTGGACCGCGTCGTCTTCCAACACGAAAAACTTCGGCTGGTCTTCCCGCTGGACACGACTTTCCCTGCGTCAGCCTCGGAAATGACCCGAATTGAGTTATCCAAGATGCCGTCGCTCTTCATGGTGGAGGTAGTCCGCCCTATTGGCGGTTTTGTGTCCCTGGACGACACACCAGACAGGCCTGTCGAGGTGGAACTCCGATTGCGCAAGTCGGATCTCGCGCGCTATCCCAAGCTTGCTGGCGTGCGCGCCAAGCTCGATTTTGGCGGCAGCCACGCCGCGCACGTGCCTCTTAGACTCTGCAATGGGAAAGACTCCGACGAGAGTGAAGCCGTGGATCTCAGCGCTCAGGACCTCGAAACTGGAGCGGACAGCGGCGGCCCCGGCGGCGTGGTGTCGAAGACGATCAAGTTCAAGATCCGGGTCAGCGCGCAGCACGCAAAGGAGGTGGACTGTCTGCTGCAGCCGAATAAGGCAGACATGCAGATTTTGCGCCGCAAGGGCCTCAAGCACAACGATTCTTCGTTGATCTCTTCGTGGGAGCTCAAGGTAAACCTACAGACGCGCCTCGACCAGGTCGACGCGCGCGGGGATCGCCATGAGGTGGCTCTCGACCAGAAGGAGACGGTGACACTTCGCTACGGCGCTCCCTTTGAGATCTCTCAGGGCGTACGGTTCCGCGCTGGGCGCATTTGGTATCAGCTCACGCTGCGCAATAACCTCCCGTACGTCGTAACGCTGCGCGAGCCCAGGCTGACGCTGGAAGAGGGCGGCGACGCACTAGAGCGCGTGAGCTCGCGCGACACGGCGGACGTGATCGCCGCAGGCCACGAAGTGTACCTCACTTTCAGTTCTGCGGCGCTTCCGCAGCTCGAGCCATCGGCAATCCACAAGCTGGTTTTCTCGACGCGATACAGACCGCTAGCAGACGAAAACTCGGACGGCGGCATCTTTGAGCGCACGGTAGCCATGCGTCAAGAGCTAGACCGTCGCTGTCTCTCTGTCAAGTCCACTTGCACAAACACGGACACTGTCCACCTGGGATCGACGGCAACCTTTGTCTATCAGCTAGGCAAGCCTCAGGCTGACAAGACTGTGCGCGTGGAGAGCATCTTCGCGGAGTCGACGAGCCTGATCAACGTTTCCTCGAGCCCGCTGCGCAAGCGACACTCGAGTCGCCGGCTTCGGAAACCCGGGGCCGCTGGCGCAGGCCTCGAGGCCGCCCAAGGCGCAGACGCGCTGCTTGTAGAATTTCTCCTCGCTTTCGACCCGACCACCTGGATGCTCGTGGGCACCGAGCGTGGGCATATAGACTTGTCGGAGCAGGACTCGGTTATGTGCGAGTTCATCCCGCTGCAAGCAGGAGAGCTCTCGTTTCCCGTGCTCGAAGTTCTCAACTTTGAGTCCACCGAGGCCGGGCCGCGTTCCTTTGTCCGCGTGGCGGACGCGACCTAGATTGATCTGTGGCTTTGTGTTAGAAACAATCTTTGTCTTCGGGCCTTGCCTCGTGCGAGCTTTCTGTGTCTCTACCGGTTGTTGTGCCTGGGGCGGGCGGCGGCCGGGCCGTTCAGGCCGGCCCCTGTTCTTCAAAAAGAGCCAAAGCTAAAAGCTGCTTCGCGCGTGTGCCGCCTGTACGTTCTCTGCTCGCGGTCTCGCTGCAGACAAGATAGCTTGCTGGCCGAAACTAGAGCAACACATTGTCACTGTCCCATGATCTCGAGATTGTCCCCGCACGGGAGACAGTTTTCACAAAAGAGGCAGTTGGAATAAATCTTGGGAAAACGAATGGATATCTAGCCCTCCTTGGCAGCCTCAGCCGCCTTCTTGTCTGCGGCGGCTTGCGCAGCGCGCTCGATGAGCCATGAGGAGCTCTGCACACGGGCGCCGAGCGGCATGACGACCTCGATGTTGACTGCGCGCAAGGTTCAAAGATGCGAGACAGGGATGTGAGAGACTGAATTGGCAATAAAGGGGGGCGTTGAAACTTACGTGCGCGGCAGGCGTCACGCTCCTCCTTCATGTACTCGGGGCCCTCGTCGAGACCAATGGCGAAGATGTCCGGGGAGATGGCCTCGATGCCCTTGACCACGGTCGAGTCATCATCTGGTGCCTCCAGTACGGCGTCCACGCAGCGCAGGGCGCGGACCATCTTGACGCGCTCGGCAGCGGGCATAAAGGCCTTGCCCTTCTTGTCATTGGCCTGTTTGTCACTGTTCACGATCACCCAAAGAGTACCATCGCCGTCGCCCTCGTTCGCGAGGGCCTTGGCCTTCTTCAGGTAGTCAATGTGCCCGTGGTGCAGCGGGTCAAAGTACCCGGAAACAGCGACGACTTTGCCCATGGTGTATAACTTTCTTCCGGATCTGCGCATGTGTGCGTGCGCGCGTGTGTGGGTGCGTGGAAGCGAGAGAGAGGTTTCGTAAACAAGGGATGTCCCGCGCGAGGTTTCATGGCCGCTGTCGCGTTAGTCATCGTCGTCGTCATCGTTTTACCACCATCAACCGTTCGCTAGAGTGCACGCAAGAAGACCTCCATCGTCGTCATCGCCACGCAAGTCATCTTTCCTCTCCCCTCTTCCTCGCGCTCCTCTCGGCGTCCTGCGCGGCGTCCTCCTCTTCGCGCGCGTCGGAGAAGCCGACTGCGCTGCGCATGTCTGCACTCCATCACTTTCAACGACCTCATGCTTCGCAAACAGATTCTCCGCGCCGGCCAGCGGCGCGGGCGGCGGGCGTGGAGCGGGCGGGACGTACCGGGGCGACGGCGCGGGGCGGCGTGCGGGCGGCGGTGGCGGCTTGGATGCTTGGGACGAAGTTGATTCTCGAATTGATCTCTATCGAGACAGCTGGCTATTTTGGCCCCGCAACGGGCCCAAACCAAACCGCCCCCTTTAGACAGGCCGGGATAGATTCGATGCCGGCCCTAACGTTTCGCCTAGACACACCGTAGGACGCGCGTTGTAAATGGGTTGCGGAGGATATACTGAGATAGTGCCAGGCTGGTAGAGTATAATAAAGAATAAGAATTCTGGAAGGTCCAGAGGGCGTGAGGGCTCGCCGCGGCGTGCAACGGCAATATAGAGATGACGAGGCAGCCGAAGCGAGCCCGGAATGGAGCAAGAATGGCCTCGCGCGCATGGCTCGTGAGAAGACGCCGGGCTGCGAGATAATCAACAGCAAAGCTTACTGATTCTGGGCAGGCCCGGAATGCACAGTACAAAGCTATTGTGGCTTTGACGATAATTGCTTTGCTCAAGTTTGCTCCCAATTCATCAACAATGCATCATCAAACATCATCACAAGATGGTCATCATAGGCCTAAATAAGAGGGTCTCGCTGCTCTCGCTGTTCGCGCAGCTTCCAGAGCGCATTTAAGACGTCCGTGGTGGCGCCGGGCGCTTCAAGGAGGCAGGGAAGATGGTGACTGCCAAGAGGGCCGCGCTGGCGACCGCAGCGCTCGCTTTGCTGCTCGTGGTGCACGCAGGAAGCGCATCCACGGGCTCCCGTGTCGAGTTTTGGGACGACGATGATGGCGAGGATGCTAATTTTGCAGTCCCGGAGCCTCGCGCGCTTGGCGAGCTGCAAGACATCTGTAGCGACATCGTCGTCCCCGCCTGCACGCCCGGCGGGACCTTGCGCAAGACTGTTATCGTCTTCGACGTCAGCAAAAGCCTCTTCCGGAACTGGATGTACACGGAGGGACTCGCGTTTGTGCAAAAGCTGGGCTGCACGCTTCTCACAAATCCGGCGAGCAAGCTCGCGCTCGTCACTTTTGCCGGCGATATCATCGAGCGCGTTCCTCTTGCGCCGTATGCAGCAGACGTTTGGGCGGAGGCGGTAGAGACGTCAATGGTTTCGGACACCTCTCTCGGACGCGAGTGCTGCTCTCCGCTCGCCGAGGCTCTAGAATACGCGAGATCGATGCTCGAGAGCGACGATGACGCCAACGGAGACTCTGCAATGGAGGAGTTTGCGGAGCTGGTCATTGTCATTAGCGACGGCATGGTGTACCCAAATGAGGCATTCGCGACTTATTCAGGACGGACCTGGCCTGCGACGCAGTACTCCCCCGATGCCTACCGCATGCAGGTTGTCCCGAGCGCGGCGGGCAGCGTCAAGGAGGCCGGGATCGATCTTATGTTCGTGGGACAGTCTGGCAAGCGAGGCAACAACCCGGACCAGTCATGGGTCCTCGGGACCCTGAGCGGGTACTGTGCGGGTGATGAATGCTTTTCGATCGAGTCCGAGGCTTTTCCGATCGTTTCAGCTCCCTATGAGACCTTTGCGCTCTTTCCGGGCCACACTGACCTCGCGATGGGCTCGAGCTCGCTTCCGGAATGGAATGAGCCTTCAACGCTTGCGGAAATCGTCCTGGACCGACTCTGCGAGGAACAAGAAGCCGAAAGCGAGCAGGACGACGACGACGATGGGGAAGATGCATATTCGAGCAACGAATCGAAGGACGACGAGGAGGAAGAAGACGACGACGAAGAAGGAGAGGACGACGAAAATGACGACTATGACAGCGACGACTCCAAGACTTCGAATCGATTTCGCCGAACACAGACCACTGCGCGCCGGGCCGCCCGTGACAACAACGATCCTCCTGCAGTAGGCATTGCTAGCTCACAAGTTTGCGGCGGCGAGACCCCGCGCGACCTCGTCGTCCTTGTCGATGGCAGCGCCTCGATTGACCCGGCGACATTCTATGGTGTTGCGCTTGATCTTGCCGAGACGGCGCTGGTTATGGCGCAAGAAGGCTCAGCGGCCGCACAGACCCAACTCGTCGTCATTGGCCAAGAGCTCGAGGAGATTCTGCCTCTGGAGGCGAGAGACAGCGGCGAAATCTATGAGGCGATCTCAAACCTACGCGTCGAGCAGGACGTTGCCTTTGGATGCTGCTCGCCTTTCGCGTACGTCTTCGAGAAGGTGCTCGAAGACCTCGAAGTCCGAAGCGCGCCGAGCAACCTCCCTTTTGTGCTCCTTATCAGCGATGGCAGGCCGCACCAGAACCTGCGGCTCGAGAGCGACTTTGCCTTCTTGCAGCAGGGCCATCTCGACCACGCAGAGTACGTGACCAAGCAGGTTCCAGGGTCAGCGTGGATGCTCAAAAGCGAGGCGCAGGCGACGCTGGCCTTTGTCGGCATTCCAGGTCGCGACGCGACTCCCGCCGACACGGACTACTTCACCGAGGCGGCGCTGACCCGAGAAGTCTGTGCATCGTCAAAGGTCAAGTGCTTCACACAAGAAGTTCCAATCGTCTCCGAGCCGACCGCTGCCTTTGCGAAGAGCTTGGGCAACGGCACGGACGCCGCCGCGCTCGAGGATCTTCTTTCGCGCGGCTTGCGGGAGATGATCTGCGACACAACACCTACACCTCTGCAGCAAAACTACCCCGAGTACCTGGTCTTTAACGATGGCGCAGCGTCTGGCGATGGCGCTTTCGCTGCCCAGAGCGGCGAGGCTGCAGCGGCAACGACGCCATCGACCAACGTTCAGGACTACATAGACGACCTTTTGCAGGGCCTGCAGGGAGAAGCCGTCCTGGGCGGGCCAAGAGACCTAGTCGTCGCGGTCGATGCATCTCAGAGCACGGACGCGGCAAGCTTGCGCAAGGAGCTCGGCCGCATCGTCCTGCAGCTCGCACAAACGCTCTATGTGGCGCAAGGAAGCCAATTTGGACTCGTCCTTTACGATGAGGTCGTGCAGGCGAGCGGTACTCTTCCACTCGCAGCCCGAAGTCTGGAGGAGACGCAGCATGCCATCGCCGAGCTCCTCTTGGAGTACCCGTGGGATTTGTCCGGCCAGTCGTCGGCGCTGGGCGAGGCGTTGCGGACAGCGCGACTTGCGCTGGCGGCAAGCCCGGCGAAGGCGCGTAATGAGCAGCTCGTGGTCGTTCTGACGGCGGCGAATCCTCACGTGTCGACCCACTGGCGGGCGCACTATGCCCGGGATGGCAGCAACGCCAAGTACATGGCGCGCTCCGTGCCTTTTGAGGCTCGGGCGCTGTGGGGAGACGGCGTCCGCGTCGTGGTTGCCGCAGGACCGAACCGTGAGAACCAGACGGTTGTCAACCGCGCCTACTTTGCGGGCCAGCTTCGGCCTGACTACGAGTTCTGCGAGGACGGGCGGTGCTTTGCGTACCAGGGCGGCATCGCCTCCGACCCTGTCGCTGAGAATCTCGTTTTCTTGAACGCCTGGGGCCAAAGCAACGTGAAGAAGGGCATCCTTCCCCTCGTCGCTCTGGCCTCCACCAACAAGACGATCGTAGAGCCAACAGCAGTTCCAACCCATGCTCCCGGTCCCTCGCGACTTGTCTTTGTGCTGGATGACACTGTCTCCGCCGCAGAGCACCAGGAGCACATTTCCGTGCTGCAGGCCACTCAGACAAGGCTTGCAGAGTACAGCGATGATGTAGTGGCCTCTGTTTACATTGCGAGCTGCTCTGCGGGCGTGAAGAGGCTTCTTGAGGACGGAGGTGCGGAGCACTTGCAGGTCGTCCTCGAGTCTCTGCAGAACGAACCGGCGAGCATGGCAAATTCGACGCTGTACCGATGCGCGAGCCCGCTGCTCATCCGCGCGCGAGAGATTTGCGAGAAGGCGGGGCCTGGCTCGGCGTGCGGGCTCACGTTGGTGTATCTCACAGGTCGTGACGGCCGAGTTGAGGACCTCACCTCCGCTATCGAAGCCAGCCAGCGTCTCCCGCACTGGCAGCGCCACTTCCAGCTCCTGGCCTATGTCCCGGGGCAGGATGACGGGCCTTCACGGATGCCCACGGATCTCCAGACCCTCGGCATCCCGCGTGTAGCCTCGGCGGCGGAGATCATGACCCATTATGACGCCGCGGCCCAGCAGCTCAAGAAATCGTCGCGTAGTACGACCACGGCATGACGTTGATGGCATACGTGCGTACGTACGTACGTACGTCCCTGGCACAAACCTAACATAGTATAAACGGTCCTCGACCTTCGAGTCGCGTTGCTCTGATCAAGAAGGTCTGATCAAGGTTGTCCTCCTGAAAAACCGTCGCGAGGACATAGGCCATGATGAGGTCGGAGGATGGGACGTTATGTTGGTGCTCCACATCCACATCCACATCCACATCCACATCCACATCGACATCGACATCGTGCCCGTGGACGAAAGCTCGCTCCGTTTCGACCTGCGCGGCCCGCGAAATCTTTCGCGCGCGGCGTCTCTCCTGCGCGCGCGCACGTCCTCGCGGCGGCCGAGTTCGAAGTGGATGTCGCGTCGCGGCCTCGATGTTGTTGGTCGAAATGGTCGGTCGGCCTGGCATCCGGAGCCGCCGCGCGCCGCGACAGACCGCCAAGAGAAGCGACCCATGCTGCGCGGCGCCGCGGAGGACGGCCCCGCGGGCGGCGGCGGCGGCCTGCGGGAGGCGCAGGCCCCGCTCGCGCGCGGAGACGGCGTCGAGATGCGGCCGCTCGCGAGGACCCCGGCGATGCCGGCCAGCAAGACGCGCGACGACGCCGGGAGCCCGCGCAGGATGGCCCCGGCGGCGCGCAGACGGGCGCCCTGGAGGACGCGGCTCGGCGTGCGGCCGCTGATCGGCGCGAGCTGGCTGCCCTGGGAGGTCCGCGAGCTCGCGTTTGCGCAGATTTTCGTGCTGGCGCTCGTGGGCGGCGGCCTCGCGGTGCTCGTCGCGAGCGAATCGCTGCCGTGGCTGTCGGAGGCGTACTGCCGGGCCCACACGAGCAAGCCTTACTGCGACGTGCTCGCATACCGCCTCGCCAAGGCCGGACGCCACCTCGGGGCCGCGCTGCACCTGCTTACGGCGGCCAACTTCCTGCTGGTCTGCCGGCGCCCGCTCTACGCGGTCTTCGGGCTCTCGATCGAGCGCCTCGCGAAGTGGCACCGGTGGACGGGCCACCTGGTCGTCATCGGCTCGGTACTGCACGGCGCGGGCTTTTACAGCGCGTGGATCGTGCTCGGCACGTGGAACCAAAAGTTCTTCATGTCCAAGAACTTTGCCGGGACCTGCGCTCTGGCGGCGCTCCTCGTGCTTTGGGCGCTCAGTCTCGAGCCGGTCCGCCGCGGTCTCTTTGCCGTGTTTTACCGCGCGCACGTCATCTGCGTCCCGCTCTACGTGCTGGGCCTCGTGCTGCACCACGAGGCTGGCCAGTTCCTGCTCCTCGCGTGCGTCCCCTTTGCGCTGCTTCTTGGCGACAAACTGTGGCGAGGGACGCGAGCGAGGCGCTTGCCGTGGCGCGTCGCGAGTGTTCGCCCCGTCGGCCAGGACACCCTCTGCCTCAGCGTGGAGCCCGAGCCGCTGGACGGAGTCTTTATGCTCGGCCTAGGAAGGCTTCCCGCGACCTCCTGGGTCTCAATCAACATCCCCGCCCTTTCGCGATGGCAGATGCATCCTTTCAGCGTCTGCAACTCGAAGATCTTGCAGCGCAAGAGCGCCTCGGATCCGGACGTCGAGCCGCCCGCGCCGATCACCATCTACTCGCGTGCGCCAGCCGGCGCGGGCAGGTGGACCCGTTCTGCGCTGGCCCTAGGCCAGGCGTTGGTCGACCAGCCCTGCTACGTGGACGGGCCCTACGGAGGGCTCGAACTCCCGCTCCCGCTTGCGTCCTACGACGCCATTGTTTTCGCCGCGGGCGGCATTGGCATCACCCCGCTGCTGCCGGTCTTTGAAGAAATGGCCAACGAGGGCCTCCTCGACGCCGCCCCTTGCGTGTTCATCTTTACCACGAGCGACGCAAGCCTCGTCGACGAGTTCGCGCCGGCTCTCCGGGTCATCGCCGCCTCGTGCGAGCAGGCCCAGGTCCGCATCCACCTCACCGACGCCGCATCCGTGCGCCCGATGACTTCTTCGCGCGTGGAGGACGCCGTCATTGAGGCCCAAGACGGTGCTCAGGCCGTCGACGAGCAGTCGCAAGATCTCGCGGTGACCACGGGGCGGCCATCCTTCTCCGATGCTGCAGCGGACGTTCTGGCCGGCTTCGAGCCGGGGGCCCTCATCGCCGGTCTCTGCTGCGGGCCGGCGTCCATGGACAGGGCCTTCATGCAGGCCACCGCTGCCGTTGCACGATCGCAGCGCGTTAGAGTGCACTTTCATCGCGAAGGCTTTGGGCTCTGAGACGTGGCCGCGCAGCGTGCCCGAATCCCGGGAGGGAGGCCTTCGCAAGCCGTCGTCGTCTCCACGCCCATCGTCCGAGTCGACGTTGACGTCGTCGAGATCCTCGACTGCCTGCTCCGCAGACATATAGACCACCAAACAAACAAAGCAGTAGCTTTTCTGTCTCTAGTTCATGTTCTGGGCGGCGGCCACGGGCAGCTCGAAGACTGACGCCTTGGTGATCATCGTGATGATGATGGAGATGATGATTGTGATGCTGGCAATCTTGGAATCCGTCGGCTGACGACCCAAGAAACGTCGGCACCCGGGCCGCCACCA
>KQ758850.1:8653250-8670466 GCA_001462505.1 Aurantiochytrium sp. T66
GGCGGCGGGCGTCGAAGGCGTCTGAAGGACGGACGCGATGGGATGGACGGATGGATTTGAACGATTGATGGATATTCTACTACCGCCCCCGAGACCCCGAACTCGGACGCCGCCGGGCCGCGCCCTCGCGCGCCCGGCACGGACCCCGGCGGCGGACCCCGGCAGCGTCCCCGCGGGCGGGGTGTCGTCGCGGCACGGGATCGGCGACCTCGCGATGCCATGAAATGCTGAGAGCGAGAGCTGCCCAGGTCAGAGTCTCGACGCGACGCGACGCGACGCGACGCGAGGCTCGGGCGCGGGCGAGACCGTGCGGGACGACGAGCCTGCGCACGACACGACGCGCCGCGCCTCGAGGAGGAGGACGGCCGCCGCGCGGGAATAGTCCCCGCGCGGCTAAACGGCATGGAGCTCGAAATCCGAACATGGCCGAGGTCCGCACGGCCAGGAGACGAAGACGCGCACAGCCGCAGGCGATCTTTTCTCTGGACGACGTGCGCGATGATCCCAACACGGCCAAACCGGGCCCTCTTGTCGGCTGCTCGGCCGACGACAGCCAGCCCGTGGACGCCCGCTTTGCCCAGTTTGCACGGATCTTCTTGACCCCGGAAGCTCGCACTCCAGCTCCAAGGCCAGTACGAGCGGAAAGATGGGAAGGTTGGCAAAGACCTATTTCTGACCTGGGAGTGGAACGGCCAAGCGTATTGCATCGACGCGGGCTTCGTCAAGATTTGTACCTTCGGCGTCCAGAAGGAAGGCGCGGTGTCTACGGTGGATACATTCTGGGCACAGTCTTTATGGAGGCCGTCCTCGACAGAAAGCGCCTCGCATTCTGCCCGAACGGATTCCATTAACAAGGGCACACGGGTATGAATACCTTTCCTGCAACGCTTCGGAGCTGCCACGAGGACGGATCGCGATTGCGGCATCCAGTTGTTTCGCGCCTGCGCATTCTCAGGCATACTCCCAAGAAACGTATGCGCGACCTCTCCGATACCTTCAAGAGCAAGTTTGCTAGGAGGCGCCAGTTCACTTTTCACAGCACCCGCGACCTCGCCCGCGTTGTGAACAAGCTCTGACCTGTGAAAACCATGCGCAAGCCCGGGCTTTCTCCCTCGAATTCTCTCGCGACGGTTGTCAAATATTTTTACGTGCGAGGTTTTCGCCAATACTTACTAATACGAGGTTTCATCCTGATCGCATACTCTTTAGCTCTCGTTTCCTGTCCTCGAGTTCCTGCTGTAGCTCTGCGAGCTTGCTCTCATACGAGGTCCGCATGGACTCCATCTCAGCTGCGAGGACGTCTTGAAAATCCTCCTCCTCGCCCTCCTCGACTTCTGTGTCTGCGTCGTGATCGCCGTGCACCTTGCTCTCCCCGTGCATACCATCCATCAATGACTCCTCGCCGCTCTTGGACTCTGATCGCCTTCGCCGCCGCTCATGTCGGCTCCCTGGTGGTAGTTGGGCTTCGCGGGAATTCTGGCCGACACTTGTTGCACCTGGCTCGCGCGCCAAAAGCTCCTGGAGGTCTCCGCGCACTGCGTCAAGCTGTGCGTCCTTCACGCGTTGCTCGCGTTGGAGATCACTCAGTTGTTCTCGAAGGGCTTTCACTTCTGACTCGGCTCGTGCCGCACGCCGGGTCGCCCGGTCGCTGCTGCGCTCAAGCTCCTTGTTTCGCAGCTCCAGCAGCCGCAAGTCGGTCTCAAGCCGCTTGCGCCGCGCTACGTTCGCCTCCGTAGCAGGGCCTATAAGACTCCGCGCAGAGAGCATTTCGCGCCTTGCCGTGCCTGGCGCATCTCCTTCAGAGCCAGCTTGTAGCCTTTGGATCTCTTCCTGGAGCGCGCTTACCTCCGCAGACCGTGAATTCGACTCCTCTTCCCGCTCTCGGGCAAAATCTTCGTGCGCCTTGGCCAGCTCCTCGCGCAGTTTTTGCACGCGGCCCTGCTCGTCGGCGAGGAGCTGCTGGAGATCTTCCTGATGGTTCTTGCTCCCTTCTTGTACGGCGTTGCGCTCTGAGAACCTCCGATAGGCCTCCACTTCCGATGTGAGCCGACGGAGGTTTCCCTCCAGCGAGCTAATCCGCGAATCCTCCTGAAGGGCCTGCATCAGGTCCCTTCGCTTCTTCATTCTGCGCGAGCAGACTCGTCCTGACAGAAGCGACCTCCTCGAGTTCTTGGCAACGCCGTTGCGTCGAGCACCACGATGTCGCTATGAACTGAGATGGTCAGACCAGTTTTGATGCTTGCCTTTGAGCGTCAAGCTGCGGCTTTCCGGCCAGCGTCGCGAGCGCTGGCACGTCTTGCCTAAATATATGGGTCGTGGTCACGTTCGCGCCACCAGGGCGAGCGATCTCCGCTGGCGGTAGGCGATCGTCTCTCGCCGATTCTTGGACCCTCGCCTGCTCGGACGGTCCTCCCGAGGTTTGCCACTCTGCGCAGCAGCTGTTTTGCTGCTACACAAACCTTATCGAGTGCCAGAATAGGGGACGTTAGTAGCGCGTGTGCTCACCTCGCTCGCGATCTCGCTGCCTCCGTTGTGATCTGCGAGATCGCCAGCAGACAAGATCAGTTGCCGCGCTATTTACAGCAACATCGATTTCGCTATGTAACATACGCACGCACGCACGCACGCACGCACGCACGCACGCGCGCAAGCCGTACGTACGTGCCTGTCTGTACATAGACGAAGAAGAAATCCGCGCATCACTCAGTGACCCTGTCGTTTCAAAGAAAATCGCAGGCGCGGGCCAAAGCAGGACAGCTTCGTCGCATCGCGCACAGTCTGTCACCCTTCGTTTGCGCCACCGCCGAGACCTGGGCCGTGAGGATCATCGGGTCCGAGTCGAGCAACAGAGCCGTTGACGACGGGCGGCCGTAACTACGGGACCCTCGAGTGATGGGCCCGTTCCCAATTTGCGTTGCGCAGTCAGGAGCCCGAGACCGTTGAAGGCGTTGAAGACTCGGACTCGGACTCGGACTCTTCGGACTCGGACTCGGACTCCAACCCCGGGCGATTGGCTTCACATTCGACTTCGACGGCGAGAAATCTTGCCCGGAGAGTGCGAGCGCCTCCAGCAGCGACGCAGAGATCGTGGGAGGCGCCGCCGTGAAAGCCCGAAAATACAATGGGGCCCAGATGACACGAGCCGCGTCCCGAGGATTGCACTGCAGGCGACGTAAGTCTCTGCAAGGGTAGACAACCTCTTCTGTGCTTGCCCGGGCTCGTCGAGGCATGCTAAATGCTTGCATACATACTACAAACATACAGTGCGTACCAGTACACGCATACCGGCATCGGGCGGGAGGTCACGGGTCGCAGCGTCCGGCGTCGGCCCCGCAACGCCGCTAGCAATCGGCAGACGGAGGAGCGTCCGTGGGCGGCCGCGGTGACAAACAAGGTCGCAGCGACTTGCTTCCACGCAACCGCAGGCGTCAACTCGAACGAAGGAGAAAATGGTACGTGACGAGCTGCCCTCGAGGCCGCGAGAAAGGGTTGCCAAGCAGATGCGCGAGCCGCGGTGCTGCCTCTGCTGCTGGCGACCTTGAGTCGGTCGGCACGAGGCGCGCCCGCGCAAAGCAGGGCGCAATCAGTCGGCGCAGGCTCGACTAACGTGATTTCTGCTTTATCGGGGGCCTTGCAATCTGCTGGTCGCGCGCACAACTCTAGCCGACCGGAAGCGCGGTGGACGCAGAGACGACGATCGAGCGCATCCAAAACCGGGATGGGGTCGTGGGCTTTGTGATTTGCGGCGCCCAAAAGATTGATGAAAAGGGCGAAATGCATTACGAGATTCACCGCAAGGGCCAAGGAATGGCGAAGGAGACCGCGCAGAGCTACGCTGACCGCTTCAGTCAGCTCACGAACCTTGCGCGAGGCGTAGTCCGGGACCTTGACCCACAAAACGAGCTGCTCTACTTCCGGATCAAGGCCAAAAAGCAGGAGATTATGTGCGCCCCAAAGTACGACGACAGCGGCGATGCCAAGTACCATATCGTCTCTCTCCAAAACATCAATCAGCCTCAGAACTAGCCTAGACCTCTAAGTCCGGCACGTCGACGCCAAGACCATCTGGTCTAACCGCAGTTCCACTGCTTGTCTAGCAAGGTAACGCTCGACAAGCGCTTCTGTTCAATCGGAAAGTTTGGCACGTAAAGTTTTGATGTGCTTCGTCTTCTCGTCATCGTACGTCGTCATCATCATCTCCCGCTTCGTCCTGCTCGTTCGGAGCTGGCGCGATGAATTCGCAACTCAATCCGGAATGTCTGGGAGCCAGCCCTCCAGCACCCTGACACTTTGCCTTATGGGGAGATTTGCAGGAGCCTCGGCAATGTGCAGAGGATACAGCATCCGCAGCGCCCCGTCTCGTTCTTCGGGCAACTGCCATGTGCACAAAGTATAGTTTCAGGTTTACGCATTTTCAATGTCGTCTACATCGTCATCATCTTCGTCTTCGTCTTCGTCGTCGTCATCGTCGTCGTCGTCATCTCCCGCTTCATCCTCCTCGTTCTGCGCCTCTTCAATGGCGCGATGAATTCGCAACTCGAAGTCCGGAATGTCTGGGAGCTGGCCCTCCAGCGCCCTGACACTCTGACCGAAAGGGAAATTTGCAAGAGTCTCGGCAATGCGCAAAGGATAGAGCATCCGCAGCGCCTCGTCGTACGCCAGAGCGGCAACGATCTCGCTGTCAAACCGCCCCACCTGTCGCACCTCGCCGTCTGGGCACACAATGTCGACCTTCCAGCGACCCCGGGACTGGGACAGCCCGAGGTACTCGCTTTGCTGTCCCATAGGCTGGTGGCTACGGTCCTTAGCGAGTTTTTTCTTGGCCGTTCTGGCCGCCTTGGAGTCCCCGGATGTTAGCACGCGCGTCTTCTCTAGCAGATGCAGCGGTTTGCTGCTGCGTCGCGGCCGATGGCCTGAACGCAACGCAAGACGGGCCTCCTCAGCCATCTTGCCCAGTTCATCGAACTCGCTAAAGAGCTCAAGGTTTGCCCGGTTGTATGCATCCGACTGCTGCTGCCAATTCTTCCGCTCATCGTCCGAAAGTGCGCGCCACTTATCGCGCAAGAGCCGCGTGGTGTGCGTAATGTCCATATTCTTGTTCCCTTCCGCCCGCATCTGCCGCCGTCTATCGACGACAAACATGAGCCACGCGGACCTTCGCTTCGGCTTTTGGCCCAAGAGGTCCCGAATCTTCTCCTCCAGGTCCTCATCAATGTCTTCAGCTCGGTTCACGCGCCCCTTGATGGCGCGCAGCTCCCGGACCACCGGCAGCTCCTCTTCAGCCTCCTCGTCTTTGCTCTCCGTTGGCTGCTTGTCAGCCGTCGTCTCGCCCGCATCTCCTCGAGCCTGCTTCGCGTCGCTCCCGGCATCATTGGCATGTTCACCAGCTCCAGGCCGCTTCTGCTTGGCGCCGACCTTTCGGGGCCCGCCTGGCGCGACAGGCTGCTCGGTCTCCGCCTCGCGTTCGGCCGGCGCCGGGACCGGGGTTGACCGCTTCTCCGCGGCAGCCATCTCGCCCACCCGGGGCGGGGCCAGTCCGGTGCCTGGGAGCACCGAGAGGCCGCTCTCGACATCGTTCACCTGCGCGAGCTCCTGCGGGGAGAGCTTCTCGCGCAGCTTGGCTCGAATCTCCAGCTGCAGCTTGCGCATGCGAAGCCAGGCGTACGTCTGATTGATACGATGCTTGCGGGTCTTGCGCAAGAGGCTCGTTTTCAAACGTTCGAACTGCACTGCGCGCGCCTGCGACATGTTCGCCACCAATGTCGCCGATGTGAAGCGCGCGACGGCCTCCACGTAGAGCCACGAGGCCAGCAGCGCGAGGTGCGAGAGGGACTGGACCGTATGGAGCTCCCGCAGCCACTCTGCTTCGACGGGCAGGCCGTAGATCGCGCTAGAGATCTTGAAGGAGGGCCGCGAGTAGTCGAGATCGTAGACGGAGAGGCTTTGGCTTCGCCGGAGGAGCGACTCCGACGCGCTGTCGAACTCCTCTGGATCATCGAGCACGATGCGAGCGTGCACCGGAGGCATCGTGGACACGTAGGCTCGGCACACCGAACGTAGCGCAGCTGCCACAAGTGCGGTGGCGTCCTTGGCCCGGGTCCGACCAGCGTCGATGTCCTCCCCGATTTCCGACACGCGCTGATGCCAGTGCATCCGGCGCGAAGGCCACTTCCACTGGCCCCAACTGTGAAGCCAGCGCCACTCCTCCACTGCGCTAAGGATGCGCGGCTCGGCAGCCCCCATGGACCACAAGTGTGCCTCGAGCGCCAGTACGAGATCGATCATGGTCGAATGGCTCGCAGCGGCCAGAGGCATGATCCGCGAGACCACTTGCTGCGGTGCGTGCCGCGAGACGGCCACGTCGCCATCGCGGCAGAAGGCAATGGCCTGCTGCGCGGCCTCCGGCCGGGGACGGTAGATTGCAACGCGCACGGGACCTTGGCCCGCCTTGGCGGAGCTCGCAGCCCACCGCACCGCGACCTCATGCGGCCCAAGGCCGGCACAAGATTCCTCGCCGATACCGATCACCACGTCGCCCACCCGCAGTGGGATGCAGGGTGCCCGCGGCGAGCCCGCGGTTTGCACCGAAGGTGAGGCGTCCGCACCTTGGTCGCCGTTCTTGGCCGAAGTTTTGCTCTTGTCTCGTCGGCGAATGTCCACGATCACGGGAGCCCCACCGAACGCCAGCGGCGTCTGGGAAAGACACACCTGGATATCGCTCGAATCCCGAATCTCAAACGTGTGCACGCGGGCGGCCTCAGCCCGGGACTGCGTCAGCGGCGCCCAAAGATATTCGCTGCCCGAGCGTCGCATTGCCGTCACGAGAGCCGCATAGTGCGGAACGATATTGGCATAGAGGTCTTTTTCTTCGGGAGAGCCATCCCGGAGCGCAGCGAGGAGAGACTCAATCTGCGCCCGGCCAGCGTACGCGAACCAAAGGCCGTGCTCGTCGGCCTCGCCAGGGTGGGCTTGTGCAAGCACATTTGCGCCCAGAGACCCCAAGCCTGCGCGGAGCTTTTGCTGGGCGGTTTCAGACAGAGAAACAAAGACGTACGAGCCCACATCACTGGCTAACTCGTCCCCTCCTCCGGCGAAGTACCAGTAAACACTTCCATTACCGTCCATGCCGAGAGGGCTGAAACGAACAGACTTGGATTGCTCCTCGGGGGCGCCTACGGCGCTGTCCGTATCGTCGTCCTTGAGTTCCTCGCCAAGCTCGAGAGCGCGCTTGGGTCTCAGCCGGGACGAAATTTCGCGCTCGAACATGCGAACCACCGCCGGGTCCTGTTCGGACGCCTCGCGGATGATGTCGTAAAACGGGATGGCGCCCGCCGCATGAAAATGTGTCGCGTCATCCTCGGCGGCGATATCGCCCTTCAGCTCGGTCAGCTCCTTGGCGCGGCGCCGCGCCGCAGCACCCTCTCCGTTGCTCGTCGTGGCGGCGGCGGCAGACTGCAGGTGATGACGCAGCTTCGAACCATCCTTTCTTTCTGCGTCGAGAACCTCCTGCCGGCGCCCCTCGAGCTGCTGCACATCGCCGCGGAGCTGCGAGCCGATCGCGGAGGCAAGGCGCCTCTGCACGCGTACTGCCTTGGACGAGGACGCTAAGAGCTTGGACTCGAGCGCATTGATTGTCTCAAAGTCTTCCGCAAAGACCCAGTTGACCCCGTACGTGGACCGCGGCAGCGTCGAAACGTCCAGTGCCGCTCTAGAGCGCTGCTTGGCGGATCGGTTGTGCCCGCCAGTCCGGCCGTGCTCGCGCTCGTAGTCTCGTCGCGTGCTCGTGGTCCAAAGGCACATGGGTCGCTCCGTGGTTCCGGACCCGGTCTGCAAGAGGATGCGAAAGGCGAGCGAGCTGTTCGAGTAAGCGGTCCCGGCTACGAGAGCCGGCACGAGCAGCCGCGAAGCGTGCGCAACGAAAATGCGCTCGCCCAGCCAGGCCATGCGCGACACCGTGTCATCGCGAAGCACCGCCGCGTAGCGCCGCTCAAACGAGACCATGAATGCCGTGATTTGTTCTGCTTCGGGCGACACCGGGTCGAAGACGGACCGCATAGCCATCATAACGGCACGAAGATCCCGGCCAAATCCGAGTCCGCGCTGCTTGGGGTTCGCGACTCCGCCCGACCCCTTGCGCATCGCGCGACGAAACGCCGCGTCGGCCTCGCGCTCGTAGCTGCCGCTCGCTAGCTCGGCGCGGATCGTCTCCAGGTTCAAATTGTCCTTTCCGAGATGGCGCTTGAAGGAGGCCACCTCGCGCGGCGTAAGCTCATAGAGCCGCTTCATGATCGTGTCGTGCTCCTCCGTAAGCTCGTCCAAGAGCTTAAGGCAGCCACGCTGGAAACGGAGCCCGTGCAGCGCCTTGGTAATGCCACGCACCGCCTGCGGGGTGTCCACGAGGCCAAAGACCTCGTTCATCTTGGCTTCGCACTTTTCAGTCAGCTTCATCAGCTTTGAGCCCGGGCTCAGTGCGAGCGCGGCGTTGCCAAAGACGAGCTCGCAGTCTTTGATGAAGGCGGGCCCGACGACGAACTTGCCCGCGGCGTTCTTCCCCGTGTAATCCCCTTGCTCCAGCTTTATGCGGATCGTGTTCAAGTCCATCGGCGTCGAGACCAGCTTCGCGTAGTTCTCAAATCCAGGGGTCCCGGGGAGTATCGGCTGCCGGAACGGCTGGCTCGACCTATCCTTCACGACTTGAGCGAGCTTCTTCCTGCATTCGTTCACGTCCATCGAGAATGGTTCGGACGGAAGGCGGAGACCGTCTTCGTCCGCAGCCTTGCTCGGCTGACTTGCACTCGTGGCTCGGCTCAGCGTGCGCGCAAGTGGGGTTGGAGTTACCACCGAAGAGTCTTGGCTCGGCATGCGCGAGAGAACGGCAGGCGACGGCGTGCTCATAAAGTGTTTCGCGCCCGTATGACCTCGGGCATCTGCCGCATTTCCCGCTGGGGTGGCGGGCGGCGCCGCGGCCTCGACAGGGGTCTGCGCTGGCGAGGCTGTTTCTGCCTCGGCTCCGTGGGCAGCAGGAAGCTTCGACGGCAGGTCATCAGAGGCCACGACCCCGTGTGTAAGCTCGCCAGCGCCCGCGCTCGCATCCAGCCTGATACCTGAACCACGAGGGCTCTGCATGGGGCGCTCCTCCGCGAGGGCCCGTTCGGGGTCGAAGGGGGCGGTCTTGACTGCTGGGGCTTTGCTGCCCCAGGCGACGAGCTCCATATCGAACTCTGCTTTGAGAAGCTTCGAGCTCTCCTGTGCAATATAGGTGTCCATGATCTCCTTCAGCCTCTCCTGTTCCTGGACCGCCTTGAGCATTTCGGCATCCATATCGTCGACTGCCACGTCGTCCTGGCCCTCGACCGACATGTCATCCGGACTCATTGCACCATCCTGGTCACTCTTGTTGTCGCCAGTGTTGCCTCTACCACGCTTACGGCCTCGCAGCGAGCGGCCGGGTGTCTTGCGCGCGCTTGCGCTCAAGCTACGGGTTCCGCGGCGCGTCGCGGCTTGCCGCGACGACGACCGTTTCGCACGGTGCGGCTCGGCCACAAAGTGCTCCGTCTTGCGCCGGCTCCTTGAAGATTGCCGCCGCGCCACCGGCGTATGGGTGCTTTCGTCCTCGCCACTGTCTTCGTCCGAGTCCGAGTCCATCCCTGCATAAACAACACTGGACGCAGCCGAGGCCCGCGAGCTCGTACGCTGCACGGGCGGCGCCGAGGCGGCGGGCCGCGACTTTTTCTGCGAGTCTTCTCGTTCTGTGCTGCGACCGCGCCTGGCCGGCGTGCGGCGGGGTGCCGCAACGCGCGATCTGCTCGCTCGTAAGCTTGCGCGCCTATTTGAGGCCCTCGTCGAACTCTTTGCAATCTCGCTTCCGGAGCCAGCATTGGCTTCTTCGTCCAGCAGGTCTTCTTGGTCCTCTTCGTCTCCTTCATCTTCCACCTCGTGATACTTGACACGCTTGCCACGCGTTCTGCGGCCCGTCGACATGCTGGAAGGCGCCGCAGCCGACGCGACGAAGTTCTCGTCGTCGCTTTCGTTATCGCGCACGGCGCTTGGCTTTTTGCGTGGCCGGCCGGGACCTCGCCTGTTTGCATACGGGCCAATGCGTCGCCCGCGCAGCATCAAATCGGTCTCCTCCTTGGGCCCGACATCGAACTGGTCTGGGGCTCTGCGCACCCCGAGAGCCATGGCAATGCCCACGCGCACGGGAAAGGCATTAACGACGTGCTCGCACAGCCGCTCAAGAATTGCCAGCTTGATGTGCGGCGGAAGGGCGGCGTAGTCGCCAGCAAGGAGTTCCGCAAGGAGCTCCTTGGTGCTCAGACTCGGTTCCGTGGCCGGAGCCTCCTCGGGCAGCCAAAATTCGAGAACCTCGGGCGCGACTGGGGTTTCGGGCGCTTTGACGCCCTCACTCATCGCAATTTTGGTGTCTTTGGACCCGCTGCCTTGCTCACCACTATCATCGTGCCCGGCGGCCTCGTCCTCGTCGGCGTCGTCAACGTCGTCCTCGTCGTCCTCATCCTCGTCGTTCTCGTCGTCCTCGTCATCATCGCCGTCGTTCTCATCAACGTCGCCGACTTCTTCCTCGTCTTCATCCCCGTCGTCGTCAAGGAGACCACCAGCCGGGTCGTCCTCGAGATCCAGCTCGGTGACCTCGTTCGCCTTCACCATGGACCCCGAGCCCTCTTTGTCGGCCACAAAAGTCCAATGGAAGCCGTACGTGTTTGCGTACGAACCAATACCTTTGGTGATACGATGCGCCATGGTCTGCTCGGTCCACAGGTTCAGCGGCATCATGGCCGGTTCCGTCTCAACCTGCACGCGCAACCGGTGAAAGTCGGTCTTGGAGCGCATGTGCTTGTATCGGTACTTTGGCAGCGCGTAGTAGTCGTGAATCTGCGCTGGTTTGATCGTAGGCGGCTGGATGCGCACGTCGAGCCAGAGGATTTTCTCGCCGACCCAGGCCCACTTACTCGTCGCATGGTCTCGTAGAGCCACAGCGTACCCACGCTCGAACTCGTCTCTGGCCTCCTCCAGCGCCGCCTTGACCTCCTCGCCTTTACCCACGATCTTGGACTCCAGCCTATCCAGTACAGAGCGCACCTGTTTAGCGAACTCATTGCCGATCTCGCCGCTTTCGTTCAAGCTGTAGTCACCATTCGCAAGGCTCGCCCGGATCGTTTTCAGCTCGCCAGCAGACTCTGCCCCTGGCTCGGCAGCGGCAGCGGCGAATCCAGCGCGCGACTCCAGGGTAGCGAGGAGGTCGCCGCAAATGCTTGGAAAGTGAGCACGTTGCGGCACCTTCCCATTCCCATCCTCGTGTCCTGGCGCTGCAACAGCACCGGCGCGGCCGCCAGACTTCACCACTTCCATCGGTATGACGGCGCTGGCAGTGCCACTGGCGGCAAGACCGTTGGCCGCACTCGCGGCGACGTGGGCGCCCTGCTCGTGCTGATTTTGCTGCTGTTCCTGAGGTCCGCGGCCATTCTTCAGGACGCTCTGCCCCTCGGGCAGCATGGCTGCTGCGACCAGAGAAGAAGCGGCAGCCGCCTCATCTGCGTCTTTCATGGCAACGTCGCGGTCCACCGCGGGCGCCGCGTCACTGGCGATGGCGGGGTGTGGAGCGAGGGCTTCGTGGTTTGAGTCGGCGTAGATCCCGATCGGAATCCTTGTCACCGGCCGACGGACCTCTCCAGAGGCGGTGATGGTTTGTCTCGACCCGATCTGCGGCATTGTCTCAGCGGCCGAATACCCCGGCGCGGTGCCGATGGTAAGCATTTTTTCGAAGAGGCTTTCGAGTCTGCGGGCGGCCTTGCCGATTTCCGAAGATGCCCCATTGAATTCGACGCAGTTAGAAAACACGCGCTTGACGTCGCGCAGAAACTTGGGCGCCAGGGACGACTTGTCGACGGAAGCGTAAAAGTCGTAGTGTCCTTCCTCGAGGCGCGCGGCGATCGTGCCCAGGTCAAGAGGCTTTTGAATGATCTCCTCGTAGTCCTCGAGCCCGGGCAGAGAAGTGTCGACGGGTTCCAGAAAGGGCTCCGCATGGGGTTCGTCCATGAGCTTGTTCAAGGCATACTGGCCAACCACCTTGCGCGGGTAGCGCAGGCGCAGTCGCTTGAGTTCCTCCTGCGGCGACAACTTGGAGCCTTTGGGCCCGGGACCGTGCGCGACCGGAAACTTGCTCAAGATGTTCTCGTAGTGGACGCGGAGCTGCGCGTCTGACAGCTCGAGAAGGGTTTGGGCGATGGACGCGGCCTTTTCCGTCCGTGTGGAATCGTTGGCCTTGTCCATCTCGAAGATGCCTGCCAGGCGCTCGTTACTCAATGATTCGAGATGCTGGGCGTCTTCGTAAATGTCGGTCCCCGGCTTGTAAAAGGCCTTGGCATTGCCCCAGACCATGCGCACGTCTGACGCAAAGGCCTCAAGCTCGAGGTCCTGGTCCGAATGGTAGAACCCGGCCCGCAAGCGCTCGAGGATTTCGCTAAGCGAGATGGGCTCTGCGACGACCTTGATGTAGTTACGCATGCCTGGCTGCGCGGGGTCGATGGGGTCCGTGAACAGGGCCCCGAGGGGGTGGGCGATGAGAGCCTCGAGCAGACGCTCGCACTCGTCAACGACCCCGGCGTCCTCCTCCTCGTCGTCTTCGTCGTCTTCGTCCTCGCCGTCCGCCGCGCCACTGGCTCTGCTGCCCGCGTTTGCGTCCTCCTCCAGCGCTGGGCCGTCCATCTTCCAAAAGTCGTCTTCTTTGGCTTCTTCGTCCTTGAGGTCGTAGTCGCCGACATCGTTTTCTGCTGCCTGGGCCAGCTCACGAAGAGCTGCGATGCGTTCCATGGCGGGATCACCTTCCTTCACATTTGTTGGCGGCGCAGCGGCAGCGGCGGAGGAGGACAACGAGCCCGTCGCAAGGCCGGCGTCATCCTCTTGTACCGCGGGTTTGGCCGGGGCGTTGAGCCGGTTCGCGATGGCACTGTGCGGGTTCTCTACGCCTTCAAGCCGGCAAAAGACCTCGACGAGAAACTCCTGCCAGGTCCAGTCGTTGATGGACAAAAAGTTGAGACCCACGCGTGCCGGACGCACGCTAATGCCATCGCCAGTCGCCGCGGCGGCGCGGCCCGCCTTGGCACGGGTGAGAACCCCTAGACCAGAATCCACCCCAGTGGTCCGGGGCACAAGCGTCGACGCCGACGCCACAGCAGCGCCCTCGACACGCTGAGGCGCCAAGGACGCCGGCAGCCCAACAGCGCCGTCGGCTGGCGCGTCCAAGGCAGCGGCGCTCGAAGATAGGCCGTCAGAGTTGTTGAGGAGAGCTTGTTGTGCCTCATGTCGCCTTCGCGCCTCGGCAACGACTATGGCGTCCTCGCGCGCGAGCTCTTGATACGGAGCGCGCTCCGCTTCTGACATTTGTTTCCACTTGTCCGCAGCCAGTTTGGCAATCTCAGTGAAGACGCTCTTGACTACGGTGCGATCCTTGGCTTCAGTGACGGTCTCCTGGTGCGCGCCCTTGAGCTCCTCGCTGACGAAGAAGGTGAAGGCCGTGCGGCCCTTTTTCCGCAGCTTGTTTTTCTTCTTTCGCGCGGGCGCGGCGGGTTTGGATGCTGACTTTCCCACCTTGGCCGCCTTGGCGTTCTCCTTTTCTATCCGTGCGGCCCTTTTGGCGTAGTCTGCCTTTTCAGCGGGCGACATCTCCTTCCAGCGGTCACTCACGAGGCGCGCGCAGTCGGTAAAGCTCATGCTCTTGTCCCACTGTTCCCGCGCGAACAGCTGGTACGCCGAAATCCGTTTCCCACCGTGTGTGACCTTGGACCGCCGCCTCTTGGCATTCGCCTCGCCGTCGTCACTACCGACGTCGGCATCCTCGTCGTATTCGTCCTCGAGGTTGTCGTTGAAGTCCAGAGCGCTAGCGGTCACGCGACGGCGCGCCGCGCTGCGTCGCGGCCGCGCCGGAAGACCGGCCAGAGGACTAGGCCCTGCGAGCGAGAGCCCGATGGGGGCGCCGTCCGCGCATTCGCCGTCCCGAAGCAGGATCTTACCGCCCATGCGCAGGCGGGCATGAGCGGCTCTGCCCATGTAGGCGCGCTCGTAGAGCAGGATGTAGCGCGTATAGATGTCGCGCAAATCACGGCCCAGGACCTCCTCGTCGATCTCCTCGTCAAAGTAGTCGGGGAGCTGACGCGCGATCTTGTGCCAGATCTCTTCGGAAGTCTGACGGCTCTCGATGACGCGGAAACCACCGCGCGACTTGACGAGCGAGTAGACCGTGTATAGATTTACGGGAATTCCCTGCAGCCGCGGCGCCGCCGTGGGTTTCCAGTGAATCACCTCGGCGTAGAAGCGGCAGAGGCTCTCGAGGAAGTCGGCGCGGGTGGCAAACCACGCCGGGTCGCGCAGCATGTCGTGGACCTCGTCCTTGAAGGCCTGCCAGCTTGCGCCAGACGAGAAGCGGGCGCCTTCCTTGTCTCGGTCGAGAAGAGAGAGAATGGGGATATCCTGCACCGCGCGGCCGACCTGGTCAAAAGCCCAGCGCACGACCGATCCCTCGTCACGCGAGGTCGGCGGAAGCAGTGTCACGGGCACGGGCAGCTCAGCGTCCTTGTGCGCCCGTTTGAACACCGGGAAGTCCGAAGAAGTCTGCATATTTTCAGCCATAATGAGGTTGAGAAGCTCGAGATTGACGCAAACGAGGAGCTCCGACGAGATGGCCTCGGGGTTGCGCTTGCGATCGGTGCGTACAGTCTTTGCCATGAGAGCCGCAGCAAACTCGGAGAGCGTGAAGGGGCGGATGCTCCAGCCGAGCTGCTCGGCAAAGCACTGGAAAAAGATGTATACCCGGGCCAGAGGACCCAGAAGGCTCGGAGGAACGCTCACCTGCTCAATGGGGCCATGCTGGCACGGGATGACGGCCACCAGGCCCTTGGCGGGCTGGTCGGCAGAAGGCTGTGGTGATCTTTCCGGAAGAAGGCGCCAGGTTGTTTCCAAGTTGCTCCCAGCGTTCAGATCGCACCACTCGAGCGAGCTTTGGTCATCGTACTGGAGCAGATGCATCTGCGTCTTTGGCCGGTAGCGCACGACGGTGGCAGGATACCAGATGCCGTCATCCGGCCATAGCATTTCGACTCGAGCCCCGAGCAGGTTTTCTCCCTTGCGCAACGCTGGCAAGGCCTTGGTAGCAGAGGGGAGCGCGTACGACGAGGATTTACTGGACAGCGCCTCGGGCAAGTCCCACATTGCACGCGCGCTCTTAACCGGGTCCACGAAAACACGATACGGTTGCGGTTTCGGGAGCGCGTATGGCCGCTCCTGCGGCTCGCGGAATTGATTCGTGTCTACCTCGGACCCGAGGGCTGCAAGGCCCGCAGTTTGCTTGGCGTCTAATTGTTCTCGGGAGCCTTCATCGCTCTGCGCGGCTTCCGAGGCACCATCGGCGGCGCCATTTTGGAGATGACGCATCGGCTCGTCAGCTTCTCGGGCAGCGACGTCGCTCTTTCCCGCGGGAATCTGTGCGGCCTCACCCTCCTCGGGGTCCTGCGCGACCGCCGCAGGAACCTTGTCGTCTGCGTCGGCTTGCGCTGGCGCAGTGAGCTGGGCGAGGAAGAACGCCTCGTCAAAGGGGGTTGGCGTCTCCAGACCGGGTGGGGGCGGTACCGGAAAGAGACTGGCGAGGGAGTCGTCGGGCATGGCGGGCATTTGCAGAAGAAAGTCGACGACGCCGAAAGCCTTAGTCAGATGCGGTCCCACCGCGTCAATCTGGTCCCTGATAAATAGCCCATTGTTCCTGAGAAACGAGACGGCGGAGGGGCGTAGCGGCGCCCCGATCTCGTGGCACCATAGGGCGACTTTGAGCAGCGTCTTGCCGGGACTTTCGAGCCTGGCGACCTGCGCTTCCTGCTGCTGCAGCTGCAGACGGTCGCGAAGTTCGTGCACGAGGCGAGCGCAAAAGTGGAAATTTGACAGGGTGCGCTCGGCAAAGTACGCATATTGAGGGGCTGGCTCAAGCTTGGGGACGTACTCGTTGACGTACGAGACACAGCCGATGCGGTAGTAGTAAGTGTACTTTGCTTCTGGTTGAGCCGAAGATGCGGCACTCGCAGCGGCCCGGCCGCGCCTTGAGGACTTTTGCGGCCGCGTCTCCTCCTTCTCAGCGACGATCCAGAGCGAAGAGCTCGCGCCGCCCATTCCGAACTCGACCATGTAGTCGACGACGTTGGGAACGAAGACCCGCTGCACGAGCTCGGAGGGGTCTGCCGGCACGAGGTTGCTGACGGCCTGGGCGGCGGCGCTGTGAAGGTTTGCGATTTCCGTGCTGCTGAGAAGGGTGCCGTTGCGGTCGATGGTCACTGCGTTGCGCGAGCCGTGCCGGTACCAGAGTCGCGACCGACGTTCCATCATGGCCCGGGCCGACGCGACAATAGGCGAGTCGCTCGTGTTGTAGGCTACGCAATTGCTGAAGACAAGCTTGAGGTGCGTGTTAAATTTGTCGGCATCGACCCAGTTCTTCATGCCGCTGCTGTCCTGCGATGAGCGCTCGCCGTCGTCGTTTCTAGCGTCGCGCATGGTTTCATCATGGTCGTCGGGCGGCGGTGGCGGCTGCTTGCCCTTTTTCTTGGACTTCTTGCTGGACTTGCTCGCCGAGGCGGGCGCCGCAGCGGCGGCGACACCGGCGACGGCTTCTTGGCCTTGCTCAATGTCTGGGAGCGGCGTGAATTGGGGCTGGTAGTCGCCGGCGCCGAGGCCCGCCTTTATAGTTCCGAGGTCCATGGGCTCCTTGATGACTTGATGGTAGTCCGCGAGACCAAGTGCCTCGGCATCGACGGGTTCCCTGAAGGGCGCGCTATCGCTCTCCGCGAGAAGACTGTCGACGACCTTGCTGGCCTGCTCTAGCGTGACGACCTCGCGCGTCTGGAACCGGGCCTCGGCCATGGCCACGGCGTGCGCGGACACGCCCTCTCGCGTCGGCCCCGAGCGCACGGCGGCGGGTTCGAGCACGAGCTTGCCGTACGCGCAGAACTTGTCGAATTCTGACGCCTCCTTGTCGTCAAGCTCCTTGAGCGCAACGTAGTCGCGCGAGCCGTCCTTGCGCTCGCCCAGGACGACGAAGTCCGTGAGCGCCCGTTGGACCTCGGCGTCCGTGGACAGCGACCAGTTCCAGGTCTCCTCGACCTTGTCTCCGTCCGCGACGCCAGCGGCGGCGGCGGCGGCGGCGGCGGCGGCGGCGGGAAGGC
>KQ758850.1:8675077-8687172 GCA_001462505.1 Aurantiochytrium sp. T66
TCCCCTCTCGACCCCGCGCCTAAGCAAAAGCTCGCCGTCGTCATGCACGAGCACGCCGCGAATGTGCTGTAGATTTTACGTGATGTAGGCCTAGTACGAAGTACATCCAAAGCCGCAAGCCTTGTTGATCGAACCTGAGCCGTGCCGACGATAAGAACCGATTCGAGGGCGCTGCCTGAAGCACGAACGTAACATCCGGCATGGAGTCCATGGGCTTCATGAATGAGCCCACGCGAGAAGCGTCGAGCACGGAAAGCTGTAGAGCACGGTCAAGAGCTTGAGCTCGCGCTCGGCCAAGGGCAAGCTCGTCGACATAATCTCCGTCAGTCCGCGAACATGAGGTTGGTCGTGAACTCGGCCCGGTCGCCACTGGCCCGGTCATTATGGGCGCCAACGGTTATCCGAGCCGAGCAGTCATCATCATCAGGAGCGCCTGCGCCTTCTCAAGGTTTCGAGACACCGGAATGCAAGGGCACGGGGCTGGGCTCAGGGATGGCCTGGTGTTCTCGCTAAAGGACCCCACAATCGTTTAGGCTAGTTTGGGCGCGCGAGCACCGACGCGTCATCTCCTGCTTCGCGACTCCCGCCAACCCGTGGCCGGTAAATACGTACGTACCATCTGGCAACGCGCAACGCAGCGCGCGCGGGACGTCAGCGCGAGATTGCGTTCTTTAATCAAGGTCCGGGTCGCAGGAGGGAGGGTGGCCAATACAGTGGCAGTGCAGTGCTGCTCATTTCCGAACGGTCACTTCAAGGCCCTGGCAAGTAGGCCTTCCCGCTCGAGCACGCGCAAAACAACCCACCAGGCCGGCCGAGGGCCGTGCGAACTCACGAAAGATTGTGTGTTCGTCACGTTCGCCTGACCGTCGCAATCTCGACAGCCATCTCGCCGTTACAAGAGGAAGCACAGCCTGGGATTTGCAGCCTGAGTGAGCAAGCGCAGCCTTGTCGACGACTCCGATGACCCCTTCAAGGCACGTACGTACTACGTACGTATCGCCTAATACTACGTGCATGCTGCCAACGTGCTCATAAGAAGAGCTTGACGCTCCGGCCGGCTGGCCATGCGAACGTTACCCGTGCTCTTTCGGCCGACCCCAGAAGCCACCATTTAGCGAATTCCATGGAGCGAGTCTAGGGAGGCCCAGGGCCCGCCGGACTTTGCGGAACGACAGCATAGCACAGCACAGCTGACGAGGTCCCAAAGAGACGCGACCAACCCAAACCCAGAACCCCCGCCTTGTCCCCCTCGGCGAGCGCGGGGTCGGGGGCAGCGCAAGAAGACTCGAGACGTTTTGGGCGGAAATATTGCGACGGCTTCGGCTCCGGAGCGAGCTCAGACATAATGAAGGGCGGCACCAGCGTGGCCGCCGTCATGAGCTCGCTTCGGAAGCTCGACATTGACGGCACGCAGGGCATCGCCGGCCAGAATCCTGCCGACGACCCCAAGGCAACTAACTTGCTCAAACCGAACCAGAAGGGCGACTTCGACGTCATGCAAGGCAAGACTCTGGTTCAGAATATTCACGAACAGCTGGTGGAAACGCGTGCCAACGGGGCCAACTATTGCAACCTCTTGTGGTTCATTCTCTACGTCATCCTCTACGTGGCTATTCTGGGCATGCAGAGGTCGCCCCCAGAGGCCTTCATGGTGGAAGAGGCAATCAAAAACGCACTCTTTAGCGAGAGCACCAGCACGGTCGAGTACTCGACGGGCGAAATCTCGACCACCATGGACTCTGCCGAGCACATCTACCGATGGTTCAGAAGCAATGTGGTGGAAAAGGTCTTCCTTGACCCAGTCTGCGGTGACGGCGTCTGCGATCAGCCTCTAGAGTACCGGCAGTGGCACACGTATGGATGCAGCGACGACTGCGGTACGTACCCGTCATCTCTGACGACCACCATCGTCGTCAATATTACAGCCGACTTCGAGGACGCCGACGAAGTCGACGCGGGCTCGTGGAACCTTTGCTCAAGTACGCACGATGTGTGCTACTTTGACTCAAATCAAGTCTTTGCCTCGCTCAACGAGTCGCAAACCTATGAGGTGAGCCTCCTCGATGGCGTCTGGGAAGTGCAACTCACGGCACTGCGCGGCGGCATCATTGGCCAGGTGTATATAGAGACCTCGGAGATTGTCACGGTGGCAGAGATTGTCAACGGCACAAGCTCCGCCTCGGACAATGAGACTGGCGTCAGCAACGAGACGTACGTCGAGTACTACACGTATGTGAACATCTCGCGACAAATCCTTGCCGAGTGGGATGCTTGTAAAGACTCCGCTGGCACGGTCCCGCAATCAAAGATAGAGAGCATACGAACGTCCTGCGAGGCGGCAACCGGCGAGGTCAAACGCGTCTGCAGCGTCAGCGACTGCGGCGCGTGCACGGAGACAAAGTGCGCGCAGACCGAAGGCTGCGCCTTCGACGATGTCGCTCAAGAATGCTACGTCCTCTCGTGTGGTAACGACCCGGAAGCGTGCCCGTACTGTAGCTCCGCAGCAGATTGCAACGCCAATGCTGACTGCGTCTGGGATAGCTCCGACGGCTGCATTGCGCGGTGCTCTGAAGACGACTGCGGCTCCGAGGCGTGTCTTGCGTCGCAAAAGGCCTGCGAAGGTCACACCGGCAGCAAATGTATCTGGGACGTGGACAGCGAGCCAATATGTCGCTTGCCCACGTCTCAAGAGCTCTGTGCGCAGGACTGCGCGGTCTGCGGCGCTTCGGACTGCCTTGCGAACGAAGCCTGCGCGTACGATGCCGCCGAGGGCTGCATGGCGCTGTGTTCGGCGGATGACTGTGCATCCGAGGCGTGCCTTGTCTCGGAAACAATGTGCGAGGGTCATACCAGCGGAGAATGTACCTGGGATGCAAGCGGAGATCCCCAGTGTCGTCTTACCACCGACGCCGACCGATGCGAGCTGGACTGCTCGTACTGCACCGTAGCGCTCTGCAAAAGCAACGAGAACTGCTATCATGTTGCGAGCGCAGGCTGCGTTGGAATGTGCTTCGCCGACGATTGCGCCTCCACGGCATGCGTGGCGTCCCAATCCGCGTGTGAGGACCACACAGAAGGAGACTGCATCTGGGACTCGAGTGGAGCTTCAAGGTGTCGGGTGACGACCGAGCAAGACTGGTGCGCTCGGGATTGTACTCGGTGCGCCACGTCGGCACTATGCAACGACAACACAGATTGCACGTACGATGCCACAAGCGGCTGTGTTGGGACATGCTATGCCGATGAATGCTCGTCCGATGCGTGCGTGGCATCCCAAAGTGCGTGCGAAGGGCATACAGAGGGCGCCTGCGTCTGGGATACCTCCGGCAATCCGCAATGCCGCGAACCAACCGCCAAAGAGCTCTGCGCCCAAGATTGTGCATCCTGCTCGACAGCGCTGTGCAAGAAGAGTGACTCGTGCGTATTCGCGTTTGGCGTTTGCACGTCTGCTGCGGGCGTGAGCGTGTTGGCGTCCCAGATACAGCAAGCCACTGCGTCTCAGTCGTGCAGCATGACGTGTAGCACGTGTAGAACCGCGGCGACCTGTCAAAGCAGCGACGCCGGCTGCGAGTGGGATGGACGGGCATGCACGAGCGCAGCAGCGAGTGCTGACGCCTGTGGACTCTACTTTGATCATTTAATCTGCAAAGCTCAGCCCGGCTGCTCGTGGAGCACGGACCTTGGGATTTGCTTCCAGCACACGCCGGGTCGGCGCATGCAGAGCTCCGATACCTGTGCGAGCATGAGCTCGTGCGAGGCATGCTCGAACGATGCCGCAATGTGCGAAAAGAAGAGCGGCTGCACGTTCAACTACCAAGATTGGGCATGCACCGGAGTCCAAGAGGTCACAGAGGCTTGTGACGACGCATCCGGAGGGCTCTGCACTACCGCACTCTTGCACAATGGCTTTTGCGACGACGAGTGCAATATTCCAGCATGTGGCTACGATGGAGGTGCCTGCGCCGACACGGCCGGCCAGCTCGGCTACATCTGCTCCGACATGTGCTATTGCAGCATGCTTGCCGATAACGTCTGCAACTCCGCATGCGACACCGCGTCGTGCGGCTTTGACCTGGGCGACTGCTGCGAGCGCGTATTTACGACCTCGCATTCCGTCAGCTTCGAGCTCTGGAATCACTTCACGGCAGAGACGATAGCGCGCCTGACTCCGGATCCGCTTGTGCCTCGAAAGCGATACCTGGCGACGGCGAACCGGCTCATTGGGGGCGTCTTGCTCTTGCAGCACCGCCACGAGCGCGGGGCGTGCGCGAGCGACCGCTTTGCAGTGCTGGGGAACGAGTGCTTCACAGGATCTGCGTCAACCTTGCCCTTTGGCGCGGACCCGGTCTTTCTGCGCAACAGCTCGCTCAATACGGACTCCTCCGTGTACAAGTCCAAGAACCTGTACTACAATCTCTCGGATCCGACCCAGGTGAGCGCACAGGGCATGCCTTACGGATTCCGGCACTATTCGTCGACCGACAACAGCTCGGAGACTTCGATTGAGGGCTTCCCGGTGTATCTGGACGTCAATTTGGGCCTCGAAAGGGCGCTCGAGATTCTGGCGTACATGCAAGAAGGATTCTACATCGACTCCGACACCGACTCGCTGGATGTGATGATGGTGACCTATAACCCGCACGTGCGCATGTTCGCGAACACCAAGGCAAGCTTTACGTTCGAGCAGGGCGGGCGCGTCAGCATGAGCTACACGGTCCAGACCTTCCGAGTCGAGTCGTACGCGACGGCACGAGATCTGAGTCGCGCACGACTCGAGGTCATCTTCCTGCTTCTCACCCTTCTCAACCTCGGCTCAGAGTTCCGCGACTTCTTGCGAGATTTCTGGCGCACAGGACGTCCGCTCACGTACTTTCGCTCGATGTGGAACTACGTCGACATGGTGAACATTCTCCTGCTGACCTGGAACGTCATTGGCTGGATCCGGTTCTACCGCGAGTGGGCGAACGGCTACAGCCCGCAAGAGCGCTACAACGTGTACCTCGACCTCGACGCCCGCGCGAACTTTCTGGCGTCCAACGCGACAGGGATGGACGGGATGCTCCGCTTTGTGGTGCTCAGCGGCCAGATGTCGGAGAAAATGGGCATGTACACGGCGCTCAACGGGGTGGCGCTCATCTTGATGGTCTTCCGCGTACTCAAGGTGCTCGATTTCCAGAAGCGAATGGGCCTCGTGACGCGGACAATCTCGAACGCCGCGACGGACCTCGCGCACTTTGCCATTCTCTTCTCGGTGATCTTCTCGCTTTACGCGTGCCTGGCGTACATCATCTTTGGCTCGAGCATCATCGGCTTCTCAACGCTCGCGCGGGCCTTCAACACGTGCTTCTCGATGCTTCTCGGAGACATCGGCGTCATCGACGAGCTGCTCATGCACCCAAGCCTCGGCGCTGCAGTGGCCTTTTACTACTCGTTCATTTTCCTGGCCTACTTCATCCTCATGAACATTCTTCTGGCCATCCTGGTGGAGGCGTTTGTCGAGGTCAAGCGATCTGCGGCATACAGCAAGAGCCTTCCGGCGGAGATTGTGCAGATTTTGCGCACTCGCATTCGCTCTCTGCCGATGTTCCGGACGGACAACCACATGTCAGACCAGGAGATCATCGAGCTCTTCTCGGACTGGGTCATGGACTCCAAGATCATCGACGAGAAGGACAAGATCGGCCGCCGCACATACAGCGCGGATGGCTTTTCGGCCAACAAGGAGCAGCTCGAAGCCATACTCGAGTCTGAGCTGAAGCGGGTACGCAATCTCGCTCGGGAGTCGAACATTGAGGAGGTGGCGTCTGTGCTGGGCCACAAGGCCACGAGCCCGCTCAACGCTATTCTGCAGAGCGAGTCGCAGTCGATTAACAAGCTGGCCGCCAGCATCGCGCACAACATCCTACACCGGTACGGTCTGGGCACGGACGTTGTGAAGGCGAGGTCTCGCATAATTCCGGCTGACCTAGAGGTCCACCGCCGTGCCAACGAGGCGATCGGGGGCCTTCGACGCCGGACCTCGATTATAGCAAATGCGGTGCTGTCCCCCAAGCGACAGCGGTATCGCTCTCCGCGGAGGTCGTCTATGGGGATCCAAGAAGAGGCCATGCTCGATGAGGTCCCTGGTATCGAGGAGCGAATCAGCGAGGAGGACTAATGCTTAGGCCGCGGGTTTTTAGTAGAGGGGGGCTTTAGAATGTAATGATATCCTTATTAGCATGAGCTAACGTTTTGATACTCTGGATGAACTTACGTCTATGTGGATTCAAGAAGATGCCATGCTCGACGAGGTCCCTGAGATCGAGGAGCGAATCAGCGAGGAGGACTAAAGCTCAGGCTTGGGGCCTTGACCCAGAGCCCGATGTTTAGACTATCGATCCACCCAAATCATGAGCCCAGACTCGCATTCGGCATGGCGGCATTGTCCTACGTCTCTTCATCCACGACATCCTCATTCCCCCTCTCAAGAGCTTCGCGTTGCCGACGTGGATGTCCGCCGCGTCGAAGTAGTCCCACCTTCGGTCCCTATGTGCCAAACTCCTTCATCGGGGTCATGCCTTTCCTCATCACCTCCTTCGCGTAGACCCTCGAAACTTCGCGCGCGCGCGGTCCCCAGTCTGGCGGCGGCGCGGGCAAGATATCTCCGCCAAAGCCGCGGCGCGGGGCGCGGGGCGGCGCGCGGCGCGGGCGCGGCTTTGGCGGCGCCATATTGCGCCTATTTACTCGCAGAGCCCGAGCCCGCGCCGCGACCCCGAGCATGCCGCGCGAGCGCGAGCGCGACGCGGCGGCGCCGTGGGCGACGCCCTCGCACCTCGCGCGCGGCGGCAGCGAGGCCGAGGACGGCGCGCGGCTCCTGCGGCAGGCCGGGCGCCGCCATGATGGAGATGGAGATGGAGACGGAGATGGCGAGGGCCGCGGCGCCGCCGAGGAGGACGACGGCGACGCGCAGCAGCGCCGCGCCGGGCCCGCGGCCGGGAGGCTAGAGATGAAGCGCATGCGCGCGCAGAGCTCCGACGAACGCGACGTGGAGAGCAGCGGGGGAATTGCCGCGGAAGATCTAGACCTCGAGGACGAGGACGAAGAGGCGAGCCGCCTCCGCGCACCCAAATTTGGCCTCTTCCGCAGATGCGGGCTCGTCGTGTTCGCGCTCACCGTGAGCCTGGTGGTCCTGGTGCTCATGCCGATCGGGGACGGCGAGGAAGACGCTCTGAAACCGGTGCCCAAACTCGAAGGCGAAGACCAGGATGACGGCGCGCCGCGATACTACTTCGACGTGGTATCGGATCCTATCGCCGCGCCGCGCGAGGGGACAAACGAAATCACGTTCGGGCCCTTCAAGGTCGATTCGCCCCTTCTTGTCGAGGCGTTCACCCCGCTCGTGGACATGTCCAAGGTGCATCATATGGTTGTGTACAAGTCGATGACGCCCACCGCAGATCACCCGATTGAGAACTCATTCTGGTCGATCGTAGGGTCCGGTCAGAATCCTTCGACCATGGTTGTTTTCGCCTGGGCACGCACCGGTCAAGAAACGCCCATGACCTTTCGGGCCATGCCCGGGTCGGGCGTCTATCTTGGCCCAGGCACCGACGCGCCGTACATCTACCTTGATGTGCACTATGAGCTGTCGACGGAAGGCGTGCAGGATCGTGGAAACACCAAGGCTGGCATGCGCATGGTAGTCAAGGAGCTCGAGGCAGCGACTGTCTCGGATTGGCAAGACTGCGACGCGAACGCGCCCGAGACGTGCCCACACGAGCAAGGTCTAGGCATCTCGCTAGTACACAACTCTTCCTTCCAGCTGCCGCCGCGCAAAGGGGACATCGACGTTATCGCAACCTGCGCAGTCACGCAGGACGCCGTGCTCTACGCTTATCGGAACCACGGACACGGCGAGGGCCGAAAATGGGAGACGGAACTATTTCGCGACGGGACGTATGTAGGCGCCATCATAAGTCGGTCTGTCCAGGACCCGCAGGTGTTTTATGAGTTGCCAGAGGGCGGCGTTCCTTTGCGGAAAGGAGACGTGCTCAAGATTCACTGCCACTTCGACACCTCCGCGGCCACCTGGATCACGAAGCCAGGGCCTTCCCTCAAGCGTCACCAGGAAATGTGCAACCAGTATCTCATGTATTACCCGCATTACTATTCCGGCAACAAAAACGGCGGTCTCTGCGTGCACCGGAGCGCCCTAAAGAACTTTGCGCCAGCACGGTACAGGGAAGCCCCCTTTGACGAGGACACCTCGAACGAACTGCCCGCGGCGCCTCTTCTGGGCCAGGTCTCGGCGACGGCCGTCTCCGCGGACGGGCGCACTGTGTACGTGCTCGCGAGGCGCTCTAACGTGTTTGACAGCGCAAAGATGATCACCGAAGACACCATCTTTGTCATTCAGCGGACCTCCGGCCACGTGCTGCGGTCCTTCGGCGCCAATCTTTTCGTGACCCCGCACGGGCTCACGTGCGACGGTCAAGGCCATCTCTGGGTGACCGACACCCATCTCCACGCGGTCTATAGGTTAGACGCCAAGACGGGCGAAGTCTTGCAGTCGATTGGTACGCCCGGGAAGACTGATTACAGTGCGTCATCGTTCTACGCGCCGACTGACGTGGCGGTGGACGACAAGCGAGGCGAGGTATTTGTCGCCGATGGATACGGGCATAGCAGAGTGGCCGTGTTCAACTATTCCTCGGGAGCCATTTTGCGCGAGTGGGGCGAGAAGCGGGGCTCCGCGCCCGGGGAATTCAATATTGTTCACGGTATCGCTTTCGATCCATCGCGGGACTGGGTGTACGTCGCCGATCGTGAGAACTGCCGCGTGCAGGTCTTCAAGCGCGAGGGCGAGCTCGTGACGATCTGGCCCTCGGCGGGCTTCTGCGTCAAGGATGGGCAGCTTGACCCCGATGATGTTTATATGGGACACATGTCTGCCGTCGCGTACTCGCAGCGGCTTGACGTTGTCTTCTCGCTGGAAGCGAACGTCGTGGTGCTTCGTCGCGCGCAGACAGGCGAGGTGGTCGGTACCATCCGGACCGGACGCAAGGACCGCGTGATGCGCTGGCCTCACGACATCGACGTGGGCCTCAACGCGGTCAAACCCTTCGTTTACGTCGCCGAGCTTGCGGGAAATCGGACCACGCGACTCTCGCTCGCGTGAAAGCGGACAACGTGGCACGCGACTCTCGTTTGTCGAACGGAGATAAGAGAAACCCGGTGCTCAGGGACGCTCAAAGACACTGTGTTAGCCGCGTGGCCTGAAGTCTGATGTTGTACTACGTAAAGGACGAAAAGTATTTAGCCAAGGTAGAAAGTAGGAGATCTCATCATTGCATTATCGTCGCAGACAATCACTACGCAAGGACAGAGCAGAGCACAGAGCAGAGCAAAATCACCAGGCGTCGCCACCACCGCCGCCGCCGCCGCCACCGCCGCCGCCGCCGCCACCGCCGCGGCCACCACCGCGGCCACCTCCGCGACCACCACCGCGGCCACCTCCACCTCCACGACCGCCGCCACGGCCTCCACGACGGCCGCCGCCGCCGCCGCTGCCGCCCACGTTACGGTAATCGCGGCCTCCAAAGCTGCCGCCGCCACGACGGCCGCCGCCGCCGCCGCCGCCGCCAGGGCGGCCACCCAGCTCGGCCTGGCTAGCAAGACCCTTAAGCCAGCTCGGGACTTCCTGCTGGGTCTCCTCGAGAAGGCGCACGAGGTCTCCGGCGACGTGCAAGTTCTTCTCGTTGAGAAAACTGACGGCCTCGCCCTTGTTGCCGGCGCGGCCCGTACGGCCAATGCGATGCACGTACGAGTCAATGTCCGAGGGCATGTCGTAGTTGATAACGAGAAGAACGTTGGGGATATCGAGCCCACGGGCCGCAACCTCGGTGGCAATAAGCACACTGACGCGGCCGGTGGTGAACTCCCAGAGAGCCTGCTCGCGCTCGCGCTGCGAGCGGTCGCCGTGGATGGAGGTGCAGGGAATGCCCTCCTTGCGGTAAAGGTCGAGGTGGAGCATATCGGCGTTGCGCTTGGTCTCAACAAAGACGAGCGTCAGGCCCTTCATCTTGCGGAGCTCCTCGACAAGCTTGATTCTCTTGCGGGCGTCCTCGACCCACAAAAAGTTTTGCGAAATGCTCGAGTTCGTGGATCCCACGCGACCGACGGTGACGAAGATGTAGTCGGCCATAAAGTCTCCAGCGAGCTGCTGGATGTCGCGGGGAAAGGTGGCGGAAAACATGGCCGTCTGGCGGCCGCCCTTGGAGGTGTCCTCCTGCGGCATGTCAAAGTGTTGCACGATCTTGCGGATCTGCGGCTCAAAGCCCATGTCGAGCATGCGGTCGGCCTCGTCAAGCACGAGGTATTTGATCCCGCGCAGAGACACGCGGCCGCGCTCGATGAGATCGACGAGACGGCCGGGCGTGGCGACAATGATGCCACAGCCGCGGGCGAGCTCATCCATCTGCATGCGGATGTCGGCGCCACCATAGGCGACGAGGCAGCGGACAGGCGTCTGGTAGGTGAAGCGCATGGCCTCGTCGTGGATCTGCGAGGCAAGCTCGCGCGTGGGCGCCAGGACAAGGGCGGCCGGGGTGGCGGAGCGCCGGCCCCCGAACGAGCGCCCGTAGCCACCGCCGCCGCGGCCTCCTCGGCCGCCGCTGCCGGCGCCGCCAGAGCCGAGCCCGGCGCGAATGATGCCGTCAATGATAGGAAACAGAAAGGCTGCGGTCTTACCGGAGCCGGTCTGCGCACAGGCCATGACGTCGCGACCATTCATGGCCATGGGCACGGCGTGCTTCTGGATAGGAGTAGGCCGCGAGTACCTGGCGCGCTCGATGTTGTCGTTGAGCGGTTTGCAAAACCCTGCATCGGCGAAGGTTTCGAGCGGGTCCGGGATGCCGTGGCCTGAGGACTCAACGGGAATATCATCGTATTTGTCAAAGTCGAGGCCTGCGCTCATGTGCGTCTCGTCGCCGAAGAGCTCCTTCTCCATGGCTTCGCGGGCCTCCTTTTTATCTTTGTTGCGATACATCCAGCCCTGCTTGTCGGATTTGGTAACAAAGTTTTCGGCGGTGGAGTTCGGGTCTCCGTACGGGAGATCCTCTTCCTCCTCGCCGTCGCCGCCGCCGCCGTTTGCGGACCTCTCCGGAACCCAGGTCTTGGGTCTGGCCCAAGCACTACCTCCACCCGGGGCGCGCGGCTGCACGGGGGCCGGCACCTCGCCGCCCTCACTAGAGGAGGGTGGCGGCAGCTGCGGCCCGCCCTTACGTGGCTTAAAGGTCGACGGCTTGGGCTCGCGCGGCTGCTGCTTGGGCTGCTGCTGCTGCTGCTTAGGTTGTTGCTGCTGTTGCTGCGCCGGCGCGCTCTGCATCTTAAGAGCCTCGATCTGGGCTTGCAGGGCCTCGATCTGAGCCTGCTGCTGCTGGTACACATCTGGAGCGACCTGTACAGGCTGCTGCTGCATTTGAAGCTGCATCTGCATCTGGGCGATCTGCGCCTGCTGCGCGGCCAGCATGTTCATGTCCGGCATCATCCCCATGGCCTGCGGCTGCATCATTCCGTACTGCGGCTGGTACTGCATCGCGTGGCCCATATTCTGCTGCGAGTATGCCTGCTGCTGCGGCTGCTGGTACGGGGACCCTTGCTGCTGCGGCTGCTGGTACGGAGACCCGTGCTGCACCGGCTGCTGCTGCTGCTGCTGCGCCGCGGGCTGCTGCGCGTATTGCTGCTTCTGCTGGTCCAGCTTCTCCTTCAGCGACGCCGGCTGCTGCTGCTGCTGTTGCACCGGCTTCTGCTGCACCGGCTGCTGCTGCTGCTGCTGCGCGGGCGGCTGCTGCGGCTTCTCGGCCGCGGCATCCGGCGCCGCGGGCGTCTTGCTCGCCGCCGCGAGGCCGCCGAGCACCTGGTTGTAGTTCTTCGACTTGGTCTTGCGCTTCGCCTTGAACTTGAGCGGCGCGAACCCGTCGCCCTTGGCGCCCTCCTGCTGCTGCATGGCGGCCTCCGAGCGCGTCCTCCGCGAGGTTCTCGCGCGACGATCCGATCCGATCCGATCCGATCCGATCCGATTCGAAACGAAGCGACCCGGGCGGGCGCGGGCCGCG
>KQ758850.1:8689972-8708678 GCA_001462505.1 Aurantiochytrium sp. T66
TTCATTCATTCATTCATTCATTCATCCATTCCTTGCAGTGACAAGTGAAACAAACAAACACGACAAACACGAGTTCGTTTTTCATCGTTTTTCACTTCTAAAAGAGAGTCCTCTTCCCACGCTCCCACGCCCGGGTCTCAAGACACAGTCCCGCTTCCCGTCCATTCCTGGCATACCATCCGTGCCGCTGGCCGCAGCTTCGCGTCGCTCCCACGCTCCCTCCCTCCCTCCCTCCCTCCCTCCCTCGCGGCCTCCGCCGTCGTCGTCGTCCTGAGCGCGAAGCCTCCTCTCTCCCGAAGATAATAAAAGCGTGGCGCGCGCCAGGTCTGGCTGGGCTCGACGGCCCGCGAGTCGAGTCGAGTCTCACTTGCGGGCGGGTCTGCGCCACTTGCGGGCCGCTATAACGCACTTGCGGGCCGCGAATAAAGCCCTTCGGGAGGGAGACTCGACTCTGGCCGCGGCACGTGCACCGCGACAAGCAGAAACAGACAGACAACTACGCCCACACACGCACGCACGCACGCACGCACGCGCCGACGCGCCCGCGCCACGGCCGGCGACCACGCGCGCGCGCGAGCGACGCACGGCCGCACGCGCAGCCAGCCCCCGCGAGGTGCGCGGGGATGGGGATGGGTTTGAAAATGAGGATGAGGAGGGCCGCGGCGGCCGCAGCGGCGATGCTGGCGGCGCTCGCGACGGACGCGGAGGCGGACACGTTCACGACGGGGTCGCCCGGCACCGAGTGCACGGCGGGGATGATCACCGCGACGTTAGACGTTTGCCTCAGCGGCTGCCAGCAGGCTTGCGTTGATAGCGACTGTCCTGGCATCGTCTACGACGCCGCAATGGGCACGTCGTCGTGCAAACTCGTCAACGCGGCCTGCTACATGGTGAACTACGACTCACCGGGGTACCAGGCCAGGGCCGACGGGAGCGGGAGCGAGTGCGGAAACAAGGATTTCAACCTCATTTGGGTCTTTGATGAGTCCGGCAGCGTGAGCTCCGCCAACTACGATCGGATGAAGGACTTTGCCATTCAAGTCTCTTCGGGCGCGTCATTTGCCAACGGAAAGACCCTTACAGAAGTTGCTTACATCGAGTTTAGCAACAAAGTCTACAGTGTGGCGTCCACGCTAACCGACCTCTGCTCATTCGAAGATGAGGTTGGCTTGCTTACCCGCAGGGGAGGCAGCACCAACATCGACGACGGTCTCCGATACGCCATCTCTAAGCGCCAAGCGATGGTCGCAGAAACCGCGACCATCATCATCCTCCTCACTGACGGAGAGCCCAACAAGTACGGCACCGGCAGCCAGGTCTACGGCTGCTCGGCAGTCGAGAGCGGCCAGAACCGGAACAGTTGCGGCGACGCCGCGCGCGCGCGCGCCCGGGAGATCAGCGCCATCCCCGGGACGTACCTCGTCTATGGCGCCATCGACAAGGCCAACACTGCTCTTTTCGACGACATCAACGACGTCAGCCTCGTCGACATCTCCAACTGGGACCTCGCGTCCTTCGTGTCCACCGTGGAGGGCCTCATCGGCGACGCCGTTTGTCTCACCGAGAGCCCCACCGACTCGCCTACGCCCAAGCCCACCGGCAATCCCACGGAATCGCCGACACCCTTCCCGACGCCTGAGCCCACACAAATGCCCACGACCCTGCCGCCGTCCGTGTGCACGGTGCTCGACAGCGGCGTCACCACCGTGAGCTTTCCTGATGATGGCGTCGACGACCAGGCCGACCTCTTCACCATCAGCGCCGGCGCCGCCGTCTCGAACGAGGGCATCGACGTCGCTAGCGGCCTCGCGGGCACGGCCATGTCCAGCTCGTACGCCTTTCACACCAACAAGGACAATCTCGTCGGGGGCTTCATCGCCAACTTTGTCGTCGAGATCGACCCCGAGGCCACGTCCAACGAGTACCAGGCCGAGGGCTTTGCCTTTGTCATCCACGACCGCGAAGGAGGCCTCGTTGACATTCCCACAGCCACCGGCCGCGGACTCGGGTTCCTGCGAATCGAGAACTCGATTTCTTTTGTCATCGACCTTTGCACGGACCGCTCCGACGGCACCGACTGCAACGAGTTCGACGCCTACATGTACTACAACACCGAGCACACCTCTGCGATTCCATCTGATTCTGACTTCTACTCGTACGACTTTGTGGACCGCCAGTCCACTTACAACTTCACCTTCATGTACCTCGAGCAGGCCGAGCAGATTGCCGTCTACGAGTCTGGCCGGCACCTTTTCAGCCAGTACGGCTTTCGCATGGAAAACGTCATTGGCAGCACCAGCGCCTACATTGGATTCACCGCCTCGACCAACGCCCAGCCCGTTCTTGAGCGCATCTCCGAGTGGAGCATCCGCACCGTCGGCATCGACTACGCACAGACCGACTCGGAGGACATTGTCGACGGCGCGACTGCCAAGACCCTCACGGCCGACGGCGAGACAGAAGTCAGTTTCTCCATCCAGACCTATGACGTCTGCTCGTACGAGATCGATTTTGGCGGCTTCAGCTCCGACTTCTCCGCCCTCTTCGTGGAGGATCTCGACCCGGAAACGGGACTCTACTACGACGGCGCGACTTCGCCCACTGTCGAGGCCGCCACCGTCGTGGACAACGGCGACGGGTCCTACTCGGCTGTCCTCAAGACGGAAATGCCCAACGTTACCTTTTCCGTCTATGCCACCTTCGGCAAGGGCTGCGCCCTCGAGATCGCCACCAACGGCACCTCTGGTGTCGACGTCGTCGACGTCTCGCTCGCCGATGGGAACACGACGGCGTGCTTCTTTGCCGGCGCGGCAGAGGCCGTCGCAACGGTCCCGCCGCCGCCGGTCGCTTCGCCGGCCCCGGATCCCATCACCAACACTGAGCCGGAGAACCAGACCGCGGCCCTCAAAGCCGCCATCGGCGGCGGCGTCGCCGCGGGTCTCCTCGTTGTCGCCGCGGTGGCCCTCCTCCGCTTCCGCCGTCGATGGCACCGCGACGAAAAGTTCATCTATGAGGGCAAGCTCGCCAACCTCGAGCGCGACATCGTCTATGCGGACGGCAACGATGACGTCATCGCGCGCCTGCAATCCTCGCGCGAGGAGCTCCTCCGCGTCCGGGCTGAGGCGCAGACCTCGCACGACCCCGCCGAGATCTCGCGTCTGCAGACCGAGTCCGAGACGCTCAAGGCCGAGATCCGCACCCTCAAGCACACCATGGCGGCTGCCGAGGCCCAGGCTTCGCGGCCCATGTCCATCTTCTTCCGGGCACGGTCGCCAAAGCACAACCGCAAGCAGTTCGGCGTCGACGACGACGACGACCTCGGCGTGTGAGAGGTCGTGCGCGACCCCTGCACAATTGGATCACCTCACCTCATGGGGCTAGCTTTTTGCCCCCCACTTGTTGTACTGGCGCGGCTCTCCCAGTTGGCCGGCGCCCCGACTTGGTCACCCCAGTTCCCTACATGCATACGTACCAATGTTTACCAAGCCATATGTTGTTATCACCAGCATGATCAGAACTCGTGATGTAGTGTCAGATGCTGTGCTCATTGCCCTTCAAGACGGACTTCATGGCTGCAGTCCTGCGGGCGTGGCGGACGTGGCGCCCATGGAGCGCGCCTCCATTGATCGAACGAGATTGACGAACGAGTCGCGCGGGGGCTGCTGCAGGCCCCTCGGCTGGGGTCGCTGCTCGAGCGCCGCATCGCTGTCCATGATGTCGTACAACACGCGCTTGTACTCGGACTTGGCCAGGTTGAAGGGCCGCACAGACGATGCGTCGTCCTCGATCTGGAGGAAGAACATCCCCAGGGCCATCGAGCCAGCAAAATACGTCGCGGCCAGGCTCTGGTTCGCCGAGAGCGGCGGCAGGCGCGACGCGACGCTCCGCGTCAGCACCATCGCGGCGGCGCCCAGCAGCACGGAGAGCGCAACTTGTGTGAGGCCGTACCGCGCGCGTTAGTTGTCAAGTTTTTGGACGCTGATCCCGCTCGATGAACGTACTCTGGTGCGGAAAGTGGGCCATGGCCAAGAGGCGCGAGTACGCGCACAGAGCGAGCGCCCCGATGCAGACCGCGACTAGTGGTCCTGACTGGGCCGCGAGCGCGAGCTCCCCAAACAGCACCGTGGCGAACACGACGAGGACCGAAACGATGGCGTTTCCGTTCGCGGGAAAGGCCGTCTCCAGGCGCACGTCCTTGCGCGCGGGCCGCGAGCCGTGGGCCAGCGAGAACGCGATACCGCAGAGCACAGCGGCCATCAAATCTGTCCAGAATAACCTGTAGCCGAGCTCCCAGAGCGCGGCTACGCTGATCATCGCGACACCGCTCGCGAGGTCCTCGCCCACGCGCGGGGATGTCAGCCTCGCGATGATCCTGTGCAGCACAAAGCTCTTGCGCGTCGCCTGGAGCGCCCGGAGCATGTCCACCTCCGCCTGGGCGGCCCAGGGTTCGCCTCGGGCGCCATTGGCCCTGGGTCTGCGCATTCTCGCAGCGCCAGCACGGGCGGTCTCGAGCTGGGCTTCTGCCAGGCCAGCTCGTCCGGGTCCTCCGCCAAACCGTGGATGAGCGCTGCGCTGGCGAAGCCTCTAGGCCTGAGCCAGCCCTCCGACGCGCGCCTCCGGGCCGCGGACGCACCGCACGCCTCGCCTCGCCTGGCCCCGCAAGGTGCAACGTCCCGCCGCGCGAAGAGCAATGCACCACAAGGCAAGCCGGCTTGCCTTCCGGCTCCTCCAGGGGCCGAGCGAGGCGCTGGTCGGTGCAGCGTTGTCGAGGTCCGCGTCGCGGCTGGCGGGGTCCAACGTCTCGCCAAGCTGCGATCGACCAAGGCTTCGTCAAGTTGGTCTCCGAGTCCGAGTTCGAGTCTCCACAACGGAAGCCCGGGAGGGGGTCCCCAGACGGTCCCCACTGGCGCCGCACACCCGACGCACACCATGCCGGGGACCCCGGTCCGCATGGGCGCCGCTCGAGCTACATACCACGAGCTGCGTTGCACGTACGTTGTTCTGCGAGGACGATGCACGACATGATCTCTCTCAATCAATCGCAGGCCGGCTGATTGGCACGGAAACGAAGATTATGAAGTAAAATTGACAACGAGTACGTAGACCGAGAAGACATGACGAGCGTACACGAGCGAGCAGCGAAGTCAGGTCGAGCGCCCAGGCTCCTTGAGATTGATCTATTCTTGACCACGCTGATGATCTTGCAGCCTCGATGCGATGCAATTTGCCTCGCGCTGGCCAGCGCGAGCTTGCAGCAAGACTTTGCTACCTTGCTTGCTTGATTGGTGCACGTGGAGGGATGGGAAGGGGATGGGAAGATACATACAGTAAAGGCCACGCGAGTCGGGCCGCCATTGCACGAGTCGCACGAGCTGTCCACGTCGAACATCTTGGCATCGGAAAGGCCTGCAAACAGAAGAAGTGTACAAACAGAGGGTACCAGGCATCAGGAGAGAGCCTTGCGCGTCTCCTCGTAGACGAGGTAAGAGGTTGCGACGGCCGGCAACGTCTTGAGCAGATTGGGAAAAAGGCCGCGGTAGAGACCGCGCACGCCATTGTCCCGCACAGTCTGATGGAAACAGTCCAGCGGCCCCTTGTAGGTGACGGGCATGCTAGAGTTCATGCCCTGCGCCTGGAGCTTGGTGCGGATGAGCTGCAGTGGGTAAGCCACAGTAGCTCCGATGGTGGACGAGGTCGCGCCAAAAAGCAAGAGGGTCAGGGCACCTGGGCCGTCGACCTCGTGCGGGTGCGCGCGGATCCAGCTCTCCTTGAGCGTCATGAAGACCATGAGATCAATGCCCGCGTACGGCGCGACGCCTGCAAGCGAGGCGCCGAGGCCGCGGTAGAGCGCACGCACGCCCTCGTAGCGCACGGTGCGATTTAGGCAATGGAAAATGCCTCTATACTCGCCCTTCTTCGCGACGGCGAGCCGCGTCTTGGCGATCTCCAGAGGGTAGATGAGCGTCTGACTAAGAATGCCGGCGCCAGCGCCGGCGATGAAGCGCTCGCGGATGCGGATGTTATCCGGGTCCTCGGCGATCTCGTTCTTGAGGCGCTCGTACGTGAAAAATTTCATCGCCGACTCGGGGATGATTTTGACGACGTTGGACCCATTCCCGCGGTAGAAGGCGACAAAGCCCCCCTCATTATAAATGGATCGCAGCCCTTGAGCTACCGAGCGCCCCGACACGTTCCCGGTCATCATGAGCACTTTCAGTCTGTCGAGTGGCGCCGTCAGCGTGCGCGAGACGGCCCCGGCCACGCCGCCCGCAACAAAGTTGACGAGGTACGCAGGTTTGCCGCCCTCGACCTCGTCCGGGACGCCAAAGTCCTCACCGAGACCAACATCTACGGAAGAGTCCTTGGCCCACGAGTCGAACACGTGACGCAGAGAATTGCCGGGAAGGAGCAGCAGGAACTTGCGAAACTCCCCGAAACGAACGTCGCTCGTGTCGACGCGGCTCATTCTTCGTACGATCTTGTCGATCTGGCCGTCCGAGGCCTTAAGATGCAAATTCGCGAGGGACGCCTTCAGTTCTGCTGGGACGATGCGCCCGTCCTTGTTACGGTCCATGAAACCGAAAAGTATGCGGAGCTCGGCTTCCCGAGCCCCGGCGTATGCCTTGAACTCCGACGCGCTCCTGTGCGCAACGCCAAACCCCAACCCGAAACGATACAGCAGACAGTCAGCGTCATCGTGCACATTGGGCCAAGTTTAGCGCACGCTCTGCGAAAACGTACAAATATCCGTCGAGATTGGAGTCGGCCCTCGCGAAAATCTCGTCGAGAATATCGGGCGTGCACGGCAGCCCGAGCGCGCCCAGCGCCATGACCACCTCATCCCGCGATAGGTACTCTGCGAGCGTGTGTACAACGTGCATCATTTCCGTCAGTCGGCGATTCATCAACACCTCCGCAACGACCAGCCGCAGGCAAGGTCGCCGGCAGTCGTCCTGGCCTGCTCCGTCTCAATGTTCCCCAGGCTGGCACGGCAATCTCCCGCACGACGCGCATCCCGGGATGCGTGGCCATCCATTACATCCCGTCGGCTCTCGCGCGGAAAATCCTCGACCTTTACCGCGTTCGCGGGCGTCGCGCGGCGCACGGCGTCGTCGGCGCAGGGCGCCGCGCGCGTTGCGAGCGTCCGCGCTCAAGCGCCTCGCGCTCCGCTGGAGCGGCTTCGGCGCCGTATAGTTATCGCGCGACAGGCTGTCCTCGCGCGGGAACTTCGCCGCGCGCGCGGCCGCGCGGGCGGTGGTGGCGGGCGGCTTGCGCAGCGCTCGATCGAGCGCTCGAGCGAGCGAGCGAACGTACCGTCGTGGTCCCTGTCGAGGCGCTCGAAGAGCTTCGTGAGCTCGGACTCCGTGAGGTCGAGCACCTCCTCGCCGAGCGCGCCATCCTCGGCGTCCTCCTGCAGCGAGCACGCGATGAGCACCGTGCCGCGCGCCGCCGCCGCCGCCGGCGGGGCGTACGCCGCGGGGACGAGCGCCAGCGCCGGCGCCAGCGACGCCAGCGGCGCGGCCTGCGGGCGCTCCATGGCGGAGTCGGGCTTCGGGGTCTGACGCCTCGGCGGGCCTTGCAAGGGCCGGAAACGCCATGCATTGTATTTATTATTGTGCACGATGACGAGAACTACTTACCTACCGCACGTCATCGAGGCCAAAGCCGAGACGCTCGACACGAGGCATGGTCGCCGACCGTGGATGGAGAAACTCGAAGAGACCTGCGAAGATGTCCTGCGAAGATGTCTTGCGAACGAAGGCGAAGAATTTGCGGAGGTCTAATTTCGAGGGGACCGTTCCCGACCTTATTATGTATGCCTTACCTTGCAACTATTGACATGAGAAACTTGCAGGCAGGCGAACTCATGACAGTTGTCAGAGGCTGATTGAGCCTACGTACGCGGTGCGGCTTAGGATCGTTCTGAGAAGGGAAACTTGGCGAGACCGCAAGCGTTGACAGTGAGTTGAGAGCTGCTCGGCCCAGGTTTATCATGAGGAACCGCAAAATCTCGTGGTCCAGGTTCACCAGTTCGGGCCACTGCGCAGAGGTTCCCGGGACGCGGTGCCTGACTTGCACTGCAATTTCAGTAATTTGTATATGTCATCAGGGATGCAAAGCTCAGCGACCTGATCAGCGCCATCATGTGGTTCTGACCCAGCCATAGCAGCGACCTTGCAGCATCCACGACTTCGGCCCGCGCAGCTCCAGGTCCTTGGTCTCAGCCTTCATTCGGGGATGAACGACCGTGACAACAAGACCGACCAGGACGACGAGTTCGACGACTCCGAGTCCAGACTGTGTTGTCCAGGACACCTTGGAGCCCTTGGAGATTTCGCAGATTGTAGATGGACTTAGGCTTGCGCCAGCACCTCAGATCTCTCTCGCACAAGGTACGTACGTACGTACGTACGTCGGCCTACCCTAGGCTAGGCCTACTACGCACGTCCGTCCGTATGAGCTGATGAGTATACGTAGGACGTAGTACGTACGTACCATGGTACGTACGTAGTATGTAGTACGTCGTGCCACGACCAGGTCTCGTTGCACCATCCCACGACGTCGTGCAGTGTGCCAAGCTCAGATGAAGTGCAGTCTGCCGCCAGGGCGACGTCGCCAGTGCAGAGCAGGCGGACCAGATTCACGGCATGCATGCAATGGTCATGCAATGGCATCCAGGCAGAAATGGACGTCCGTCCCGTCGCGCTTTCCTCGTCTCTCGATCGATGGAGTCCTCGACCTCGACCTCGACCTCGACCTCGACCTCGATTGATCCATTCCATTCCAGTTCGCACGCCGGCCGACCAGGCTCATCTGCAGAGCAGCGGGACCGTCTACGTCGTCTACGTCTTCGGCCGCCGCGCGCGATGGGCGCCATGATTTATTGCTGATCGGATCATCGAATCGACCGTCGAGATAGGCGTCGGTCCCCCTGCGGGGCGCTGCGGGTGCGACGAGGTCCGGACTCCGGCGTCGGGCCACGACGTCGTCCACGTCGTAGAACCAGGAACTAGGCCCGGCACGTCTGCCGGCCGACCCGGCCCCGCGGCAGGACGCAGCAGCGACGCAGCAAGCTGCCGGTGGTCCGCAATTCACCAAGGTCGCGGCAGCAAACGAGAAGACTCGCGGATTTGGCAAACCCAAATCCGCTGCGCACGCCGACTTCTGTCGAAGGCACGACCACGCGCTCGCGCCGCGTCGCGCAGCTCTGCTTCGCTGCTCGATCAAGGTCAACTTGGACGAGGAGGAGGACGTCGTCGCCGACATTATCGAGAAGATGGCGGCGGTCTGGACCGTGCTCGCGCGCTTGCAGACCCTCGTCTTCGCGCGGGAGGAGGAGCTCGTCGGCGCCGGCGACGTCGTCGTGGTCCAGACGCGCGGCGAGAGGGCGGCGGACTGCAGCGGCGGCAAGGACGTCGGGCCCGCCGCAACGGGCCACACGCTGGTCGCCACCGACTTCCTCGCGGATTTTGGCGCCGACGTGGCGCAGATCGACGATGACGATAGCGTAGAGATCACCGTCGGCGATGAAGAGGAGGACGAGGACGTCAACCTTGTCGTCATGCGCGTCAACGGGAAGCGCACCAGCCAAATCCTCACCCTGAGCGACGGCAAGCCCAGGTTCGATGCCGCTTGGCCTGGCGGCAAAGGCCCGTCCTTCACGCCCGGGCCCGAGGCCACAGAGATCGCCGTCGACCTCGGTCAGGCCACGAGACTTCACAGCGCCGCGCTTCGCCAGCTCGGGCTCCGCCCCGGAAGGAACGAGCTTTCGTACGCCTGGAAGCGCGCCAATGGCGAGTCCCGGAGCCTCGACGACGCCTCGATCTTTCTCCTGCAGGCCGCGAGCCGCATCGTCGTCGTCAACCTCGACGTCTTCGTCGACGTCGAGAGCGGGGGCCAACTCGCGCCCGCGGACGGCGTCCATCAAGAGGCGCCCTGCGTTCGCGCGCTCGCGCGCATCGCGCGCAACGCCTACGACATGCTCTTCGTCTCGAGCCGGTTTTCGGTCGAGCGCGCATCGACGCTGCGCTGCCTCCTTTTTCGCGAGATCGGGCTCCCCGAGGGCGCGCTTCTCCTGTGCGCCTCCCGCGCGCCCCACGCGGCGGCCGAGCTGCGCCCGCGGCCCGAGTGCCAGGCCTTCGCGGCCGAGACGCTGCGGGGGCTGCGGGCAAACTTCGATCGCAACCCCTTCGTCGCGCTCTTCGCCGGCGACGGCAGCTGCCTCGACCACGAAGCCGTCGCGGCCCCGCGCTCGCGAACCTTTGCGCCCGACGCCGAGTCGCCGTCCGGGTGGGCGAGTCGCGTCGGGCAGGCCCCGCTCCAGACCGACGTCATCGACCTCGCCTTTCCCAAAATCACCACCAAAGCCTGCTTCGGCTACCACCAGGCCGCTGCAGACAAGTCTATTTATTTCTACGCGTGAGTTCGTTCGCCTGCAGCGAGCTCTGCGGCATAGCCCGCCCGCAAGACCTCGACCAGCTCTAGAGAGCTCGTCCATCTATTTATGTGTCATCAAACTCCAAAAACCAGAATTGTAGATATTCCATCCTTCTCGTGGGGGCCGAATTCCCGCCTGGAATCACAACATGAAATTGAATTGTGCCTAGCCCGAACCCGGCGCCGCCGGCGCAAGCATCTTGCGCTGCAAGTGCGCCAGCGCTGGCCCCGTGTACTTGTTCGCGCGCATCACCTCGACGAACTCGCTTGGCGTGATAATGTGCTCTCCGTCCTCGTTCTCCTCGCCGGTCATCTTGAACATGCGCCGCACCGTGCGCGGGTCCGCGTGCGGGTCGACGACAAGCACGAGCAGCTCCCACTCGTCCATGTCGAGAATGCCATCGCCGTTCGCATCTCCCGACTTGAAAATCTCGTACAGCGTGTCGTACTCGCTCTGCTCCATCGCGTACCATGCGCGCATCACAACGTCCATGACCTCGTGCAACGATACGCACAATGTCGTCTTGGCGCCAAACGGCCTGGCGGCCTCCGCTGCAGCCGACTGCCGCGCACTCGACAGCCTTCGGCCCTTCATCATCGTGAAAATATCTGACGCTAAGCGATTGCTCTGCGACATGATCCGCGACTGGACGATGCTCTTCATCTTCACGCTCGACCGGGAGGTGTCCCCCAGGTCGACCTCCGCGCCTTCTCCCAAAGCAGCGTCGCCGAAGAGAGCGCCTGGAGCGGCTCCGCCGCTCGCTTTATCCGCGACATCTTCGGCCCCAGGCGAGTCCGAGGACGGCGTCGAGGACTCTTCGTCCAAGGACGGGCTCGACTTGAGGTGCTCGAGGTCGTCCTCGGCAGATTTGGCCCACAGCTTCTTCGAGTCGGACTCGCCCATAAAGTCACCGTTCGCGATCTCGTACTGCTGCAGCTCCCCGAGGCGGTCCAGCAGGGCCTCGCGATCCGAGACCTCGTACCAGTACATCGAGGCGAGACTCAGCACCGCCTCGACAACCTGCAAAAAGGGCAAAAGAGTCACCCCCGACGCGACGTCAATGCACTCGCCCACGTCCTCGCCCGGCACGAGACTCCGCAGCAGCGCCAGGTAAAAGCCCTCGGCCTGCAGCGAGTACCGATCTGCGTCGATAGCGCCCGTCAAGATGCCGAACCAGCGCACCAAGGTCGACTGGTCTGCCGCGGACCGAATCGACGCCGTGAACGCTGCCAACGACCGCTTCGTCGACGCCACGTCCTCCTCTTTGCTGAGAAAGTGGTCGTACACGACCTCGGAGAGCGGCTCGCGCGCGTGTCCTGCGCGGTCGTCAATCGTGTCGGCGTCAACCTTGTCTTGATAAACGTCGGCGATCGTGCTCTCGAGCTGCGCCAGCGTCCATCCGTCGGCCCTCGCCTTGCGTTTGCCGACAATTTCCACGAGGGACCGCGCCGGTCCGTGGCCCGCCATTTGCGTCGCCTGGACCGGATCGGTCTGCGCCATTTGCGACTTGCACGTGCTGCGATGTGACTCGAGGTGCCGCAGCCCAAGCCGCTCCAGACGCGCCTCGTCGCCCAGAAGCAGCTCCGGGTGCGCGGCGAGGACCTGCTGCTCGAGAACGTCCGACTGGGCCTGCTCCAACGCCGACACGAGCGCCGGGGGATGTCCTGCCACATTGAAACCAACATCCGCAGTGCCCTCCCGCACGAGCGCGTCAAGCAATCGTGGCGACCGCGCGCACAGGCCCGGCAGGAGGTCGAGGTCCTCGCAGAGCGCCCGAGACACGGTATCCACGTTTGCGCGAATGAATTCCAGGAGCCACGCCGCGCTCGCCGATGTGACGCGCCCCAAGAGCCCGGCCCGGACCTCGAGGGCCTTCGCAAGCGACGATTGGCTAAAGTCCAGAATCGTCCCCACAATCCGGGGGCTCGAGTCCGCCAGAGTCTCCAAGAGGTCCTCTCCGGCCGCGTCGGACTCGAGGATGTCCCTCAGTGTCTGCCGATTCCGCAGCAACGTCGCCTCCAGAAAGCTGGGCCCGAACTCCACGACCTGCGTCAGCAGGTCCTCCATCACGGCTCGATGGCGCTCAAACATGACTCGGGCTGCGCTGCCCTGGCCGAGCCACTTGCTGTAGTACTTGAGAAATTTGCCGGCCACGTCGGGCCGCCGCTCCACAATTGTTTCGAGGAGCTCGGGCGAGAACCAGAGAACCTCGCACAGCTTGGCCCAATTGAGCTCCCAAAACGAGATCAGACGCGTCAACGACCGCGCATCCAAGCAGACCACGCGCTCCACACCCGGGTCCTTTTCCAAGGCTCGCTGTGCCACGCCCACAGCGTCTTCTCGCTGCAGAGCGCTGCAAATAGCCTCGGCAGCGGCCTCTTGCGAGGCGCAGTCCTGCAAAACGAGCCGCAGCGCCTCTTCTGTCACGTCCGCGCTCGCCAGCTCGAAGAGGTTCAGGATGAAGAGCTCGTCCACCGGCACGTGGCCGGACCGGAAGAGCTCGAGCACAACATTCGCGCGATCGCCTACATTTGGCGCCGCGCGAACCAGCGTGTGCTGCAGGGCTTCTGCCGCGGCAGCGTTTGCGTTGCCCGATTCTCCTGCTCTGTGGTTAGAATCCTCGTTAGCGTCACTTCTGCTGCTACTGCTCAGACTTCGCTGCAGCTCGTCAATGAAGTGATCCTGCTGGACTACCTGGGCCTCGAGAGAGGCCAGCCTTTCGCGCATTGCGGCGTTCTCGCTCGCGAGCTTCGCGTGCGCCTCAAAGTGAAGGGCCGGCGCGTCCTCCCCCGGCTCCTCGCAATACACCGCCGACGCGAGAACTTGGCCCGCCGCAGCGAGAGCGCTGCCAATGAGCTCATCCTCGACGAGATCGGCCGCGGTCTTCAGAAGGGAGAGTGCCTTGTGCGTAGACGAGGATGACGGCAGCGTCGCAGGCTTTGCATCATAAACTTCCTGCAAGAGCACAGACATGTCCAGGTGCTTGGCCACGTTTTCCCAAATGGTCGCCGAAGCATCCTGCTGGCCCGATGCTTGCGCGCCAGATACCGTGTCCCAGCCGAATGCGAAGGAGTTCTTGTCGTGCTCAGTGTACTCTGTGTCCTGATTGGTCTCAGGTCCTGCGCCAGCATTTTCTTGCGCCGCGGCAAACGGCGCAAGGATCTTGGTCCGGTCGGCGGGCGTTTGCTGCTCGAGTGTGCGCATGCGTTCCTGCTTCATCTCGTAAGATAGACGAGCACGAGGATGCTGGATTTGGTGCTTGAACGCGAGCACTGCCGACTGCAGCGCCACGTTCTGGCGCATCTGTCGCACCTTGCAGAATTTCGTTCCCAGCTTTGCCGCATACGGAAAGGCAATGGTACCTTCAGACTGCTCCAGCGCCCGCTTGTGCGGCTCTACCCGTGTTTCAGTCGATGGGAGATGCTCGCCGAGGGAGTCGGCAGCTTCCTCTCTGCCGAGACGTATCCTTATGGCTTCGGCCTTTCTCACGGCTGCATTGGGACCTTGGCGCCGTGGCAGGATGGGTTCGCGTTCCTCACGTGTAGATGCCACGCGAATAGGCTTTTCGTTTGCGAAGGTCTCTCCACGAAGGGGTGAACTTTCACGTGGTGAGCCACGCTGTGTCGTGCTCGCGCTCGCGGGCCTCTGCCGTCCTTTCGGGGTCTGCGATTTCTGGTGTGCAGGGCTAGCGATCCTGACGCGCGGTGTCTCTCGGATTACCACGCCGATGAAAGGCTGCACTATCGAGGCAACCTCGGTAGAGGGAGAGCCCTCCGCCATGATGTGCATCCCGAGTCGCGGCGGGACATCGAGGTCGTCGAGGTCGTCGGCTTCGTCCTCTTGCGCTGCCATCCACCAAGGCTGCATCGCCTCGCCTCGGCGCGCAGGATTCGCGTAGGCGCTGCTGCGGTCATCTTCTACAGCGCTTCGTCGAGCATGCGGCGCCGTGCAGGGCCTTTTCCGGCGGGTTTGCGGGCGCGCACTCTGGGGTCTCCGCGGCTGCATCTCAACACTGACGCCCGTTCGCCGCCAATGATCGGCACGCGGGGCCGCGTCAAGATTGTCGGATTGTCGGAGCCCGACGGAAGGACCTACGTCGTGCCCAAAAGCTCTCCTCGCGCGAGAGGTTTCTCGAGCTGGGCTGCTGCGCATGATCCAGAATTCAGATTATAGCCGTTGAGGGTGTGTACCCACAGCTGTGGGGAGACTGCGGGGAGTCTGGTTTACATGATCGCCTGGGACCTCCATGCGCTCACAGACCGCGAGCGGCGAGCAAGCAGCGAGAGGTTTACATCGGAGCAGCGAGAGCTTCCGGCGACAGCGCGACGCGAGGGCAAGATTTCTGCTTTTGGCTTCGATTGAAAAAGTGGCGCCCGGCCCGCCGCCTTCACCTCTACAACCTCCCTCTCAAGCCATTCACCTTGCAGCTTGGGTACGTAAGCAAAAGACGGGGATCTTACCCCACGAGTACCCGGGTAGGCCTAGGATCAAAGATAAGTACGATCTATAAAAGAAGTGAAGACGTTATTTCTTGGCAACCTGGATTCGGATGCCGGGTTTGTCAGCAGCGATCATTCGCTGCTCGTGGTCTTGCTTCGGTTCTTCGGCTCGGCGCTGACAGCTTCCTCAGCAAGCCTATCGCGCTTCTCAGAACGCTTTTTCTGGCCCTGACCGCGCGGCCTAGCACGACGTCTGAGCATACCTTCCACGGAGGGCAGAAGGCCGTACAAGGCCTGACGCCCGCGAGCACCTCTCCTACGCAGGGCCTGCTTGGCGCCGGATGACCTCTTCGTCGTTCCCGCGTAGGATCGGCATGGTCTGAACGGTCTCGCAAGTTCTGCCATGGATTCTGGGCTGGGGCTTCTAGCAGCGTCTTTGGCACGACATTTGAAGTGCTCGGGGCTCAAAGATGCGACGCCGCGCCGCCGGATGAGTTTGGCCTTGAAAACGTCTGCACGGGCCGTGAGCTTGTAGCGTCCTCATCTTTGACGATTGCAAAGTCGTTAGGAGGACTCTCGGTTGCGCTTTGCTTGACATGCTAAGCTTTGTTATTCATGCACGGAAAAGGCTCCGATGTGCAGGTTGATCCACCCGGAGGTTGACGACATCTCGAGCAGCTACCCTTCATCAAACGTACCGAGCGCCACCTTGCCTGATCGTGCGCGCGATGGACGGCTACCCGAGTACGTGCTGGTGCCCGGGCTGCTGCTGTGCTCGGGAAGGACACTCCAGTAAGTCAGAAGTTCGAGCTTGAGAGTGAATCTCATCGCAACAGCTCGGACAATGGGCTCGCACTGCTGCTCTCATTGGCAAGGACAATCACAAAGATCAGTAGGCCTATTTCGAGCTTGAGCAATTTGATACATCGCAGCTTGACAGGTTGTTGTCGCAGCCAGAATTTTCGCTGAGAGCGTTGTGGAAAACCTCAACAACTGCGTCGGCGAGCGCTGCCGAGGCGCGCGAGGCTCGCGCGTGCATGACGAGATTGACGAAGCAGTCTGGGCGGCGTATGCAGGCGATGAGATTCCGCACGCAATATACCGACGTGGCGAAGAGCGCCGTGAGCACGACATCGATCTTACTGAAGTGAATATGCGTGCCGACGTCGATGACAATGTAGTCAGCCTTCACGGTGTCGAAGCGGTCGAAAAAAAGCCCAATGAAAGCGTGAATATTGAGGACCGCAAAAGGAAAAGTCATCCAAGCCCGGAGGTGGCCCCGCATGAGCTTGACGGGGAAGGCATCCATGCAGCTTGCGACTGACTCCGCTACAGTCACAAGCAAAACCCCAGCCCTCGTATTTGAGTTCGTGGTGATACTCATCCATACGCCTCCCCCAACCCAGAGTACCATGTTGAAGTATATGACGGACCATGTGCGACACGTCGCGCTGAGAAGCCTGACGTTGTAAAGCGGGACCCAAATGAGGATAATAGGGAAGAGCATGATGGAGGTCACCGGTCCCATAAAGGCAAACCGCGCATAATTGCAGGCCATGGCTGCAATGAGGCTACCGGTGACGGCGATGGTGCTCAGCCAGAAACCCACCGGGTGTCGAATAAAGCGCACGCACGCGTTGGTCCAGAACCGTCCAATGAGTCTGGTCCCTACTGTGTCCCGCGTCTTGACGACGAAAGGAATCTTCTCAGGATAAACAATCCGCAGCGACCGCTTTCCTTTGCCTCTGCTGGGACCAGCGCTCTCGTGCTCTAGAAGAACCTTTGCGTCCACCTTACCCACATCTTGAAGAGCGGCCAACCCCGTGGAGAACTTCTCGTTCTTGCTGTTCGACGCGTAGATTCTGGCCGCGTAGGAGAACCTTCGCGGGCGGGTACGTTCCACGACGCGCGCAAGCGAGTCACGTTCCAGCATGATAGAATTGAGTCCAATCAGATTGTCGAGCCCCTCGATCCTGGCATTGTTCTGAATGCGCATGTTGAACCAAAATACGGGCAGACGGTCCCGATGCCGGAAGAAGCTAACGTAGATGCTCTTCACCTGCAGCATGATAGTCATGCTCGTGAACCCGAGGAAGCGTCCGATGAGGTTAATCTGGATGCCAAACAGCTCAACACGGGTATTCTCTGGCTGCGCCCATTCAAATACAAACGCCATGCAGAGGACCGTCGTATAGATCAGCATGAGCGGGTTGAAGTAGCGCATAGTTTGCCTGCGTAATCGCGTCGGCCAGGCGTCTGCGACGGTAATGTTCAACAGGAAGAGCGACGCGCTCAACAGGCCGATTTTGATGTGCCACGCGTCGAACATGTACATTGCCGTGGCGATCGCGGCCACGACGTTGAATGAGGCGTACTGGAGCTCAAACTGCGACAGCGCGTGGACGAGCATGTTCGGGTTGATGAGCATGAATAGATAAGTCTGCGCAATAAGGTTCAGAATGCCAACCACCGAGAAAGCTGTCTTGTAATGGATGTCGTAGATGATTGACGGCGCGAGGTAAAAATAAATGAGCGCCATGAACGCGAGAAAAATCTTGCTGCGCACCACATTCCACAAGGTAGTGACGAAGTCGTCTCCGAATAGAAGCTTGCCAAACGAACTCGACGAGTCGAGAATGAAAGGCTTCTCATTGGGAATGGCGAGCGTGACACGGTGATTGGCGAAGGGTTTCGTGCGCCGGGTCGGGTGCACCTGCGCGGCCCGCTTTTCCTTGCGAAGAGCGTTGACGCGCGAACCTGCGGCCGCAATTATCGCCGCCACTGCTGCGGCGAGGCCGTCATCACTTGCCGCGTCATCAGCAGACTTGGCTTTTCGGACGTCGTCCTCTCCTGCGCCCGCGGACTCTGTCGCGGCGTCTGCGGTCGCCTCCACATTCTTCGCGTCTTGTGTCGCATGCAGCGACATTCCGGGTGCGCCGCAGGCGCGCCTGCGCCTGTGTCGGCGCCGCCGCAGAGGCGCGGACGCCTGGTGACCTCACCCGGAACAGGATTTGACTTCTTTTGTTTGCTGGGCGCAGCCACCGGCACGGACAAGGTGGTACGTACCCAGTACGAAACACTTATCACGCGTACGCCGTCACTGGCATCCTTGAACGTACGTACTAGCCTAGTACGTGCGTACCACTTCCCATTCGACCAAGCTTGGTTCCAGTTTTTGGCAAGCGTATGCATTGCTACTCTCCAAAATCACAACTGAAAGAGGAAGCTTCGGGCGCATCGCGAGGATTAAAGGCTGGACGCATCCAGTTGCATTGCTTACTCCAAGAGCCGACTTGGCTGTCATGGAAGCGCATCCAGCGAATCCTTGTGTGCCGTCGCGGCTCCTGGTCTAGGATGCAGCACGGCCGGCGCAGGAACTATCAGTTACGCCCAAGCAAAAAGCCTCACCGCTTTAGGTTTCGCCTCTCAACACAAAACATGTCTGCTTCTACTGTATCCGCGCGCATCGTCAGTGCCTGCTTGCTCGTAACCGCTCCCGCCGAAACCCACCTTCCCCGCCACCCCACGCCACACGCCCAGTCAGAGCGAGCCTCCGCACGGAATCAGCTTGTCGCAGCGGCCGCATTCATGCCCGTGCGTCCGAGTCGCCGTCCGAGTCCTGACTCCGGGAAGATGCCCGTCGATGATCATCATCTTCATGACGATCATCATGATCACCATCCTGATCAATGATGATCAAATTGATGATCATCGATGATGATTTTGAGAATTTTCAACCCGTCGAACGGACATGCGGAATTCGGCGCGCGACGGCGCCGGAAAAGACCTGGGCGCGAACACTACAATTGAAGTGTTTCCGGGTCTCTGC
>KQ758850.1:8729898-8743069 GCA_001462505.1 Aurantiochytrium sp. T66
CGGGATCGCCCGTCATGGTGAAGCGGAATCGCAAGCTCGTGCTGCGCGGGCGGCAGCCCGTGCCGGCGCACGGGCGCGACGTGTTCGCGGCGAAGGAAGGCTTCGGAGGGTCCCGGACGCCGTGCCGCGAGGCGCTCTGGCAGCTGGTCGCCAAATGCAGCAACGCGTCCGCGGCGAGGAGGCTCGTGGAGGCGCTCCTCCACGCGGACCACGTCCTGGGCCGCGTGGCAAAACTGTCGAGCGCCAAGGGCGCCGTGAAGACGGGCAAGTGGTGCGCGCTGGCGGCGCACTCGGAGACGCCGTGCAGCTGCCAGCGCCAGGGCGAGGCCATGCACTGCGAGGACCACGCCGCGCTCATCAGCATCTGCACGCAGATCCTCAGCGCGCCCGTGCCGCTTAAACTGCGCCAAGCCGCCTCCGCCGTGCTGCAGGCGTGCCTGGAGAAAGACCCCAGCCTAGAGAGCGTACTCGCGGCGCGCATCGAGGCCTGCATCGCCGGCCTCTGCGCCCGGAGCGCGCAGGCCGGTGATAAGATCGATATTGCGCTCGGGATCCGCAACTTCGTACTCTCGAGCGCCTGCCGCGACATCCTCGTCGCCCGCGTCGACCCGGGTCTCCTGCTCCGCACGCTCAAGGTCTTGCAGAAAAAGCTCAACGGGCCCGCGCTGGCGGCCGGCCCGGACACCGTGCTCGAGGCCTCGGTGGCGCTGGCCAGCGCCGAGATCCCCGTGCAGGCCCTCATGGAGTACCTCCAGGCGCCCGGGGCCTGCGCGCGACTGTCCGCCGCCCCCCTCGGCGACCAGCAGGTTGCGCGCGAGATGGCCCAAGAGTCGCTTTTCCCCTGGGTCAACGCTGCCGCCGACTCGGACGCCGCCTCGGCGACAAAGAGCATCGAGATGTTTGCGGGCATTTCCATCGTGCGTCTCGATCTCGCGCTCTGCACGCCAGCGCAGGTCCGCCTCGCCATTGTCAAGCTCTGCGAGGTCCCGGAGGGGACCAAGACCCCGGAGCTTTCTTCCGAGGATCTCGCGGCCGTGCCTGAGGACGGTTGCGCGCTCGTCGGCGCGCTCGCCACCTCGTGCACTGAGCCCGCCGCCGCACTGCTCCTGCGCAATCTCTTGGCGTGCGTTCCGCGCGACCTCCTCCTGAGCGCCGACGAAGAGATGCGCGCCGACGCGCAGGCCGAGGCAAGCTCCGAGAAAGTATCTGAGCGTATCTTCGCCAAGCTCATGGCCATTTCCGAGGCGCACGTCTTCAACGCGACCGTCCAGGGGTACTGTCTCACAGGGCTCGAGGCGTGGTGCAAGATCTTCAAGCAGGGACTCTCGTTGCTCGAGCCCGCCGCGCTCGCGCTCTGGCGTGACCATGGGAGGAAGCGCTGCCTCGAGCTTCTCGACTTTGTGCTAGACAACTGGAGCCAGGGCTCGCGTAAGGCGCGCTACTACTTGGAGCCTCTGTTCAACGCCTCGCTCGAGGTCCTCGAGGGCATTTCTTTTGCGGATCCGGCATCGCTCCCGGCAGACTTTGCCGAGGAGCGCGCCAAGGCCGTTGAGGCGCGCGGTGACCTCCTTCGGCGCTTGCTGCAAGAGGTCACGCTGCACGAGCCCGGCTCGCAGACCACCAACCTCCGCGCTGCGCTCCTGGCCATCGGCCGCTTCCTCGAGCGCGACGGGGCGCGCGGCCTTCTCAACATGGACCCGAATATTATGCCGGCTTTGCTCCGCTGCTTTGAAGAGCACGGCCAGGTCTTCACGGTAAGTACCAAGCTCTTTCGCGACGTCGCGAGCAATCTCGAGGAGCAAGAAGGCGTCGAGGCGCGGCCCATCTGGCTCGAGCCCCTCCTCGACGCCATCACCAAGGGCGACACCAACGCCGCCGAGCAGGTGGCCACTCGCATCGTGCCCGAGCTGCTCACTTCAGTAGAGGGCGTGACTTGCGTCACGCTGCAGGAGGCGCTGGAAAAGCGCAACCCGACACTCGAGGACTGCCTGCGTCTCTGGGGCGCGCTCTCGAGCGCGGGTCTGCGCATTGAGTTCGTGCCTCCAGAGGGCAGCATCACCTCGGACGGCGACAGCAGCAAGGACGCGGTCGAGACGGTCTCGACCAAGCTCGTAAAGATTCCCTCAGGGGCAGTCCGCCGCGGACTCGAGCACGCAGACGCCCTGGTGCAGCTCCGCGCCGTCAAGCTAGTGCTCTGCCCAACCAAGAAGCAGCGCATGCCGAGCGCCGAGGTCTTGCGGCTGGCGCGCGTCGTGTACGCGTGCACCGTGCACAAGTCGATCTCGGAGAGCTGCGCGCAGGGCCTCCGCCGCAGCTCGCAGCTCTTCTTCGAATGGATCAGCATCTCTCTCGTGCAGAGCAGGCGCGCAGACGAGGAAAAGGTGACGGACAGCGACCGCGCCGCCGTGGTCGACTTTCTGTCCTGGTTTAAGCGGACCATGATCGACCAGATCTACCCGGATATGCCCCGCGAGAGGTCGACCATGGTGCTCTCGCATCTTTCCATCATGTTTGAGGTCTTTGCCAGCTCGCCCGAGATCTGCAGGCTCGAGCATCAAGATCACACCTTCTCCCTGCTCAGCCTCGTCAGAGACGTCCACGAGCAGCCCCGCAATATGGCCCTTCAGGTGCTGCGGCGCGTCCCCGCTCCGCTGCCTGGGCTCGAGTCCTGGGCGGCCGTGCACGAGCTGGTCAAGTGGGCACTCATGCTTGCCAAAAGCCTCAAGGTGCGCAACGCCCGCGGGGGCAGCACGCTCCTGCAGCTCATCTACGAACGCTACGTTCTCGGCGAAGGGTGGGCAGTCGGACTCGGGAACGAGCCGACCTCGCGGGCCGACCCCGCCGTGCAGGCGCGCATGGACACGGCGCGAATGCACTTGGCCTGTGTCGAGGCTTTCAAGTGCGAGCGCGCCGAAAAGGCGTACAATGTCGGCTCGGTCATTGTCCGCGAGCAAGAGGTGGCGCTTCTGGCCCGCGGATTCAGCCGCGAGCTGCCAGGTAACACACACGCAGAGGAGACGGCTTTCATGCGGATCGGGGGGTTTGCGGAGAAGGATGAGAGCGTCGACGACATTGCGCGCGGCGGCGCGGCCGGCACGACGATCTATACCACCATGGAACCCTGCAGCACGCGACTCTCGGGAAATAGGTCGTGCACCTCGCGATGCATTGCGGCCGGCGTCAAACGCGTGGTGGTGGGCGTCCGCGAGCCGAGCAAATTCGTCGAGTGCACGGGGACCCGCGAGCTGCGGGACGCTGGCATCCAGGTCGACTACCTGACCGGGGATCAGCGTCTCAAGGAGCGCTGTATGGAGCCTAACATGTTCCTCTTTCCGGACGACGGGCCCGTGGACCCCTTCCAGGAGCAGCCCGGCGATGCCTTTGAAGCCGAGGCGGTGGGCCGCAACCTCCCGCGCGACCTCGTGGCGCGCGCTTTTCTGGCCGATCTCATGCGATCTTACCGGGAGCCGGGCGCCGAGGCCTGCTTTGGGCTCTTGCAGGCGTTCCGGAACTGCTGGGAGGTGAGCGAGGCCACGCTGCGTCGCGATCCTGACGCCTGGGTCCAGGTCACGGAGGACACGCTCACCGTTCTCAACAAGGCGTGTGAGCTGGCGGCCGCAGTGGTGTGCAAGAAGCAGACGGATTCTGACGCGGACGCCGGCGGCGCGAACTCGGACGGCGAGGACGACGACGAAGACATGGAGCAGCTCTCGGTCGACGACGACGGGGTTGGCGACGAGGAAGCTGATGACCAGGCGGCCGCAACCGCCGCCGGCAGCGCCGCCGCGGTCGCGGCGGCCGCCCGGTCGGCTCAAGGCGGTGCTGGAAAGGCGCAGGGCGCGCAGCGGGACGACGGCCAGATCCTCATGGACCGGCCGATCCACAACAATGAAAACGTGGTGGTGAGCGACTGGCTGGTCGTTCGTGAGGTGACAATGTGCATGGAGACGATCGTGCGAACGTGCCCGCTAGAGCTGGAGACGGACGCCTTTGTGTTGGCGGCGCCGCGCGTCGCCGCTATTGGAGTGGTGCAGCTGCAGCTACTCATCCGTCTCCGGCACATGGGTGCGATCCGGGTCGTGTGCAACTCGTTTCAGGGCGTCGCCGCGCGCCTGCTGCGCCTACGCAAGAGTCCGGCGCTGTCGAAACTTCCGCTGCAGTGGACGAACTACCTCCTGCACCGTCTCGAGGGCGGCCTGCAGGGTTTCTATCTGCGGCGGTCCGTTGGTGTCGCGAGCGCTTTTCTCGCGCTCGCCTGCGCCGAGCCTCGCGCCGGCCGGACGATTCTTTTGGAGCGCATGGTGACGCGGCTCATGTCGCTGGCAGCAAACGCTGAGGATATGCGCATCCGCGTGCACGCGCTCAATATCCTCAAGATGCTTTTCGAGGACGGCTCCCTGCAGCACGAGCTGCAAGAGTATCTTCCGCAGCTCTTGCTCTTGTCGCTACGAGGCTTTCGCATGGAAAACTGGCAGGTGCGCAACTCTTCCATGATGGTGTTCGCGCGCGTCATCCAGCGGGCCTTTGGGCAGGAGAACATGCGCGTGAGCCGCACAATTGGCTCGGTGCTGGTGAACTCGTCGTTCTTTATGCAGCGGTACGGCGATGTCTTTTTGGCAGTGCTGGAAAACCTGCGTCGCATTGTAAATGAGCAGCGGCTGGGCCACAACAAGCTGGGGGCCATGGACCCGAGCTTGTACCCCATGCTGTTGATCCTCTCGCGTCTGCGACCAGCCTTTGTATCTCCAGAGGGCGAGGAGGAGGCCTTTGTGGGCGAGCGCAAGCAGGCGTGGGAGGAGGGCAACAAGGACGTTCTGCCCTTTATACCGCTGCTCATCGCGTGCGCCTCGCAGCCGCACGTTATGGCGCGCTCGATGGCGTCGCGCGCCCTCGCGAGTCTTTGTCCCGAGTTTCGCCTGCTCGACACGATCAGGGAGATCCTCGCCGTGCTGAGTGATAGCTGCACGTCCTCTCCGCCGCGGCTTGGGCACAACCACGCGCACGGGCTGTTGCTGCAGCTGACGCAGCTTTTGGTGACGATCCGGGAACGCAAACTTCACTCTGGGCCGCGCGCGGCCGAAGCGATCGCGGCCTTGGAGCCGCCTCTTGGCAACGCGCTGCGTGCCGTGCTGGAGACCTGCGGCCCATCATCGATGGTGTACACGGCGACCTGGGACGCGCTGTGGAACTTTGCGCTATTGCGCCCGCGCGACGCGCTCTCGGCCCCGATTCTGGACCTTGCCAAACGGGCGGGGGACAGCCCGTGGCAGACGGAGGACAGCGTCGCGCTCTCGTGCCGCCTGCTGGCGGGGACCTTTCTCGTGCCAAACCTGCGCAGCGAGGACTGCCGGAGGCGGCTGGCCGCGCTGCGGGCTGCCAAAGACGTGGTGCCCGAGGCGGGGAGCGAGGGGGCTCAGGAGGTCCTCGAGGCCGCCGAGCACGTGACTCTGACGGAGATGGGAGTCTTCTTCTTCCCCGAGCTCATGGCCCGCATGGACCTGCTTGCCACGAGCGATGCGCAGCGGAACCCGGCCGTTGCGCAACGGCTGCTGGCCATGTTTGACTCTCAAGTCTGTGTGGGCGAAGGCGCCCAGGGTGCTGTGGTTCGGGCCTTGGGCCGCTATGCGGTGTCCCAGCGGGAGGTCCAGGTGGCGCTCGCCGCCATTATTCACGACTGCGCGCAGCCGGCGCAGAGCTCACTGTTGCGCGCCGCCGCGCTCGAAGCGCTGGGCACCTCCGGAGTCCTCGATGTTGCTGACCCTCCGCTCGCGTTTGGGTGGCGCGCGCTGCTCGCGTTGGTCCAGGACGAGGTCGACGGTCTGCGCGAGGGGGCCCTCGCCATGGTGGTCCGCCAAGTGCCTTCGCTGCGGGCCTTTCCGCAGTGCGAGCCGCTCGTGGTACGGGCGCTGCTCCAGCACATGTTTGCTATTCTCGACGAAGCGGCGTGGTCCGAGATTTGCGCGGCGGCTTGGGCGCAGTGCGGGGCGATGCACCCAGGTCTATGCGCCCTCGCGGCGAACCCGCGTGACTTGGGGCTCTTGAAGGAGCGCGTCTTTATGATAGAGCCGGACAACATCTATGCGGAGCCCCTTGGTCTCCTTCGGGACATTGTGGCTGCCCAAGAGGACCGCGAGGCGGCGGTGGCCAGCGGAGACTTTACCGAGGAGGAATTTGGCGCCCTCGAGCGCATCGTCCGCGAGACCAAATGGCCGGGTGGGGTCTCCTTCCACCACGACGCCTTCGCGCACCTCTGTCGGGCGGCAATGGCGGGCTCGAGGGAATGCAAAGCAAGGCTGCTGCGAACGCTGGACCCGGACGGGTCGACGGCTTTGCACCCTGCGTTGCGGAAGCTCCTCCTCGGAGCGCGCAAGCGTTCCCTCGAGGCGTGATGGAGATCGTCGTCGTATATATACTGATATCTATATCATTGCTCTCCGCACATAGGAGACATGACGAAGCTGCGCAAAGCTCTGAAGGTTTCGATTGATCATTCCTTCCGAGGAGTTGGTCAGTCGGCCTTCATCTTCTCTAATTTCACGGTGAGCTTTTTGATCTTGGACTCGAGAGTGGCGACGAGGTTGCGCAGAGAGATTTCCTTCTCCTGCTGGAGCTCGAAGAGCACACCGATCGTGTTTTTGGTGAAGAGGTAGCGAAGCATGAAGACGATCGCGACGGCCCAGACGAAAATGGGGCTCTGCGTGGCGAGCGCGTAAAAGGTGGACAGGTAGTAGGTCAGGTACGAGTCGAGCGAGGAGTAATAGTCGAGGTTGTACACGAAGGGCCCGCAGCTGAGCGAGCAGACCGCCAGCGAGGACAAGCTGAAGATGGTCTCGTTGGGATACCCGAGAAGCGATCGCAGAAAGCTGTCGGTGTCGAGGGTCTCGTCGTCCGCAAAGGTGCCGTCAGGAACGCTGGCGAGGTAGTACTCTTCCCAGAAGCGAAGCTCCTCGAGCCCGGGTGAGCGGGCCTCGCCGAGTCTAATTTCTGACACGGTGCGGGGGGCGAGATAGCAGGTCTCGGCATTGTCGGGCGACGTCGGGTCGGCGTCGAAGCATTCTGCGAGGGGATCGATGCCGTTGAACGAGCCCAGCACGACGTGTTCCTGAAGCGAGCACGACTTTGGCAGCGTCCTGGACGAGAGCGTGTACCAGAGCACGACAAAGCTGAGGGCGAAGGTGAGGCAGAAGAACTTGATGAAGAAGTTGGCGGCGTCCCTCGCGCTCCATGGCTTTTTCGGCTTTTGCATGAAGGCGTTGAGGATGCGGAACTGGATCTTGAAGCCGGAGAACATCATGGCGATGATGAAAAAGGTACCGAAGGGGAAGAAGGGAAACGACATGAAGCAAAGCTGCTGGAAAAAGAGCAGATCGACCATGTGCTTGGCGACATGAAACTCCTTGCGCTCGTAGGGGCGCTTGCGTAGCTTGGTAATGAGGTACTTTACGGCCGGGACGAGCGTAAAGGCGAGCTTGGAGATGACGAACTCGGTGATGACGAGCTGGAAGATGCCCGCGCCGTAGAGGTCGGCGCGGCACTCATCGAGACCGCGGGGTACCGCGCCTGCCGCGCCATAGGTGGACCCGACGGCCACGAAGCGCTTCTCGGTGTTGGAGCGCGCGGTGCGGTCAAAGTCTGGGCTGATGATGGGGTTGCCGCGCAGCAGGTATGGGTCGAGGAGCTGCAGGAAGGATGTGACCTGGATGAGCGCGTTGAGGATCTTGGCCACGAAGAGCCGCGAGAGCATGAGCTTGGTGTGGAAACCGTTGTCGTCCCACCTTTCGAAGCTTGTGAGAAAGGTCGCCACGGTAGGCAGGATGGCGTTGATGATGCTTACGGCGATCGGGACGATGGACCCGGACACGAGCGTGACGATGGGCAGCAGCCACTGCAGCGAGGCGTTGTCGTTGATGATCTGCAGCACCGTCTGACTCATTTGCGCCGAGGTGGCGGTGAGGTAGATGATGGCGTACCCACTGGTGCCCTGGACGGCGAGGTAGAGGAAGTTTGACGCAACGCGGCGCGCGTAGAGCGCGAGGCGCTCCTTGAGCGCGCGGCTGCTCTTGAGGCTGGCCGTGTTGTGCTCGTGCGTATTGAGGAAGTACTGGTCCAGGAGGGCGTGCTTGAGGTCCTCGACCTCGCGGGGGTCGCAGAGACTGTGGTCCCAGGCGTTGAGAGCGCTCTGCGCGAAGCGCGATTGGCTGTCGAGGTCCTCAAAGAGACCAAAGGCCTTGGCGCGACGGTCCTCTCGGATCCACTTGATGATTGACGACCCGAGGAGGACAAGATTGCAGATGATGAGGATGCTGATGTAGTCCATGCGCTCGCCGAGCTCCGCGCCGGGAAAGTAGGTGGTGGCGTCGACCTCGACGCCATCAGCGCTGTAGATTGGCGTCCCGGAGAGAAGATTGTCCGAGACGTACTGCGTACCCGAGTCGCCCGGGTTGAAGCTGGAGAACATGAGAAACTTGGGTAGAAAGGACGACAGCTTGGCCCAGTCGGCAGAGGTCCACTCGAAGGCGAGCCTGGGTTCGCCTCCGGTGTTGAAGAAGGTCTGGCGGGCCTCCTCGCTGAGGTTCTGGTAGGTGAGCAGCGAAACGATGTGGCGAATGAGGAACACGAGGCAGATGATACCTAGGGCGATGTAGTTCGCGATCATCCAGCGGAAGAAGTAAAAGTACGAGGCCACCGAGCTGCCGAAGCGGGCCTCGACGCGGCGCACATCGCGCTGCAGGGGAGTGTACTTGCGCTGGAGGCGCGCAAGACGTTTATAAAGGCTAGCGAAGATGCCACCTGGGCCTCCGGTGTCCTGAAGGCCGAGCACCATGCCGTAGTCTTCGCCCTCGTTCGTGGCGGCGTACATTTGGCGGCGCGCCTCCTCGCGCTTGCGCTGGGCTTCGAGATCGGTGGCGAGATGGCGACCTCCGGCCGCACCGGCGGCGCCACCGAGATTCTTAAACTGGATCATGCGCAACTCGCGTTCGGCACGCAACTCGGCTTCCTCTTTCTCTTCCTCCAGCTTTTCCAGCGACGCACGCAGAGCCTTGGCGTCCTTGGCGGCGCTGGCGTGTTTCTCTCGCAACTTGCGATTTTGCGCCTTGTAGTGCTTGACCGCCTGCGCGAGCTGCTCGACCCGTTTCTCGATCTCTGGGTTCATAAAGGCTGAAGGTCCCGCCCCCGGGAGCTGGCTGAGTCCGAGCAGCTCCTCGGCGCCGTCATCGATGCCAAGAATGTCGGCGTTCTCGTCGTCGTCTTCGTCGTCATCGTTCTCGCCATCAGGTTTTGCCTGGGTTTGTTCACGTGAGTCGCTTGGCGCCACGGCCGTTCGTTTGGTTGTCACAAAGGCACTGGAGGCGCCGGCAAACTGGGCAGGCTCAGAGTCGCTATGGCTTGCGTAAAATTTCTTGCTGTTGCCGGCAGCGGATGCCTGGCCGCCAGGCTTGGGATCGTCGTCGTCGTCATCATCGGCGAGGTCGAGGAGGTCAATCTCGAGCGCGCGGTGCGTTGGCGCATTCGCTGCAAAGAGGGTAATGCCGGCGTCGCTACTGTTTTCCTCGTCCTCGTCCTCGTTCCCGCTGTCGGCATTGGCGTCGCGGCGGCCAGCAGTCGGACCGCCGACGCCGGCGCCATAGTAGCCACCGGACCCATTTCCCGAGAAGCCCTGCGTCGCCGCGGTCCACCCCGCTGCCGTCGTCGCGGCGCTTTCACGGCCGCCGAGGCCCTGGTGTCGTTCGTCGTCGTCATTGTCATCGTCCTCGCTGGCGTTGAGCGAGAGCTCGCTCTCCACGGCACCCGGCTCCGGGTGGACCCTGCGGCGGCCCGCCATCCGATGGCCAGGTTTCCGCGCGAAGACTGAGCGCGAGCGCTCGGCGCTTGGGATGAGCTTGGGATGGCGGCTTGGCGAGCGCGTGTCGACGGAGACTTTGGGATGGACTCGATGGTTGCTTTGGTGGATTAGGCGAAGGCTTCTTCTTTGGGACGAAATTCGTGGGACGAATTCGTCCCAAAAGAATCATAATAAATGGCGCCCCAACGGCCAAACAAACCGAGCGGCACCCAAGCATTCGCGCATCGTCTCTCGCGCGCAGGCCGCGAGCAAAGCTTGCGCGCGCGAGAGGACAAGACGAAGAAGAAGGCTTGCTTGCTTGCTTGGCGCGATGCCGCGCGAAGACGCCGACGAGATCGTGGTCCTGGGCGACGAGGAGGACGACGAGGACATGGCGAGCGAGGGCCTCCTGCAGGCCAGCGACGAGGAGTCCAAGAGCGGCAACGCTGGCGTGGACGAAGGGGAGGCCAAGAGCCCGGAGTCGCCCGTGCCCAGGAATAGTCGGGACGAAGAGGAGGCGAAGCTCCCGCTGCGGCAGAATTCTTCGCGGAGACGGAGCTCGGCGCGGCCGGATGAGGACGTCGAGGGCGTGGCGGACGCGACCCGCTTCGTCGACGTGGCCCACGTCGCCCAGAGCGTCGCGGAGCGGAGCATTGCCGGGCACTTGGAGGGCCGGAGCTTTCGGCCTGCAGACGTGCCACGCTGGGTGGAGGCCGTGAGCCAGCAGTGCGTCGACGACCTCTCGGCAGCGTGCGGCAACCTCAAGTACATTGCGTCTGCCGTTGTCTACGAGTCGGCGCGAGGCGCCGGCATGGACGCGAGCTCCTCGATGTTTTGGAATGCGGACGCCGACGACGCCGTCACGGTCTCGTGGGACAATGATTCCATCGGCTGCATCGTGACCATTTTTGGGGTTTCATTCTAGGGTACAAGAGTACGTACGTACCAGGGTACGTAGTACCATGGTACGTACTACGTATCACAGCACGGGAGGGTAGAGTATTGCGGGCTGGCACCAGGCCATGATTTATTTACTCGACAACGCGCATTTACGAGATCGCGCACGGACGTTCGCGCTGCCTCGAGGACCATTACGCGCGCGTTGAAGCATTCGCCTAGACCACGAGCAAGGGCGCGCATTGTTTTTTTTTGTTTTGGTTGGGAAAGCTGCGTCGTGGCGCTGCTCGACGTCGAAGTTTTGACCAAAATCTTCGTCACGATCGCTTTACAACGATCGCGATACAACGATCGCGTTACAACGATCGCTTTACAACGTGCGAACGAGCACCTTCGAGGACTCGGCAAACAAATAAATATTGTACAGAAAGACGTCGTTGAGGCAGGGCGCTTGCTTGCACAGGAAACGAGCTCGATCGTGGCGACTGGCTCCGACCATGCCAAGCAAGCTGAAGAAGGGATGCGGTCGTCGCTTTTCTTTGCAAACGTTGTCTTCCCTTTCATCCGTGAGGGTAGAGCCTCTACGGCGTGATGATGATGGTGATGATGACCAAGTTGGGGCGGGACGAACGAGAATCACGAAAATAGACAAAAAGGATACAATAGCAATCAAAGAGCACGTGGTCGTGCGGGGTCATGTGGACGCGGCGCGGCAGACACTTTGGCCACGCGCGCGTCTTGGTTGGGTTCATCGGAATGTGTTGCTGAGGCAACTGAGCGCGTTGATGTCCATCCACTCGTCGGAAGCTGAGGAGAAGGCGACGTTGCTAAGTTTGCGCTCGATGGTGCGCACGGTTTCGATGGCGAGACAGGATCCCTCGACGAGGAGACCGAGGACGAGCGAAGACCAACGCTCGCAGTCCGAGACGTTGTTGTCGAAGGTCGAGTCCTGGTCCTCGACGGCGGGCGCCGCGAGGCTGAGCACTGGCCGAAGCCGAACTTCCATGATTCGGGGACGGTCGATGCACGCAGGTCTCGTGACGAGCGGGGCAGAGGCGGACGAGGTCGCTGCCGCTGCCGCCGCCCCAGCGCTGTACGATGATGATGATGATGAAGCGGAAGCTGCTGCCGCTGGGGATTGTGCCCCCATTTCCGCTCCCATGCTCGCGGGGTTCGTCAAAGCTTGGGACAGGGATGCCGATTGCGCTCCGGGCGCAACTTTGCGGCGGTCCGCCGTGGTGGTTCCCGTTTTGGCGAGAACGACGGAAGAGCGGCGGTCTAGTACGAAGGGTGTGCTGGAGGCGGGCTCTTTCTGCTCCTCCTCCTCCTCGGCTTCTGGCTCGACGTCGTCATCGCCGTCGTCGTCGCGTTTGCTGTGGCTTGTGCGGTTTCCATCGTCGTCATCGCAGCATTTGGACTCGCCGCCGCGGATGTGCTGCATGGGCTCTGGCGACGCAGGCGAGAGCTCGATGAGGAGGTCTAAAGTTTTGAGTGGGCCGTACTCCTTGTTGCGCGAGCTCTGTCTGTTTTCCTTGTGCTGGATGAGTTTCTGCCTCTTGAGCGCGCGCTTGAGCGCGACCATGCGCTCATGGTTCTCCGCGCTCCAGTGCTGCTTGAGCGCCCTCTCCTCGTCGCTCAGGTAATAGCCCAGGACCTTGACGCTGCGATTAAAGTGCACCATTCGCAGTGCCGCCGCCGCCGCTGCCGCCGCTGCCGCGCCCGCGTCGCGTCGTCCTCGCTAGGCTAGGTCGCCAATTGCGCTTCTGGGATCGAGCAGAACTATACTCTGCTCTGCTCCAAGAGGTCCGCTCCGCTCCAGCAGGTTGGCTATCGGGCGTGGGTGGTCGCCCAGGTCGGTCGGTCGGTCGGAGGCTTGCCCAATTTAGGAGGTCTGCAAGGCCCGGATGTGGCGGCGGGCAACTCTGGCCCTCCCTCCAACCCCTTATTAGGACTGCTCGACTCCTGCGGTTTCCGCGGCGCGCCCAACGACTCCGACGGGGACACCGCGGGGCTCCGCGCACGCGCTCGCCGGCGTACAAGGCACGCGCGGCGCCCTTATCGACGTCGACGACGTGGTCCCCGAGGCGGGCCTCGACAAGGCGTCGACCTCGTGACGCTCGAGCGTAGCGTCGCGTGCGTGCGTGAGGCCGAGCCTCGCCGCGCCGGCAGGACGTCGACCTCGCGCGGGATCGATCTCGGGTCGTGGTCGGCCGCGAGGAGCTGGAGTCCGAGTCGGAGTCGGAGTCGGAGTAGGAGTAGGAGTAGGAGTCGGGCTTCTCCCTCGCGGAAAGGACTCGGGTCGTCGTCGTCGTCGTTGGCGTCGACGTCGACGTCGACGAAGGCCACGAGGACCCGCTTATAGAGACGGAGGAGACCGCGACGGAGACGGAGACCACGGCGAGGCGCACGACGCGAGTCGAGTCGAGTCGAGTCGAGTCGAGTCGAGTCGAG
>KQ758850.1:8743079-8753684 GCA_001462505.1 Aurantiochytrium sp. T66
GTTGATGTTCTGGTGCTCCTCGTCCTCGTCCTCGTCGTCGTTCTCGAGGCCCGCGAGCATCTCGTCGATCCTCGCGAGACACTCCTCCAGCGTCGCGTCCTCGTCCCAGACCCAGAGGGCTTTCTTTGCGGGGCGCTCGAGCTCGTTCGTGGCCCGGAGGTCGTCCTCGGAATTGTCCTTGGACTTGTCGTCGGAGTTGTCCTCGAGAGATATGGGTCCAGAACTGCGAGGCCCAGAGATCGGAGGAGGGGGCAGGCCCGCTTGCAGCGCTTGGATCTGCGTCTCCAGCGACGCTTGCGCAGCTTGTAGAGCATGGTACTTCTCTTCCAGCACTTCGCAAGCTTGGAGTGCCTTGGCGAGCTTTCCCTTGAGATACTTGTACTTCTTTCGGGCCTTCGTGAGCTCTCCCTTGAGCGCCGCCTTCGCCGTCAAATGGCGCGCATATGCATCGGAGATCGATTGCACAGTTTGCTCCACGGTCACGTTCGCAGTACGATGGGCCTTTTTGTTCATGCCCTTGGCGAGATCGCTCGAGGAGGGCTCCTCGTTGCCGACACTCTTCCCGGCGGTCTTGCGCCCGGGCTCGGGCTTCTTGGGAGCCATGAACTCCGGGCGATTCTGCTTGAGCTGCTCCACGACGTCGAGCTCGACGTCAACGTGAACCTCGTCGCAGTCGTAGTCGTCTTCGTCGCGCTTCTCCGTCTTCGTGACAGGTTCGCGTGTCGCCGAGGGCCTCCTCAAGCGCTGCGTCAACGGCCGCGACGACCCGACCGAGCGGCCGCGACGACCGAGCGGTCGCAGCGGCCGCGCGGCAAGTCAGTCGGTCAGTCGGTCGCGTGCGCGCGTGCGAGCGAGCGTGGGTCCTGCGCAAGACGGTCGTAGTCGTCGTCGGCGGCGTCGATCGCCTGGGGGGCTGTGAAGATTTGCTTTGGGCGTGCCAGGAAGTCCGGCGCTTCTCCGCCAGTCGCTGCAGAGACGCCACCGGCGCTTTCGGCCCCAGAGGGGGGCGACTGCGCTGCGGGCTCGCTGCGGAATTCGTGAGCGGCTTCGCGAATGAATGTCCCCGGGATGGGCGGCAGGGACATTATGCTCTCGTCCCAGCCGCCCCTCTGGCGAGCTCGCCTCTCGAGTGCGGCGCTCCTGATTTCTGCTGTTGGGGAGAGGCTCTCTACGCCGCAGAACCCTGACAGCGTCCATGCGCAGCGGAAATGATCAGCAGAGAGCGCGGAGGCCGCCCTCTGCGGCCCTGGGAGTAAAGCCGGTCTCTGGACCATCGCGTTGATGCGCGTCTCATCTCGTATTGCAGCCTGCGGCCGGCCGCCAAGCATTGCAAACGTACGTACGTGCTTGGATGCCGAGTCGCTGGGCCTTTGAGACGTTCAACGCGAGCGAGGCCGCACGAGGGGCGGGGTAGCGGCCGAAACGGCGTCGTGGTTTCTGTCGGCACTGGTTTCCGGGAGCCTGGCTTAAGCTTTGCGCTGCGGGACGACGAGGCAGCGTTGCTTCCACGCGCCCCGCAGCGCCTTCACGCGACCAGCGAGGCTTCTGGGGCTGCTCTGCAGGGCGAGGTTTCCTTATGGCCTTGCGGCAAGCTCGTGGCAAGAGCCGCGCCTGCAGCCGCCGCTGCGGAGGTGCTCGGCAAGCTCGCGAAGGCGGCTGGCCGACCGCTGGGGTTCCGCCGCAGCGCCGCAGCGCCGCAGCGCCGCTGAGTCACGATCGTCGCGCGGTGTCGTCGGCATGTCGGCGACGTCGACGGCGACGGCCTCGGTCCCGCTCTGCGCGCTGCGAGCAGTTTTCGCGCCGCCGGCTTCGCTGCCTGGCGGCGTCCAAGGTCTTGGCCGCGGGGTCATATTCGTGCCAAAGCCGACGCGGCTTCGCTGACGAGCGATTTTCGCGAGGCTGCCTGCCTCGAAAATCGGCGTCGCGTTGCTCGACGGTTTGCCGGGCGTCGGACCTGATTATTATCGGAAGTCGAAGCGCTCAATTCCAGGGAGGTTTTGCGCAGCAAGTACGAGTAGCAGAGCGCTCGACTCTGCAAAGGCCTTGCTTTGCAGAGACCTTGTCAGCAATGCCGAAAGGTTTTCGACGTCGCCGTCGGCGCGGCGCCAGCGGCGAGACAAGTTATCATGATGAGGCAAGTTCAAGCTAGCTCCATGGTCAACGGGTCCGTGTCGGGGGCAGATCGAGGTCGCTGGGCAGGCTTTCATCCTCGCCGCGGGACGCGTGCAACGTCTTGTTGTAGACGCTTGGGATGCGAGTGACTCCCGTCGTCTATCCGATGGCCCCACAGTCAAGCCCAAAACGGGTTGTGCAAAAAGGGGTTGCGCAAAAAGGGGTTGCGCAGATTCGTTCGAGCGTTCGAGGCGTTTGAGGATTTGCGAGCCTCGGTCTTGCGAGAATTACTACTACGATGGCGGAGAATCGCGCGCGACGAGACCAGCTCTGGAAGCAGCCGCTTGCACAAAGCCGTATGGTCGCGCGCGCTACAAGACTATGTGAAAGATGACGAGGTCGATGCGCAGCAATATGCTTTGTCCTCGTCAATTTCCGGCGGCTCCTAGGGAAGCCCATCGCTCTAAGAGCAAGCTGGCCGGGCTAGAGACCGCCTTGAGCGCACTGCGCATCATGATGCTGACAATACGACGAAGAATTCTTCACATGTTCAAAGGCGGCGACTCTCGGTCTCAACAAATACGTCACTCACGACCCCCGGTCGCGCCGACCGTAAATGCGCGACTGCCGAAGCAGCCCTCATTCGCCTGCGTAGAGCTGGAACGTGTGTGCGTACTACGCGTTCCGGACTATGCTCCCGGCGAGCCATGTCGCGCGTCTCGATGAGCATTGGCGAGAACCACTGCATGCACGGCGTCGCGCGCTTCATACATCATGATGATGATCAGTGTGGGCCACAACGGACCCGGCACCCCCAGGAGCCCGCGTACCTTACCATGAATTTCGGGCGCGACGCGGACGGCACGAGGGCGCAAGAACGTGCGCGCCATGGCCATGGCGCAGCAGTGCCTCGGCAACGGGGGCACGGCGACCCCGTTCGTGGTGCTCATGGTGGTTTCTATAAAGGTGATCTGCAGCCTCGGCAAGCTGCTCAGTGAGTAATCCCTGGCCTACTGCACTTCGAGCTCTCGTCGAACTCTCGCTGGGGCGTGGCGTGCGAGAAGCTACCGCATTTCAACCAAAATGGCAGGTGCAGGTGCAGGTCTTCGAGGTGCACCAGCCAGTCGCCCGGACCCAAGATGCATTCTAGGTACACATTGCGAGCGCGCGCTGACCCGGATACGGTCGACCAGCATTAGACGCGCCCTCGCCCTCCTCGACAACTTGCACGTGTAGCAGGTCTTCCAAAGGATGGATCGGTGCGAGTTCAAGCAGCAACTTTGCACCGGCCGCTACATTCTTCTCGGCCGCGAAAGCCCGTCCCTGAAGTAGATGCTTCAGTCTGTAACGCGAGCAGCTCTTGAGAGCGGCTCAAGGGCGCCAACTTTTCCGCCATGGTACAGGTCAGCCTCGAAGACATTTTCGAGATCAAGGGCGTGGACCGCAGGCGGACCATGGGCTTACTCGTGTCGCTCATGAACAGCTAAGACCGCGGCACCGTCACGAAGCGCGAGGTGCGGATTTTCATCTTCTGTGTCCTCAAGCTCGAGACCGCATCCGTATGACGTACAACGTGTGCCTGTTGCGTACGTAGACCGCAGACGCACGTCCGATACACTACGGCCAACAAGCGCTAAGCCGAGGCGCTGCTCCACAGGCCACGCCGTACCTGTCCTGGGTCATGCTCGACGACAGCAGCTTCGGCCCCGACGACGAAGAGCAGCTTGCAAACTCGCACCTGGTCGTCTGCTGCGTCTCGATGGCCTAAATGCGCAAGCTGTCCGAGATCGCGAAGTCGCGGATGATGCGATGCCGCCACGTTGCGCAGAACTTTTGCCGCATCGTCTTCAAGATCGCCGCGGAGATTGCGTCGACGGGGGGTGGGGCGCTTCTGCCGGCCATCCTCGACAACGTCGTGCTGCAAAACAGGACCACCGCTCAGCTGGCGGACGGCTTCTTCAGGTGTAAGGAGATTGGCGACATCAGTAATCAGCGTCGCCGCCCCAACGCATGGAGTGCGCAGGCCCTCTCGGATCACATCGTCGAGCAAGTCTTCTCTCAGACAAGAACCCCCGCAAGCGCCGCGAGCGAGTTCAAGAGATCATGGCATATTCTAATCAACATACGACCTGCGATGATACGAGCTCAAGTTGACGCCTAATAGCTACTTTGATCACCATTCTCGCCTGAACGTAGACCTCAGGTCCCGCGCAGTGCCAAATGATGTAGAGAAGCTGGCGACGAGACGAGCGCTCAAGAAGCGCAGCGCCATGCATCTTACTTGCCAAGATCTCTGAGCTTTGGGCCCTTGCCAAGTCGAAGAGCTGAAGAAGCTGGCCATCGAGGAGTCATCTCGCCGGCCCAGGTCCAAACTCCAGGCCGTCGTCTTGACCGCTTTGGCCGCCATCTTTCTGCGCTGCTGAGCGAGCAAGCAAGATCTCGGGATTCTTGTCGAGCGGACGCCGAAGAACCGCAACAAGAACCTTGGATTCCGACGCGATCCTTTGGTCTCAACGCTCGCTCGCGCGCGAGCGGCTTGTATGAAAGGAAGGCTCGGACCTCGCGAGCAGCCAGCTTGGCGTCCGTCGCGCGACAGAAGCTGCAATTCCCGCTTTCGCTGCGAGCGCGAGTGAGTGTGGCGGCGAGCGAGCTTGTTGCTTCCCGGACGCGTCGCGTTTAGACGAGCGAGCGCCGGCCGAGGGTAAGTAATGCAAGCGAACGGATGGCGGCGGCGGCGGCGGCGGCGGCTACGTCTCGATTGTCGGGCCCGGATTGCGCCCCCGCAGCGGGATTTGCGGCGTTGAAAAACGGCGACAAAGGCGCGGCGCACGCACGAGTGGAGCTGCAAAGCGGGCCCGAAGACGCGCGAAGACCGGCTCGAAGGCGCTGTGCGGGCTGCTCGGGCCGTGCAAAGAAACGCGGTCGCGTATACATACCGCGAGGAGGCCTAAAGGCTGGCGAGCGTCTCCGCTAGCAGCCGGCGGCGGCCGCCAAGCCTTCAAAGACGCCTTGGGAAGTCAGGGGGAGTCATTTGCGGATTCTTTCGGATCCGAGCGCGACTCGGCCAGGAGAACGCGTCGCTGCAGACATTTCAAGAGGCCGACAGCGCGTTGGTTCGGCCTCCCCAGCCCGCAGTGTGAAGAGAGATTCGCTTCCGGCTTCTGTCTGTCCCGAGAACGACTCATGCCTGTCTCGACGATTTTTTATCGCGTCTCATTCCTCATTCCTTTGAAGTTGAAATCAATTTCGTCGTCGGCGCTCATGCGCCGCTCATGCGCCGCTCATGCGCCGCTCATGCGCCGCTCGTGCGCCGCTCATGCGCCGCTCATGCGCCGATCGCGACTGCGTTTTCGCAAGCGTTATCCTATCGCCGGCCTTCGAACATGATTTAAAAAGATCCTGATTGCAAGGTCAAGTCACGATCAAGGTCGTCGATCACGGGCTCGGCTCTCGCGCATCAGCGCCTCGAAACCGCTGCAGGCTCCGCGCTTTCTTCGACCATCAAGATCAAGACAAAGATCAAATCACGAGCTCGGTGCTACTAACTAACTAACTGAGTCGTCTCAAAGGAGCGGCCCGAAACCGCGCTGCGGGCTCCGCTCCGCTCCTCTCCGGGCCTCTGTCGGCCGTGTTGTGCGGCGAAGTTCGCCGCAGAGGCGGCCCTCCCGCGCGCGCGGGCTCGTGCGCGCGGCTCTGAGGGCCGGGGTCTGCAATGGGACGCGTGGCCCATGCCTGTCCTAGGCCCCTCCGCAGCCGCCCCACAGCCGCCCCACAGCGCTGCCCGAGTCCCATAGCGCGCCGGCGGGCGGCTCGCGCCTCTCGCGCGACTGACCGCCGACTTGCGCCGCGCCGCGCCGCCGTGCTGCCCGAGGATGCAGACCAAGAACTTCACCACGCCTAACCATTGCACGCACGCACGCTTGCTTCAAGCACAACAGCGCACGACCAACGCCGCCGCGACCAAGCACGACCAAGCACGACCAAGCACGACCAAGCTCGACACCGCACGCTGCGCTGCGCTGCGCCGCTGGCCGCCGACTCCTGCCGCCCGAGCGAGCTCCGCGCGTCGTGCGCGGAGCTCCGGTCTCCACGAAGGCCTCGGCGACGTCCACGAGCGCGACGTTGAGGACTGCGTCAAGGACGAGCTCAGCGACGACCACCGACATGGCTCTCCGTCAGCGCGCGGGGTCGGGCGCTGACCTCGAGGCCCTGGGCACCAAGGTCGACGAAGACGCCGTCCGCGAGGGCGGCGCCAAGCCCAAGAAGGCCAAGGCGCGCAAGAAGGTCGCGGACAAGCTCGAGATCGTGATGCGGAGCAACGTCGCACTCCGCTTGGAGCACGATGCTGCACAGAAGAAGATGAAGGACGTCGCCAATCAACTGCAAGCCGCACGAAAACGTATCGCGGAGCTCGAGAAGCATCACGAGGAGCTCGAGAAGGACACCAAGGCCGTGGAGGAGGAGAACAAGGCCCTCGCCAAGGACATAGCGGCCGTGCAGGAGCAGAACGAGATCTACGCCGAGTCCTACAGCGAAGAACTTGACCGACATAGGTACAAGCTCGTGGGCCAGGACGCGGCGATCGCGTACACGCTCGCGGCGATCAAGCGCGCGCTGGCGGCCTCCCAGGGTCTCGCGGCCGCCGACGCCCCCGTTCAGACCCCTGATCGCGACGATGCCGCCGCCGACGACGCCGCCGACGCCGAGGCCGCCGACGAGGATGCCGATCTCTGGGCGCGGCGCGGCGAGCTCAAGTTCCAGGCGGCCGTGACGCTCTCCTCGCCCACGCTCACGTCGGAGGACGCGAAGGCGGCCATGGACGTGCTCTTTCGCCTCCATGACCTCGAGCGCGAGCGCGACCGTGCCGCCCCCGGCTGGCCGCGAGCGCTCGCGCGGGCGCTCTGGGACGCGCTCAAGACCGGCGCGGCCCGCGTGCTGGCCGTGCTCGTCGGCGCGCTGTCCGGCCTCCGGGACCTCGCGCTCGCGGCCTTTGGCAGGACCAAGGGCGACAAGTGCGACGACGACGACGACAAGGGCGACGACGACGACAACGACGACAACGACGACAAGGGCGACAAGGGCGACCACGACGTCCAGAACGGCCATGACAACCAGGACGGCCATGACAACCCAGACGGCCATGACGACCCGGATGACCAGGACGAGGACGAGGACGAGGATGGCCAGGGCGACACCGATTATGAGACCGCGACCGATGCCTCGAAAGAGGTGGAGACCGTCACGGCGGCTCTCGATGTTTTGGCGGAGAGCGCCAGCCACTGCGAAGGGCTGTCCCTGGTACCGGCGATGGACAACGCGAGCGGCGAGACGCCATCCGCCACCGAGATGTCTTCGCAGCCCAACTCGCACGGTGCGCCCAAGTCGATCCTCGATGTCGGAGCCCCTGAGGCGGAGGCTATGAGCGGCGGGAAATTGGCGCCGGCCGACCTCGACATGGTGCCGGGGTACTCTGACGGCGTCCAAGGCGCCCCTGTCATCGGTGAGCAGCACAAGTGCGCCGAGCGCACAGACTTTCCCGGCAACAACGACACCATTGGCCATGCGTCCTCGCAGCAGAATGGCTGGGACGTGGACCAGAACGAGCGCGATCTGGACAACGGCGATCAATCACCGACGAAGGCGTTGGCAACGAGCAATGCTGATGAAGACTTCCCGATTGTTTCTCCGGAAACCCTCGAAGAGCTCGAAGATGAGCTGCACAACGACCCCCTCATCGACTTTGGCCTGTAAGGTGCCGAGTGAGGGTAGGGGCGGCGCTATGCAGCAAGACTTCGTCCGTCTGATGTCCGCCGATGCGATGCTGAAGAGCATCTATTCGGCAAGATATTCAGGTGCAGTAGTTGAATTCGTCTGGACGCTCACTTGCGTGCCCGCTGGGAGCCTTGCCTGGAGCTTGGCCTGCCATGCTGCCGCCAAGCCAGCCGCAGGTAACAAACAACGATAAATATACAAATCAATTTTTACCTTACTCACCACGTGTGTTGCGTCAAGGACGTCGGCGTCTTCCTGGGTGACGTCAGGATAGACCTCGGTGGCGAGTCGAAACACTTCAACGACTATGTCCTCTGGCTGCGACGCTAGCAATTGTCCACAAAGTTAGTCCACGTCCCACGAAACTCACATATGGTGGCAGTGTGCCTGCCATGCACAACGAGGAGCTTTGGCGCGCAGTCTTCGGTAAACTCAAGATTGTGCTCAACGCTATTTCCACGATGCGAGATTCATCCGCCCGGCGGTCGGTGCGCGAGAAGCAGGACCTGAAAGGACTCGGGTCTGCCATGTAGGTCGTAGTCTCGATTGTTTAATTCCGGGTTCGTTCTGGACAACCACAATCTGCGGGACACATTACCGCAACCCTTCCTTCTTTCTGTCCGGTAGTACGGACACCTTTTACGGGAACAAGGGACAAGATTAGATCCCTTGCGCTGGACTTCATGGCATGGCCTTTGCGCCCGCGGTTCCCGCCAGTCCGCCAGCTTCCGGCGCAGCACAGGGCCCCGGCCTGGGCGAGGTCACGCCGCCAGCATACCCCTATCGTTGGATATCTCGTTAACTTCTTATACACGGTGGGCGGTGCCTTCGGGCACCGTCATTCCAACGCCTTCTCGCTTGCTCAGCATCCTGCTGCCTCGGACTAGGGAACCGAGGCCAAGGCAAGCCGCGAGACCTGCGGTCTTGAGCTCTGCGCGCAAGAGCTCCACCGCCCGGTTGTGCTACAGCCATGAGCAGGCGCAACAGCCTCAGCGCGCCGCGACGAGCCGCACACAAGATCTCGCGCACGCCGTCATCGCGCGCTGCTCCTCTTCGCTTTCTAGCCCCAGCTATTGAGCAGCTTCTGCTGGCAGGCCGATCCGTCGCCGGCGTCGCGCGCGGGCAACGCCAGCGGGAGATCTGGTCATCAGGTTTTGTTCGATGATGATGCGCCATGAACGAGCGGCCGACGGCAATAGCCCGAAGCTTCTTCGCGCGCGCGGCCTTGGGCCGGTTGCGGACGAAGCCCCGAAACTCCTTCGTGGCGCCCAAGACTCTTCGATCACAAGAGACGCTACCGGAGGGAAGAAGCGGAGCTACGTGCATCGAGAACCCTGCCGACAACCTCGATGGCCGCCGTCACAGAGAGCGAGTCCTTGAAGAGTGTGAAAATGCTTGAGCAACTTACGCCTTGCGTACGGCGCGCGGCTTGAAGGTGTCGCGAGGCTACGGTGCTCTTTTCAGACGCTTGGAGGGCGACGAGCAGGCGTCCGAGCTTGGCGCGTGCTCCGCAGGCTTCTTCGATCGAAATGAGTCGCCAAGAAGTACGAGAACCTCTTTGAAGTCGTGGCGGCACGCGATCTCAAGCGCCGCTTGCGCGTTGGCGATTTTGACGTGTGAGAAGTCCTCGTCGGCCACAAGCAACGCAGCAAGATGAAGATTCCCCTCGCGGAGCGCGTGATCGAAAGCTGATAGCCCGCACGAATCTTGCAGATCGAGGCGCGCGTCATACGCAAGGAGTACACTGGCCGCGTGTTGAGCATCGTACCAAGAACGTGCCTTGCAGGCCCTCATGAGCGCCGTCTTGCCATCGCTTGACTGCAGGTTAGCATCCGCGCCGCACTCAAGCAGCAGCTTGGCAATCTCGAACTGTCCACTCGCACAGGTCTGCATAAGTGCAGTCCAACCCTCATCATCCCGCAGGTCAAGGTTGGACCCAATGCGCCCAATCAGACTCTCGACCATTTCGTGGTGCTCTCCCGCACACGCTTCCATCAACGCGGTCTTGCCATGATTATCTTGCAGGGCACAATTCGCGCCGGACTCGAGCAAAAGCTCAGCAAAATTGTCCCGGCCAAGCCTAGACGCCAGAATAAGCGCGGTGCAGCCGTTCTGATCCTGTAGGTCGATCTTGGCGCTGCGCTCAAGCAGAAGCATAGCGATGGCGCTGAAGTTGTTCATGCAGGCCGCCATAAGCGCGGTCTTGCCATCGTTTGATTGCAAGTTAACCCGCGCGCCGTACTCCAGCAAGAACTGAGCCGTCTCGCTTTCCCCATATAGGCAGGCCGTCATCAGCGCGGTCCAGCCGTCGCTGTCTTGCGCGTCAATGTCGACGCCGAGCTCACGCAGACGCCGTGCTTTCTCGGAATGACCATCCCAACAGCCCCGCAGGGTCCCCTCACTGTTCGTTTTCAGGTCCACGTTGATGATGTGCTCGAGCAAGAGCTGAGCTGTCCGCTTGTCGTCCATCTTCCAGGCCAGCTGAAGCGCGGTCTCGCCTTCGTTTGACTTCAAGTCAACCTTGGCGCCGTACTCAAGCAAGAGCTGAACTGTCTTCGTGTGGCCTAGGTAACAGGCGAACATAAGCGCAGTAGTACCATTGCCGTCCTGCAGGTTAACCTCGGCGCCGTGCTCGAGCAGAAGCCGAGCAATCTTATGGCCCCCCCGAAAAATCACAGGCAACCGCGGCTCGCTTGCCCCGTGCTTTGCCCTTGCGGACGC
>KQ758850.1:8766945-8777820 GCA_001462505.1 Aurantiochytrium sp. T66
AGGTTTGGTCTCGAGTGGCTGCTCGTCAAGCGCGAAAACCGTGAAAGGAAACCGGGGCCAAGACTCCCCTTATACTCGCGCCCTGCCCCCCTGTTTGCGCGAGAGAATCAACCTCCTACACTTTACTATAGATCTACCCTACCGCCTCTGTCCAGAGGGTGTTTACTAGCCACCTTTCTGCGCCGCTGTTCAAAACAAAAAAGAAAATTCAAAATATTGGGGAAGCTTTCCTTCGTCCTCGATGCGACTCCGCTCGGCCGCCACGCCGCTGCCCAGAGCTCGCAACGCAACGCGCCGCTCTCGCTTCATGAGGTCTCCCTCCCGCCGCCGGCGCGTCCGCCCCTCGAGCGCGAGACGCGCAGCGCGATCGAGGCGTCCGCTGGGAGGAGATTCGCTCCAGGAGGGACGCGGGAGTCACGAGGCGCTAATCAGCCAGGCAGGTCGATCGACCGGCCAGTCGGCTGCGCCCGGCAGCCTGCAGGCTGGACCGGGAATCTCAGGCTGCTGCGCGCGCGACGAGCGCGACGAGCGCGACAGGCGCGACGAGAGGAGGCGCTCATGGCGAGCGAGCGCGACGCGGCCAGACGAGACAGTGGGGTGGGAGCCCGATGCAGCCGCGACACCCTCATGGCCGCCGGGGCAGTCTGGGACTTATTGAGAAACGCCACCCTCGCCTCCGCCCTCCTACGAAAGTGTGGCTCCAGATTTCTCGAGATTCGATTTTCTCCTAGAGCGTCCGTCAGGACTCCCGCAGTCCTCACATTTCCACTGGGCGTTCATGTGTCTCTGAGGACACGTGAATTCCAGTGGAGAGAGCGCAAATAGCTTCCAGATAAGCAGAGACTCCTTGTGTACCCAGACGAAGATTCTCTTTCTCTTTCCAAGAAGCTCTCCTACCAGGAAATAACGCTAAAGCCGCCAAAATTTGGCGTCCAATAATCTCCAATTCATGTTGCCCTCCACGTTCACGCATGCCATTCATTCGCCGCCAGCTGATATCCACTCGCAGCATACGAGCGCCACCCTCGCTCGCTGCCCCCGGGGGCCCTCGGCGTCGTCCCTTTTCCATTCTCGAGGCATTCTCAAGGCAGCTCGGAGACGCTCTTTGTCCCCGACGCCGCGCGGCGGGTTTGTCCGCCGAGGCGTCTGAATGATGGTCGTCTGAATCTGCTTCGCTCGTAACTTTCTTCTGGACATGTCAAAGGCAGGCAACGTCGGGGTCTTCAAAAATGCCGGCGCCATCAGACTATCGCGGATCGCGTGGCGACGCAAGGCTACGTCTAGGTTACTAAAATCATAAAAAAGTCTGGGTGCATGTCGGACGTTTTATTGGTACAGGCTGAGCGAGTTTGACCGGCCGGATAAACCGGAGCTTTTTCTGCGGCGCGACGGGGATTTCTGGGTTGTTTTGGGGGGGGGAGGCTGGGAAGGAGAAGAGAGCCGGTGCGGAGCAGATAAGGTGGTTCGAGATTTGCGGAACCCAAAATTTGAATTTTGCAGAACCCTCAATTTTTCAATTGTCCCGGTTCTCCAAGCAAGAATTATCGGCTGAGATAGCAGAAGTCTCTGCTCTTGGGCCATGAAACCTGGTCGGGATCCGGGAAAGTAAGCTTCTATCAGGGAGGAATCTCGGTGGAAGAGAGGTAAATCTGGACCACGTGGCAAGGTTTCTTGGTGTCATACCGGTGGTTACTCAGTTAGGATAAATCTAGTCTGGGTGGACCCGTGCCCATTCTCGGAGTGCAGGTCGCACTGTCCAAGTTCAGGACTCGCTACATCAACATGGGGTCCTGAGACGCGTGGAACACGTCTTCATCATCGCTCTCAACATCCTCGTTGCGGCCAGGTTGCTCCGTCTCGCGTGTATCGCTTGTGCCGTCCAGGTTGTTTTTCTTGTCAATCAGGTCGTACTTGCGAAGAGTCTTGAGCGCTCGCTCCATCGAGAAGGTGCGCTCGTCATCTCTCAGTTGCTTCACCCAGAACATTATCCACGTATTACAGCGTTCGAAGAGCGTGTTGCCGTGCCCGGCGGCTGCGTGATGCTTGTTTGATCCCTTGGCCGTGCCGTTGCCGCGACGCAGGAGAACTGTCCAGAGCCAGGCCATCTGATACTTGGATACCGTAGAGAAGAAGTCGGAGAGAGTCACAGACTTCTGCCGGAGGAAGGCGCCAACAGAGCTCGACTTCTCGGGCAACAAGGTGTAGGCAGCCCAGGCCATGACGAGCTCGATAATCTTCTCGTCGAGGCCCCCTGACAAAAGATGGATGAGAGGATGTATGCTGTTAGTGAGCTGTTGCTTCGCGTCTTCCAGCAGCATGCTCTCGTCTCCAAACCAAACTTACAGCCATCGTCCAGCGTCCACTTGAAGATGCATTCGAGCGAGATTCCGCTACTAGCAGACCGTTCATCGACCTCGCACGTGATGCCGCCTCGCTTCTGCTTCTTGCGGATCGGCACGAGCCTTTCATCATCGTGAGGCATCCACTCCTTCCTGCCCGTAGGCATGCTGCGATCTGCTGGCACACCCGCAAAGCGCAAAAGGTCAAGTTGTGTCCCAGTTGACTCGCAGAGCATCTTCTCGAGCTTCGGAGTATCTTTGCTCACCTTCTTCACGAAGGCACTCCGTTCCTTGCCGATGAACGCCGCCACGCCTGCGCGACACGCAGGATTGCCCAATAGAATCGTTCACAGCACGCGGTACAAGAGCTCATGGATCGGCCTCTTGTCTGCATGGCGCTTCTGCTTCTTCGCGCGCTTGATCTCCATGAACCTGTCGTGGTGCGCCTTGCTCACGTCCATCGCTGCATTGGGGTCATAGCCCCACCAGTCCCTCAGGAGTGCTCTTTCGGTTTCAATGATGAAGATATGCGTCTCACAGGTGTACTGGCTCTTCCACACGGCAGTGCCCGAGAAGAACATCCCGTTGACCTTGACGGTCGACAAACCGCTCAGCTGGGTCAGGATCTTGTAGACGACCATCCTGAACATCTCCTTCCCCGCCTTCGCGCCAGCATCGACGAATCGTTTCTCATCTCCCTGGACGTCCTTTGACGAGAACGACTCGGTGTCGTCGGAAGCGATCAGGTCCCCCAGGACGCGCTCCGCAGTCTCCAAGTACATCACGCAGCGTTCCTGAGCGATGCCCACCGGCTTCACCTTGTCGCTTTCCTGCGCGGCGGCCTCCAAGTCGTCCACCTCGTCCACCTCGTCGTTGTCGTCCACCTCATCCGGCTGCTTGCGCTTGTTGGGCCTCCGGGCCTCGTGGGCATAGCCTGCCTGGGAGCCCTCGAGGTCGCTGTCGCTGTAGGACCGCTCCGACGCCGTGCTCGCCCCTTCGCCGCGTCCGTTCCGCGGCATCCTTTCCTAGGTTCCTTCGTCCAAATCCTTCCGCGGATCGCGCGCTCTGCTCTCTCCGCTCAGCTATGCTCGGCGGGTTGGCGTGGCTTTCGCTCCTCCCTTGTTTCGAATATGCTGCCCGCCGCGCCGCGCTGCCCGCTGCGCCGCGCTGCCCGCTGCGCCGCGCCTCGCGCGCCTCGCGTGCCTCGCCGGCGCTGGCGGCGTCCCTCATGGTCTCGGTGGTTTGTGTTCTGGACTTGGGCGAGGCTGGTGAGTGGCTCTTTCTTCATTTCGTCTCACTTCGTCTCTTTTGCGCTCTTCGTCTGCATTTGACCTTGCATTGCGTTGCGCAATGCGCTCGGTGCCCACTGGCACTGGCACGCCGGCACGCCGGCACACCCGGCCGTCGCTCCAGTCGGAGTCTGCTAAAACGCTTTCTCCGTCGAGCCTCGTCGTACACCGGTAGCTTGCAGCAAAGAAGCTTTTGAGTTTGTCGACAATAGCCGGACGATGGGCCGAAGACCTACAGGACTTCCTGTCGGCCGCCCACCGCTTCGAGGACACTGCGACCTCGGAAGATTGATCGATGAGAGCGACTATGGCATCGAAGGTCGTTGCGCCTTCTGTGAACGCCATCAAACATACGAGAACCGGAATGAGCATCGGGATTGCGAACTTCATGCCCTTCATCGATGCGCTGGCGAGGTCTTCAAGTGCCAAAGAAATGGCTGCCCATTCTTCACTACCAGCCGTGACCTCTTTGCTAAACACGTTATCAACTCGCGCTTCTGCACGTCGTTTTATGAGGATAGGCACGGGCCGAGGTGGTGCGACGACTTGAACTTGCGCGGCAATGCCATCGCGCAATGCATGGAGCGCCTGAAACGCGAGCCTGTCATCGGCCCCGATCCCAGATGGATCATCCCGAGATTCTGGGACTCCTCCTTGCATTTTCGTGCCCAACATCCCCCGAAACGAGCAGATGCGCAGCAGCAGCAGCCTGCTGCTTGCGCTGTCAGTCAAGACGCACTATCTGCGGATCAAAATGCGGAAGATCACGATGCGGACGACCAGGATGCGGACGACCAGGATGCGGATGATCAGGATGCGGGCAACCACTGGCAGGATGCGGACGACAACCCCGCGCTCGGGTTCCGCTTCCCCGGCGACGACGACGACGACGAAGACTCCTCCAATGAGCGCGACACCGATGACGACAACGACGGCGACAGCGAGGCCGAGCGCGATGCCGCAGACGATATTCAAGCCCCGGTTGACTTTGCTAGCGAGAGCACAGTCTCGGTTGTCATTGACGACGAGATCAGCAACGAGGTGCAAGGCCCTCACCTCCCGGGCGCCCAGGCCCTTGCGGTCTTTCTTAACGAGTGCCACGCTGATCTCGATGCGTCGCGGCGGGAGCACCTGGAGGAGACATATAAGCTGCACAACCTCTCCGTCCTTGGCGTCGGGCTCTGCGCCGAGCTGGGCGTGTCCATGCTCGCGTTCCACACCTTGTTCAAAACGTTCACCGGGGTGCTGGACGAGGTTCTAGTGGAGGTGATGCAGAAGAAGCTCTGCACCTCGAGGGGGGTTGCCATGGTCGGAAAACTCATGCGGCATCACCCGCTCAACAAAGTGCGAGACAGCCTCTGTTCCGCAGCGAAGGGGTATCTTGGCCGCGTTTTCGCCTTCGTGTTCAGCATGCGCGGCATCTGCGAGAATGTGCCAGGGTCATCGCCTACCCACACGGTACGGCTGCGCGACCCCATCGTTCTCATTCACGACATGCTCAACAACCCCGACGTTCTGGCCCCGGGCGAGCAGCTGCACATCTTTGCAAAGCTCAAACCGGCTGTCCTGGAAGAGTTTAATGACGGTTCTCGCTTCCTGGAGATGCAAAACCTGGTCCGCGAGCGGGCGAGGCGCGCTGCGGAAACAGACCCCACGACCTGGGCAGGTGTTGACATTGACGACGAGCTTGCTGCCTTGCCAATCGGTGTGTACATGGACGCGACCCACGCCACCAAGACTGGTTCCGTCGTCAAGTGCCCAATTGTCGTCTTCACGTACTGGCATTCCCGAGACACGCTGCAACGCGACGGAGCCAAGCGCATCCTCGGTTATGCCGAACTGCCGGCAAAGGGGCGGCAGACGAACTGGCGCGCGGCTTTCGAGCGGGCAAAGGAGCAGTGCGTCCTCGAGGCAGTCTTCCATCTCATCTCCGCCTGGCAAAACGTTGCCTTCAGGCGCGGCGGTCTCGTGTTTAAAGTGGCTAAAGGCCGTCAAGTGCGAGCAGTTCCTGTTCTCGCCGCCATTCTTGGCGACAACAAGGAGTCCAACCGCTTGTCGTGCACGTTTGAGACGACTCGATGCAGGATCTGCTCTGCAGACCGTGCTGCCTTTCGAAACGGCATGGCGATGCCCGTGCAACCAACGCGGGACCTGGAGACGTTGAGAGAGCATTGGAAGCACTGTCCCGTGCCGGCCAAGCAGGGGAAGTCTGTGGCGACGGCTTGCAGCTCGGAAGACTTTGGGTCCAATTTTGGCATCCACTCGTACCACGCTGGCGCCCGCAACGCTCTTTTCACCACCACGATGGACTTCTTTGCGATGCCCACATCGATTTATCCGATGCTCCCCTATGACAGGCTCATACGCTTTGGAAGGGCCCGGTTTCTGAGCTCGTTGTGGCGGTGCTCTGCAGCGCGCAGCGGACTCGCAAGACCTTCATCTCGCACGTCAAGCTCTGCCAAGGCGGCATACCTCCTGTGCTAACTGTCACCACGGAACGGCTACAAAACTATCTCGCCGCGGCAGGCAGGTACTACGCCGACGCATTGCAGCGGCCCAAGTTCAACGCCAAGGACTATGTTCGGCTCATGCGGGGTGTCCTCTCCGGGTACATCCACGACGTTCTCGTCGGCAGAGCAGCAAAGCGCGAGAAGCTCAGTTTGCAAGACGAGTTCCGCGTTCTCATCTGGGCCCTCGCCGCCGCTGCACGCGTCTGCCACGAGTTTGCGCGACAGCGCATCGCCGTCGCGGCTCTCCCCGCGCTGCAGCGCGATGTCGAAACTCTCGTCGCTCTCAGCAACGCTACCGCATCATCTTCGAGCAAACCAACGTCACCTCGCTCAAGGCGCACGGTCTCTTGCACATGGGGTCCAGATCGCTCTTTGGCCCGCTCGACCTCACCGACACGGCGAGCCTCGAGCACCATCACCTCAAGGTGGCGCGCCTAGCCAAGCTGGTCGACCACGGAATAGACGTCGCCGACGCCTGGATGCTGCGCCGTGCCATCGAGCACGAAGCCGCGCAGAACCGCCCCGGGCTGCCAGTGGGCCCCCTTCCGCGGCCGCGTCCCGCCGGTCCCCATGCTCGGGTCGTCGGCGGCGCTGCCGGAAAGCCGGATCATGTTGCGGAACCCACCGGGAGCTTGCTCAGGGTCCGTCGTCCACGCGACGACGAGAACCAGGCGGCTTGCGACCCCGCGCCCGGGCCCTGCGAGAAGGTCGCCGCAAAGCTTGCGGAGGCGGCGAGGCCAACGGCTGCGTTGCCGCCGCAGGCAGCTCTCTCGCCGCCTTGCTGCGCACGCGCTTGGAAAGTATTTTCAATGCTTCGGACACGATCGAGGTCTTCACCAAGGCCGACCTTGCTGGCAGCAAACGCCAGCAGGCCCTCGCAAAGGCCGGAAAGTGGAACAAGTTGCCGCCATCCGTGCTCCTCATCGAGAGCAAGGAGCTCTTCCTCCCGCTCGCCTTTGTGCGACGGAGGCAGCCCAAGAAGCAGCTGGAGGACCCGCCTGCCGCTGCCAAGGTCGTGGCGGTCCGACTCGCACGCGATGAAAGGTCGCACGCAAGCTTATCCCGCCACACCTACCGTGGTGAGCCGCTGTCGGGCTTCTGCATTATCGACCTTGCCGCCGCGACGCAGAGCATCTCTGCGGAGGGCATTGCTGTCCTCGACCTCGACGACGTCGGCGGCGGCGAGACCCTCTGGCTCAACCCAGAGGACGCGCAAGACCGCAGAATCATCCTCTGGCCCCATGGCACGCTCGCATTTGGGAGCTGGCAGGCGCACCCCTTCTGTCATCAGCCGTCCCACAACCTCACAACCGAGCACATCATGATAGACGCAGACGATGCAGATGACACCGCCATCTACGAGCAAGCTCTCGCCAAGATCGAAGCCCGCGTCGACCCTGAGACGGGCCGTATTCAAGCTGCCCATCCCGACGAGGCTTCAGGCAAGGGCAAACGCAAGCGCAGAAAGTCGAGCACTGGCATCGAGCATTCGCAACCTCTTTCTTCTTCACAGCATCTTTAGAAAAGTACAAACCACACATTCTCTTCTTACTCCGCGTTCATCGTCCCGGATCACGCCCAAGCAATCCCGGTCACAGCCCTCGAGCTGCTAGATTATACCGGCATGACCCTGGGCGGCCCCGTCTGGACCTGGAAATCCCTGTCATCCGGTATTCTTCGGTCAGGCATCGGGGCGTTCTGGTGAGAACGGAGATGTCTCGCACCTTAAACGGATTCCTCGCTAGCCACCGGAAATACCCCCTCGAAAACGTTTTCACCGGGTAAACTCGGCCGAGCGGCTAGATTACCCGAACTCTGTCCGAGAGATTTGAAATACACCCCATTTGGAAGCCTAGACGTATGCGACGCGCGAAGGGTTGCAGACTCGCAGGAAATTATCATCGATTATCACCCTCGTGGCGGGGAGTCTGGGGTGCGATGCCGAGAGTCTGGGGTGGCAGCTATGGCGGGCGAATCTGGCAGCGGGCGGCCAGCGGGGGTGAGCAGATTCTGTCGTCGGTCACGTTGACGTGCGCTGCCTCCCAACTGTTTATGCTAAACCGCGACTGCCTGAATCTTGCCGAGCAGCACTGTTCTCGCCAACCAACAAATCCGCATTCAATAGCTGGCGAAGGCTTCTTATTTTTACTGTTAGGGATGGGCATGCTGCCGCGCGTGCACCGCGCCATCTGCAGCACGCTTCCACCCTGCTTCCAGATGCAAGATTGGCTCAGGTTTCTTTGCGCAGCGCGTGCAGCATGGGGTGTGAAATGGAAGGCGCTTTTTGATCGTCCAGATTCGCTCCAGGGCCATGTTACGTACGAAAATCTGGTGATGCCGAGCACGCGCTTCTGCAGCGCATCTAGAAGTCTTTGCACGCCAATGCTGTCGCCGATCGGTGACCTCGACTTGATTCGCGGCTCGTGTGACCCTCCATCTCATACTCATCACGGTCGTGATCGTAATGAGCTCGCATGAGCGGCGTGAGCCGCTGAGGATGAGCTAGATGTTTGTGTGTGTATAGTACGTTTCCTCCTCACGAGAAATACTACTCGGCACGGTGCCACGGGCACCAGCCCCATCCGCACCTGGACTGCGTCTGAATCGCGTTCTGACGTTTTGTAAACAGGCAGCTAGGCTAGGCTAGTGGGTGCCACGTTGCGGGCCGAGGCGCCGAATTCACAGGTTGCGTCCCTTGGCACGCTTGTAGGTCACAGATCGAAAGTCATTCATCGTGATTCATTTGTTTGCAGTCAAGGCCTCAAGCCAAATTTTTGTCCACTGACAGTGAATGTGTCCGCAAGTTTGCTTGCAGTGGTCCGTCCTAGCATGCCACGGGGCAAGTCCTGTTGGCTGCCCATGGCACCTTCCGAGCCTTGGCTCATTCTGAAGCATCGTTCGCCAGTTTGGCACAAAGAACGTGCGCGCTCGTTACCCCGCGAGAAGCACGCAACGCACGCGCCTCCATTCGATCGTTCTCCTGGTTTGATAAGCTTGAGTGATTGAAAACTCACACTACTACTTACTAGGCCTAAACGTCAATTCCGATGGGGGAGCTCTGCGGAAAGAGCTCGTTTGTTTGTCTGGCAGCTCTGGCTGCTTGCTTGCTTGGGTCTCGCACAGGGTTCCTGTCTTGATTTCTAAAAGAACCCGAGCTCCTTCCTGAGCTCATCTCGCTTCCAGGGCTTGAGCTCGCTGTACTCTTCCTTGAACATACCGAACTCCTTGTTGAACTCCTCCTCGCTGAGGTACAGCTCGCGGTTCTTGGGATCGACGCCGGGGGGCAACGGTTTGCCGAGCAGCTCTTCCTTGGTGTAAAACTTGCGCTTGCTGCGGCGCGACGTGGGCTTGCGAGAGCTGGCGCGCGAGCGCAAAGACCCGCCTCCGTTGGCCGAGGCGGCCGACGAGGAGACGGCCGAGGACGACGAGGACGATGACTTCTTCAGGAGCTTGATGGCCGTCGTCGCGTCCGTGTTTGATGGATCGAGCTCGTGCAGCGCCTTAAAGGCGCGGAGCGCGTCCTCGCGCTTGCGCTCCATCATGTACACAAAGCCCAAATTATACAGGTTCTCCGTGTTGTCCGGGTCGATATCGTAGGCGCGCCGCAGGTAAGGCAGCGCCGCGTGAAAGTTGCCCTCGCGCGCGTACTGCACACCCAGGGCCGAGGTCGACTCGAAAAAGTCTGGGTTCCGCTTCAGGGCCTTGTTGAAGCACGCCCGCGCCTTGGACGCCTGCTTGAGCCTTATGTACAGCACGCCCAGATTGTGCAGCGCCAGAGGCGTCTCGTGCCTCTCCACGGACCGCTCGTACAGCTCGCGCGCGCGCTTGACGTCGTTTTTCTTTTGGTGCGCGAGCGCAAGCTCGAACAACGCCAAGGCGTGCAGCCTCGCCGTCTCGGGCGACCGGTCCTTGAGCTCGATCGCGCGCTCGTAGGCCTTGGCGGCTTCCTCGAACCGCTTCAGCTTCAGGGTCGCGAACCCGAGGTCCGCCCACGCAATGGGTTCGTCGGGCTCCTCCTTGATGCCCTTGGAGGCCGCCTCGGCCGCCTCTTCGAACCGGCTCAGACTCGCGAGCGCCTCGCTCTTGCCGCAGTGCGACGCGTAGAAGAACGGCGCGTACTCGATCGTCTTCTCAAAGCAGTCGAGCGCCCTCTTGTAGTGCTTCGTCGCCGCGAACGCCACGCCCATGTTATGCAGACTCTCGTAGTGCTCCGCGTTGTACTCGAGCGCCAGCCGAAAGCACTTGATCGCCTCCTTGACGCGCCCCGCGTTCATGAGCGCCGTGCCCTTGTTCGAGTACGCCACATGGATCTGGTCTTCCGGGAGTTCCTCCAGCGCGCGGTCGTACAGCGCGATCGCGCCCTTGTAGTCCTTCTTGATGAAGGCCTGCTTCGCGCTCTCGATCAGGCTCCTCGCCATGGTGGTGGGGTCCCGCGGGAGGACTTATTGGCAAAGTGCCTCTGCTTTTTGCTGGCAAAATGGACTTCCGTACCTCGCTCCGCCTGGCAGCTCCCTCGCGCGCCTCTCCCGCGGCGCCTGGCCGTGCGGTGCTCGGCGGCCGCGCCTGCCTCCGCCTCCGCGCCTGCCTCCGCGCCGCGCGTCGGGGTCCGCAAGCAGCAGGCCTCGCCCGCCAGGCCGGCTGGCCGGTCACAGCCCCGGGGCCGGCGCCCTCGCTGGTCGCGCCGCCCGCCTGCCCGCCTGCCTGCGCCCGCCTGCTGCCGCTGCGCGCGGGGCCGCG
>KQ758850.1:8801615-8816261 GCA_001462505.1 Aurantiochytrium sp. T66
TCCAGATGCAGATGCAACTGCAGCAGCAAGTTGGGTATGATGAAGCGGAGAATGAGTTGAACCTAGAGGCCCTCGAGAGGAGCGAAGAATCACGGCAAGCTGTCCTTGAAGGAGGCTTTGCCCGGCTTCTCGATGGCGAGAACTATTACCCCCTAATTTCTGGCGTCCTTGCCGTCAAGGTGGTCCACGGCGAGCTCGTGCACGGTGTCGCTGATGAGACGAACCTTATCTTTGTCCGTCTGCGCGTGCGCAACATGACCAAATACACAGACCGGGCCAAATCTTGGGGGTCCAAGCTCACCTGGGGATCGCTCAAGTACTTTCCGGTCCGCGTCATCCACAACCCGCGCCACCCCTTCAACCTCTTTCAGTTCGACGTCATTCAGGTCCCCGCACACCAGTCCTTTGCCACCGCGGCGAGGAACCCGGCGAATGTTATCGGGTCGATCCCCTTTCATGTTCATGACCTCGTGCGCGGATCTCCTTGCACAGGATCTTATAGTGTCTTGCACAATCACCGCAACGTCGGCTCGCTCACGCTCGAGTTCTACTTTTCCTACGGCAGCCTCGGGTTCGGGTACTCATACCAGCTCAAGTGCGACGAGTCCTCGGAGACATTATTAGAGTACTCAATGCTTCCTCGTTGCATTCCGGACGCGCATTGCGATCCATGGAGCCGGACGCTTTCCGTGCCCAGCAGCCAAGCCTACAACGAGATTCTCGACGAGCGAGAGCATAAGGAGCGGTTCCCCCTCGTGCACGCGCGCATGAAGCGTCTTGCCGACCTCCGTGAGCAGTACGCCTCTATCGATTCTCACTCCCGAATCGACAGGCTCGCTTTCCTCCACAAGCAGCTCAATGACACCACTCTCAATGACTGCAAATGCACGCCGACTGTTTTCGGGCAGGCCCCAGAAGCGAGTTCCACCAAGACACCTTCGTTCTTCCAGCGCTTCATGCGCCCGACTATTTACGTACAACATGATCAGGATCCAGACGAGATCTTGGTCGAGTCCGACGAGTGAACTCCTCGCCAGCCTCTCGTAGCCTCGCCGCAACGCCCCATGTTCAATAATCACTTTATACGCACGCCGTACCATGGGTAGTTTGCCTGGCTTGCGATCGAGCCCGACGATCTTCTCGACTCAGCCTGGTACTACGTACACGTGCGTCCCTGCGCGCCACAGATTGAACCGCGCGAGGTGATGACGAGCATTATACCGTTGGAACCCGGAACTCCGAGTCCGAGTCCGAGTCCGAGTCCGGGTTCGAGTCCGAGCCGCCTTGGGCCTTGATCATCGACTCCACAATTCGGGCTCTTGCCGCGGGCCGGGAGGCGGCAGCGCGGAGGCCCGGCGCCAGCTGCCCCGTCGCGAGCGCCGAGAGCGCGCGGGCCGCTTGGCGCACTGTGCCTGAGGACCCAGGCCACGATGGCGCCGCCACAACAGCAGCAGCGGCGGCAGCAGCAGCAGCAGCAGCGGCAGCCAGAAGCGGCCTCGCGCAGGCGGTCGTCGTTCGGACGGCGGGCTGATGTGAGGACGACCTCGTGCGTGGTGCTGCAAAACGCGCACTGGGGCGCGCTAAGCGGGCCGACCAACGCAGTGTCCACCACAAGGTACACGAGATGGACCTTTTTGCCAAAGTCGCTGGCGCTCCAATTTCGGAGGGCAGGCAACGTGTACTTTACGTTCGTGGTCTTTCTGATGCTGCTCGGCAAGTTCACGTCTCTCTTCAACGCCTCGGTGGCGCCCTGGGGCCAGCTCCTCATGCTCACCATCATCTTCGCCTTCAACATGCTCTCCGAGGGTTTCGACGACTTTGCACGCTTCCGGAGCGACACCAGCACCAACGTGCGTCAATGTCGCGCCATTCGCGAGCAAACGTGCTCATTCGAGCCGCAAACCTGGGGCGCCTTGCGCAGAGGACATATTGTGCAGCTCTTCAAGGGCGACGAGGTCCCAGCCGACATGCTCGTGCTCGTCTCTAGCTATGCCCTTGTGGACCCCTGCATTTACGTCGAGACCGCCAACATTGACGGGGAGACCTACCTAAAGCGCGCATTTACTGTGCCGAGGCTTGTGAGCCTCGTGACCGGACAGAGCGCCGCGGACGAAGAGACCGAAGACACGGACGCCTTTGCGGAGGTCGAGCTCGACCCGGTCCATATTGTCACCACCTTTAAGGGGGCCCGCGCCACCTACGACGCGCCCTCGCCCTCGCTCTCTTCCATGTCGGGAGAAATCAAGTTCTCCACACCATCTGGCGAGCCTCCAATCTCCGTCAAGTTCGATGCCAAGAACATGCTCTACCGGGGCGCCGTTGTGCGCAACGTCAAGTGGGTGATTGGCCTTGTCCTGTACACAGGCAAGGAGACAAAGGTGCTCATGGCCGACGCGGGCAGTACCGAGAAGCAGTCGAAAGCCGAGCGCTCCATCAACCAGATCATCATCACCGTGCTCGTCTTTCTCGTCGTCATCGTGCTCCTCTCGGAGCTGCTGTACTTTGCCCACCCCTGGCAAGAGAGCCAGAACCTCTGGTACCTGCGATACACGCCCGAGGCTGTCGGAATCGTTTTTCCGCTTTGGCTCTCGCAGCTCTGCCAGTATCTGATTCTGTACAAGAACCTCTTGCCCATATTGCTCTACGCTGTCCACGAAGGTCTGTCCCAGGTTCAGGCCAACGTGTACATCCGCAACGACAAAAATATGTACTGTCCGGACGTCGACCGCACCGCGCGCTGCAACACGACTTCGCTCGCCCAGGAGATCGGCCAGATTGATTGGGTCTTCACGGATAAGACCGGCACGCTCACCAAAAACGAGATGCGCCTTGTCGCCTTTAATGTGGGCGGCGAGCGCTTTGGCGTCACGTCTCGGGAGAAAATTGCAGAGATCGACCGCGAAACGCAGGCTTTAACCACTCCAGGGCTCTTTACCCGCTGTGCCTTTGCCGACCTGCTCGACCGCTCCAAAAAGCTTCACGAGGAGCGACCCGACTTGCTGCGCAGTGTGGGCCACTTTCTCCGCGTCCTCGCGGTGTGCCATACCGTCCTCATCGACCCGGACAACTCCGCCGAGGTCGATATTCGCACGATGCGCTCTGTCGAGGGCTCCTCCATCGCCGTTTTCGAGCGCGACGAGCCCGACGCGCACCTTGGTTCCAAGAGCCGCGCCGACTCGACAGTCCGCATCCGCAAGGCGTACGCGCCGCTCGATGAGGGGAATACCATCATGCTTGCCCGCTCCGAATCTTCGCAGCTGCTCGACGACAGCACCGGGGACGACTCTGGGGAAGGCGCGCGGATCTCAGACCACGTCGCTTACGACGCGGAGAGTCCGGACGAGGAGGCGCTTGTGTCGGGCGCCGCTGCGCTCGGCATCGAATTTGTCGCGACGCAGGGCCAGAATGTGGTCTGCCTCATGTGCCGCCACCTGACCAGTTCCTCGCAGACCTTCGAAAAGTGGCAGATCCTCGCCGTCAACCCGTTCACCAGCCGTCGCAAGCGCATGTCCGTGGTCGTTCGCGAGCCGGACGGCGAGCGTCGCATCCTGCTACTTTGCAAGGGCGCCGACAACCAGGTTCTCGACGTCACACGGACTTTTGCGGGCGAGGCGAATTTGCAAAGCGTGCAGGACCACCTGCGCGCCTACGCCGCGTCCGGGCTGCGCACGCTCGTCGTGGGCCAGCGCGTCCTGGACCCGGCCGACTTTCAGGCCTGGCTGGCCGAAATGTACCGGCCGGCCCTCGCCGCGGACGAGGCCTCGCGCGCCGAGCGCGTCCACGAGGCCGCCTGCGCGCTGGAGCGCGATCTCGAGTACCTCGGGCTCACCTGCGTGGAGGACCGCCTGCAGAATGAGGTCCCGACGACGATCTCTACCTTGCGCAAGGCCGGCGTCCTGCTCTGGGTCATCACCGGCGACAAGGTGGAAACCGCCATCGACATTGGCAACTCGGTCCAGCTCCTCGACGACGAATCGACGGTGTGGCGCCTCACGACAGAGGCGGTTCGCGAGAGCGTCGAAGCGGAGGGCCCGAGGGCGGTGCGCAGATGCACCATGGCGGCGCGCATCTCGCTCTGCATCAAGTCCATCTTGCAAAGGCAAGAGTCTTGGGCCCACATGCACCCGAGCCGGCTCAAGCGCCGACGCAGCAGCGCAACCCAGCTGAGCGAGACGAGCTCTCCGCCGTCCCAGCTCGGCTCGTCGCTCGCGACTGCGGCGCGGAAGTCTCTGTCCTCTGTGCTCGGGCTCGGCGCTCTCTTCACGCCCCGCAGTGGCAGCCTCCACGCGGACTTTCCGCACCACGCGCTCGTGGTCGAAGGCGATGTGCTCAAGCACTTTCTCGGCGTGCGAGGCCAAGAGCACGTGCAGAGCGAGTTCCTCGAGCTGGCGCGCCGCTGCGGCGTCGTCCTGGCTTGCCGAGCCTCGCCCGCGCAAAAGGCCGACCTCGTCCGGATGGTCATGAATGGAGTGTCCCCGCGCCCCACGACGCTAGCCATTGGCGACGGGACGAACGACGTGCCCATGATCCAGGCTGCGAGCGTGGGCGTCGGCATCGCGGGCCGCGAGGGGACCCACGCCACGAGTGCGGCGGACTTTAGCATTGCGCGCTTTCAGTTTCTGGCGCCGCTCATGCTCGTGCACGGCCGCCTCGGCTACATGCGCATGGGCAAGGCCACGCTGCTCGTCTTTTACGGCAATATCATGTTCACCTGGGTGGCCTTTCTCATGGGCTGTCTGTCCATGTTCAGCGGCACGGGCATCTTCGACGACATGATGGTCACCCTCGTGAATGTGTTCGTGGCGGTGCCCGTCTTCATGCTCGGCTTCTTTGACACTGACACCGTGCCGGTGTACGAGCAGCTGAAGCGTCCCGAGCTGTACGCGCAGGGCCCCAAAAATTGGTTCCTGAATCGCCGCGTCGCGGACCTCTACATGCTGCGCGGCATCGCGCACGCCATCATCGCCTTTCCGCTCATCGCGTACTGCAGCCCCGAGGGATCGCACGACACGCTCTCTTCGCGGGTTTACGTTTGCCTCGTCTTCGTGCTCACATTGCGCATCGGGCTATCGGCGTCGTCGTACACGCTGCCGTTTGTGCTTGGCGTAGTCTTCAATCTGGGCTTTGTGCTCCTGATCTCCGTCGTGGTGGACATTCGAGCCCTCCAGGCCGCGCAGCACTTCAAGCACAACGCCCGCGTCGCCTGGAACATCAACTGGACCGTGATTTTCCTCATTGTCACGCTCGACGTCATTGGGCCGCTCTTTTGGTTCCAGGCGCGCAGGGCGTTTTTCGCGCCCGCTGCTTCGTCGATCAAAGACGCTAGGGACAAGGTTCAGGCTGCCGTAGAGGTGCTCTCTCCTCGAGCCGCCAGAGATTCAGAGATGGTCGCAAGCCCTAGTAAGGTCGGCCCAGACCCGGACCCGGATCCGGGCGCCGTACGCCGTATCGGCGACCTCGACGTCATCTTCGAGTAGAATCTTCACCAAGTCCCGCGAAAGCAAACGAACAGGCTAAAGCGGCCTCGCGACCGAGTGAGAGAGACTTTCCGTCAGAGATTCGTCCCGCTCGGAGCGTACGTCTGTCTCATCATCATATTTCGTCGGTAACGAAGTCTTCCCAGATCTCCCGAAAACTCCTGAAAGTCAACATATCTGCAATGTTTTCGCCTCGCTTCCTTGCCATGCTAGCGGCCCAACGTGCTAGGACCCGTTGGACAGCTTTTCGCCGTGCGGTCTCCCTCGCGCATTGCAGACCTCGTCACCTTCTTCCGCACGTTCCGCGTCATGATGATGATGATGATGATGATGCGGCGAGAGGACAAATTCGGGTTCTTCCGCGGTCTTGGTCGGGGTCCGATGATCCGTCGACCGATGATCCAATGGTCCGTGCCGACCGCACCTTCCCAGTGCAGCAGGCCGGGACTCGGTGGTCCTCCTCCTCCTCGGCTTTCCTCGAGCTTCGCGAGCGAGACTCGGAGGCCATCGTGCGTGCAAGATTAGATTTTAGCCAAGACCTTCAAGTCACAGGGCGCCAAGCTCGGCGACAAGAACCACTCGTTCGTTGATTCGTTCGTTCGAGGCTCTGCGCCTCCAATTTCAAATTCAAACCAAATTCCAAACCAGGCCCGACGCCGCGAGCGCGCGCGGCCCCCGGAGCGCAGCGCAGCGTCGCGAGCGCTTGACTGAGCGAGCGAGGGAGCGCTTGAGCGAGGGAGCGAGCGAGCGAGCGAGCGGAGCGCGTCCAGCATGGGGTCATCATCGAGCACGCCCGCGACCGCGCCGCCCACGGCCGCCGCCGCCGGCGCCGCGGGCGGGGGCTGCCCCGTGAACCACGGCCAGGGCGCAGCGCCCGAGGGCAGACCGGCGGGAGACGCGACGCCGGCACCGGCGGCTGCGGGCGCCGGCTGCCCCGTGCAGCACGCGGCACCGGCGGCCGGGGGCTGCCCCGTGGACCACAAGAACGGCGGCGACAAGGCCACCGTGTACAACGTGTACGCGCAGCCCATCGACCCCTCGAACCGCATGCCCCTGAACCCGAACCAGCTGCCCGCGCCGGGCCAGTCCAAGCCGCTATCGACGGACCGCGTGCGCTCGCACATCCCCAAGGGCGGCACGGAGGGCGAGACCTGGGAGTACCCCTCGGCGCAGATGTTCTACAACGCCATGATGCGCAAGGGCAAACTGGAGGATGACGTGAGCGAGGACGACGTGGCGACCATCGTCGCGGTGCACAATAACATGAACGAGAAGACGTGGAACCAGGTGGTCCAGTGGGAAAAGACCCTGCACCCGGAAGACTTTGCCCAGGCCAACGGGATCCGGCTCTCGCGCTTCATGGGCCGGCCGCACGACATCTCGCCCATGGCCTGGGTCAAGTCGACCTTTATGGGGTACCCGAAACCATTCGACCGCCACGACTGGTTCGTTGACCGGAACGGGCGCGAGGTGCGCTACGTGATCGACTACTATTACGATGAGTCAAAGTCCAAGCAGGACGAGACCCCCGAGCTCCACGACATCAAGTCCATCAAAAGCATTACCATGGACGCGCGCCCCGCTGTGGACTCGCCGCAGAGCGTCATTGACCGCATCAAGTACCCGCTCATGCAGAAATTCAACATGATCCCGGAGAGCGACTTTGGCGTCAAGTCGTCGAAGGAGGAGATGGAAAACGCTGCTGCGGCCAAGGCCATGATTGAGGAGGAGCCGCTTCCGGAAGGCTCCACGACCTTTGAGAAGATGGACGCCGACGAGCTGCGCAGCGTCTCGGCCAAGATCGGCCCTGCGTGCAAGGCGTGCTTCAACAAGGTCGACACGTGCAAGTCCGAGGCCGAGTGCCAGCAGGCCAGCGTGGCGCTTACGTTCTGCATGGCCGAGCTCGTTTGTCCCAAGGAGGCCAAGCGCTTCCAGGCGGACCTCAATTCGGAGGAAAAGCTCGACGAGATGGTCGCGTGCATGGGCCGGTTCGAGGAGCAGGCGCTCAAGCTGCGCCAGGTTGTTGCCGCCACGGCGGCCGCCACGGCGACCGCCGCAGCGAGCGAGGCCAAGGCATAGAGTGTGGACAGCTAGCGGCCTAGGCGAGACGATGAACGTAGATCCCGAGCGTGCGATCTTCTTGCTGTCGAGGCTGTGTACGTATAAACGAGACTAGCCGCCGCCGCCGAGGAGGCGTACTTCCACTCTGTAGCCAAGAACTGCAACGCGCTCGCTTGCTAGTCTAATCGCCGTGGCCACCATTGGGGAGTAGGAGTAGGGGTAGTAAAACCTGCCAAACTTTTCTTTGACATGATTTCTATGGCCCCAACGATCTTGTTCTGCACGTGCTCGCAGCTGGCTCGCTTGCTGGCTGGCGGCTCGCGAGGAAGGGACTGGAGATCAGCACGGAGAGGAGGACAAATTTATTCTCAAACAGATGAAGGGACTTCATGTTACGGCGTTGGCACTGCGTTGCGTTGCGTCGTCGCAGGTCACTGCGATGCTCGCAGCGTGCCGAGAAACAGATTGACATGCGGTGCGGATCGCAACGCGGCCGCAGGGCGATCCGACGCACGTGCGTCCCTCTCGCGGCTCGCTACTCTCTATAGCTTTTCCCCGTCCGGAGCAGGGGGAGAAAAGAGGGTATTTCTGGTTGGCGACACTCGGGGAGCTCGTTAGGAAAGCTCGCTCGCTCGTTCGTTTGTCGGTGGATGGTGTTCACGGGAAATATGTATAGCGCAGCCTGGCGCGCGGCACAGGCGGAACCCGTTCGGTGTCGCACGGATGCAAATTAGGGCAGAGGCAACCAGCAGCCCGAGACAGGCGGTCACGGTGGGTGTCGGCGTCTCCGGCAAGCTCGCTACTAGCTTTTTGGTTTGTGGTGGTGGTGGTGGTGGTGGTGATGAAGCTGTTGACTGGGCCGTGGGCGCCCGCGATCCGCCGACCACGACCCCAGCTTAGAGAATGACGCCGACCAGACGAGACTCGTCGCCAAAGTCGTTGTCTTCGCCGTGGCCCAGGTGTGGAATCCACTTGCCCTTGGGGCTCAGATAACGAAAGTTGACGCCAGCCGGGTACCAGGGGTTCGACTTGATGTCGCGCGCGCGTTTTCTCTCGTAGCTGCGATGAGCCTTTGCGCGGGCCTTGGACTCGGCGCGCTCGGCGCGCAGGGACTCGCGCTGGGCCTGGCGCTCCGGGTCGATGGACCGGCGGAACGAAAGACGCTTGGTCGCGACGGCTGGAGCGGCCTCGTCGGCGCCGGGGCCGCCCCGCTCGAGGAGGGCGGTCTTGCGCTTGTCCCGGGTCCCGGCCGCGGAGCTGCGCGCACCGACGAGCTTGTTGATGCCCGTGCTGAGGCGGCGGGACATGCTCGCGTTGATGATTTTGCTGCGGGACCTGGACCTGGCAGATTTCTGGCCGGGGCGTTGCAGGTTGAACCTGGCAAAGTCGGCCTCGTCGGCGTCGAGCTGGTGGTCCACGTCCGGGTTAAGCTCCGCGGTGACCTCGGCATCATCGTTATCGTAGACGTCCTCAAAGTCGGCGTGGCTGGCCTTGCTGGCCTTGCTGGCGAGGCTGGCGACGCTCCGGGTGGGGCTCACGTCGGAGCGGCGCGTGTCGGAGCTAATGGAGCGCCGGGAAAGGCTGCGTCTCGACTTGGGCCTGGCCGTGGCCCAGTCCCGGGGCAGCGACGAGGCGGCGACGCCCTCGGGGATGATGGGCCGCGGGTCGTGTTCGTGGTCGTCCGAGTCACGCCGTTCAACGGCGCGCTGCGCGTTCTCCCTCGCCTCGCGGCGCTGCTTGCTATTTCTCAATACTCGTCGCATCCTGACCTGCTGTTGTTTGCGCTCTTGCTGCTGCTGCTGCTGCTGCTGCTCTCGCTATCGACGCACGCACTGCTGGCGCACAGATTCACGTGCCGCGGGTTAAAAACTCAATCAAGTCGGGTCGGCGGCCTGCGATGCGAGCCTTCTTCCCGTCTCTCGACAAAGTACTACTGCGCCTGGCCGCGCTCTTCTTGCCCTTTGCTACGCTCTTGCCCTTTGCTACGCTCTGCGTGACGGCGTCCGACAGCCGGAAGGATCCCGCTCGGCGCGAGTCTTCTTCGCTCGATCGCTCGCAGGTCCAGGTCTCCTTGCCTTGCCTGGTATCTACTGGGTCGAACCTCAAAAAAGAGAAGGGAATGCGAGCCTTCCCCTTCCCTTCCCTCTCGCGGTCCCCTGGCGTCGGTCGCTCGACTGCCTCGCCGTCTACCGTCGGCTTGTTTGCGTCGCCGCCGTTGCGGTCTCGCGGCACGATTGATCGACTGCTTGCCGCCCGACTGCTCCGAGGAGTTGATCCGGACCTGGCGTATCTTATCTTGTCTTGTCTTCTCTTATCCTCCCGAGTGCTCGCACACCCGGAACGCGAAGGAAGGACGACGGCTCCTCTCCTCTCGTCTGTGGTCCGGCCTCGCCCGCCTGATCCCCGGAAGGTAGTAGCCAGGTCTCCGAGCCGAGCCGCCGCGCTGCGCTGCAGCAGCTGCGCGCGTGTCTCGTCTCGTCTCGTCTCGTCTCGAGCGAGGGTCTCGCGCTCGGGGAAAGTCTACCCGTCTCCGCTTCCTTCTCCTTCTCTCGATCGATGCCCGATGCGATGCACTCGCTGCTGCCGCCGCTCGCTCGCTCGCCGACGCCTCCGACGAGGGCCTCCGACGCCTCGCTGCTCGCCTCCCTCTGCGCGTCGCCGGTCTGTCTGTGCGCCAGGCGGGCGGTCGCGGGCGGTCTGTCCCGTCGGCCGCGGGAGGGGGGCTCGGCGGTACGGGCTTTGTCTTGTCTTGTCGTACGTGCGGTACGCGAAGCACGCGAAGGCGACGGCTAGGCCTACGCGCTTCGCAAGGACGTAGTACTACTATGAACGTAGTACGTTCGTATGTGCTACACGCTGAAGAAAGAAGCTTGCTCTGCCTGCTTGTGCAAGCAAGCCTGCTTGTGCAAGCAAGCCGCCAAAGCCGCTGCGACGCCGCCACGCTGTGCTCCGCTCCGCTCGCTTCTCTTCTCCTCGCGCACGCCCAAGCGAGCGTGCGTGCGTGCGTGTCTAGCCTAGCCTAGCCTTGCCTAGCCTTGCCTTGTCGGCCGCGAGGTCTCGTCTCGTGGCACGAGCGAGCGGCAAGAAAGCGCGTGTCGTCCCCGGGGCTGACTCGCGCGACGGGCGGGTTTGCTTGCCCAAAGGCGCACCTGGTCCTCGTCGGTCCCCGCGCGGGCGACACGGCCTCCGGCGACACCGGTCTCCCGCGTCGTCCGCGTGCGTGCGTGCGTGCGTGCGTGCGTGCGTGCGTGCGTGCCGCGTATGCTTAGCGAGCGTCGCCGCGTACAGCGTCGCCGTGCACGCGCCGACGGGCACGCGCTGCACCTCGTTCTTCGCGTCCTCCTTCTTCTCCGTGGACACGAGGAGCGACACGAGCAAAGGGACGAACTGAGTCTCGCGACCCCGACCTGCGCAGCCTCCGCCGCGAGACCCTCGCGCGACCGCGCCTCCGCGATAGGGTTCCCGCTACCCCCCCGCGCGCGCGATGGCACTCTGCTCTCGACGGCGCCGTGGGCGTCTCGGAGATGAGGATGGAGATGGATTGGATTCCCTTCCCAGGAATGGATTCCTGCTTGCTTGCTGGCGACCTGCGCGCCGAGACGCTGCTCCGGAGGCCACTGCGCCGCTGCGCCGCTGCGCCGCTGCGCCGCTGGTGCGCGGGGACGCGTCTGTCCGGAGGGATCCTGGCGCGCTGCGTGCCGCTGCCCTGCGCGCGCGGCTGGTTTCTTGGCTTGGTCGCGAGCCTGGCTGGGTCCCGAAGCGCGTGCGCCCGACCCGGATACTTGAGGGTACGCGCCCGCGCGCGCGCCCTGTACACTGGGCTATGGACGCATACTGCACTTTGAGGTCACCGCATACTGTATACTATAGCACCGCCCGCTGATCCCGGTGGCCCCGGCCCGCGGCCCGGCGTCAGAAACTTTTAGACCCGTGAAAGGGGGATCGTGCTGCGGGACACCCTAAAGAGAAGGGAGAGTCCCCCGCAGTGCAATCTGTGGGAGTCCAGCCGATGCCCGTCGACGGGACACCTGTCGCGGGGACGCAGCGCCACTGCGGCCGCTAGTCGGCGCTGTGCAGTGTGCGAGGAAGGGTCCAGAGGGAAACACGCAAATACGGAGAGTTTTAGCCGAGTGCAAGTAAGGGGGACAGAGAACGAGTGTCGCTGGCACCCTTCGGCGATGACGGGTCTGGTTCTCCAGGAGCAACGCGGGGCGTAGAGCCGCAGTGGGCCGCAAGGGGACTCGATCGAAGGGTGTGGGGAGAGTGAACTCGGTTTACACCAAACGACATAGACGTTCACGATGCCCTACGCACGTGCTCCTTTGCGCATGCCCCTTACTTTTTGCTTATCATGCGATTCAGACTTTGCGTCTAGGAGGGGTTGCGTGGGAGTCCTGACATGTCTCGTTGGGATTCTCATACCGGACTCAGCATTGCCTCAAAGGGCATGTATGCAGGAAGATCTGGTTCTTCTGTATCTGGACCCGTGCACGTGCTGCCGCGCTTTTGCGGCGTGGGCATCGGCATCATGCTGCAGCGGCGCGTCGCGAGGTACGTGGCGTCTTCAAGTTGTCTCCGAGCCGAGCCGAGCCCCGAGTCGAGGCGGCCCTCGCCGCCGTCGCCGATTTTATCACGTGGATTTCGAGATCATGACGCAGGCTGGTACGTACGTACGACAACGTTGCGCGTGACTGCCTGCCGTCCGTGAATTAATTGCGCGCCCGCACAGCTTATGGCAATGATGGCCAAAGTGGCTCGTATCACGACAATCGTCGGGACTGCCGAGCGAGCGATCGATTGCCGCAAGTGCGAGAGTGCAGCCTGCGCGTGACGCCGGGCGGAGCCTGTAGTGCTACGTAAATTGGGGTTTGCTAAACTTTGCTTGCTTGGGCCGCCTGGCTCGCTTGGCTCGATCGATCATTCGATCGCCGATCTCCGAGCAGAATCTTACGTTTGACCCCGTCGAGTTCGTCACGCTTCTCAGCCATGCCATTGCCATGCACAGCAGAAATCGAGCGATCTTCTGAATGGTGTGCGCGTCGTGATGCCATCCAAGCCTTGCGACGGGCCAGCCCGAGGACGCCCTGGCGATCAGACAGAGCCTTGGAGCGGTGCTCATCTCGGCCGCCGCAAGATTGCTGTCATGTCGCTCTCACAGGTGGGATGCAAGGGCGAACATTATTTCCATGGGATGATACTCTACTAGAACATAGATCGATGCTGCAAGGCGAGCCTCACACGTGGCGGCAATGCGCGTCGGCGCGGAAGCGCTCCACGCTGGGCCCCTTGGGTAGCATTTCGGTGAGGACCATCTCTAGCACGGGGGCAAAATCGTGCATGAGCGAATAGTCAAAGTTGCCCCTGTCGGAGCGCGAGGTGCAGTGGCAGGGCGCCTGCACGACGTGGTAGAACCCAGCGCTCGGCGCGTACGTGTTGTGCGAGGCCATGTTCGAGTAGCTCCCGCACGTCACCTCGATCACCACCGTGCCCGGCCGGATGAAGATGGAGTTGCCGAACTGGCCCCCGTGCGGCATGAGGATGATGTCCGCCTCGTGAAAGGTCCGGGCCTGGCCCGCGATGCTCAGCTGCGCAAAGTCCCGCACGTCGTGGACGTCAATAAACGGGAGCGACTCCGAGATGGAGGCCCCAAAGTCGTCAATGTTGAGCCACGCGCGCCGCTGGCCCGACTCCCCGATCGTGTGGTGCGAGTAGACGGCCAGCGTGTACCGGCCGAGGACCGCCGAGCCCGAGCTCCTTGGTGGGAGCGCGTCCAGGACGCTCTGGAGCATTCGTGACGTCCCCACGTCGTCCCGCGCAGGCAGATCCAGCTGGAAGGCCGCGCGCATGCGCTTTTGGATCCACGACAGCATCGTCTTTGTCGAATGCTTGTTCTCGCGGTTCCACCCGGTCACCGGCACGATCACGTGCGAGAAGCACGGCATCACGTGCTTGAAGGTCGGCAAAAGGCTGTTACGCGTCGGGTCCTCGTCCAACTGCCGAATTGCGCCGAGCCGCCGCAGAATCTCGCAGATCCAGATGCCTTCTTCGCACTCGGGCGTCTCGTGCGACAGGATAAAGTCAAAGTACCGCACGCCGTGCGCCTCCTGCGACATGAGGATCGGGATCAGCGAGAACAGCGTGTCCCACAGCTGGTGGCCAGGGTTGCGCACCACGTAGTTGAGGATCAGCACGGGCCGCTTATAGTAGATGGCCGCGCGAAAGTCCCCAGCGCGCGGGTCCTCGCGCGACCCGGGCGCCTGCTCCTGCCCGTTCTTCTTGAGCAGCCGCAGGTTCGCGTCGTAGCACGGCTGGTAGTCGCTCAGGGACTTGATGTTTACCTGGTGCATCCACATGATGCCGCACGGGTTCGAGATCCAGTCAAAGGACGTCTGCGGGTTCGAGCACGCCACACACCGCTCCGGGTGCTCGTTCAGGGGGTCCACAAACACCAGTCCCCGCTGCGCCTGCTTGTTCGAGTTCATGTTGAAACTCACGCAGACGTCGTGGAAGCTAAAGGCCGACACCATGTCGTCCTCGCGCCGCGACGAGATGGGGAGCCCGTACCTGTCGCGCGGGCCGTGGATGTCCGAAAAGCGCGGCATGCTCGGCAGGAAGGGCTGCGGGTCCCACGAGCACAGCGTCTCGTGGTCCGGGCTCAGGACCTCCGCGTCGCCTTTCATGTCGCGCAGGTGCGCCTTCACCTCGTCCCCAATGCTGCCGAGCGGCGCGAGCTTGGCCGCCTCATCGGGCGCCGGCCTCCTGGGGTCCAGCGGCCTTGGGCCGCGGCCGTCGCAGCCGCCGGGGTTCGTGAGCCGCTCCCCGGAGAGCTTGACGCGCGTCTTGGTCGCGCTGTGCGGGTTGTTGCGCGCCGCGTAGCTCGAATGGTGCAGCACGGGCGCGTCCAGCTGGCCCTTGAAGCTCTGCGCCACGCGCGCGTCCGACGACAGCTGCGCGAGCACCACGTCGCTCGCTGCCCCGGCGGCCTCCAGCTTCGCGGGCCGCGTCAGCTGCGCGTACGCGACCAGCAGCAGGCCGCCCAGCGCCGCCGTCGCCGCCAGCGACCGCCACGCGCGCGCGATGAAGCCTCGATGAAGCCGCGGTGAATCTC
>KQ758850.1:8816271-8832581 GCA_001462505.1 Aurantiochytrium sp. T66
TTCGGCGGCCGAGTCTCTGGCGATCTGGATCTGATGAGATCTGATCTGAGCTCACCATCATCAGGGCGCCGAGATCCAAGTGACACAGCCGCGGGTCACGAACGAACAAGGAGTCTGCCAAGGACTCGAGCCTCGAGTCGAAGACTCGGACGAGGGCGCCGCAGACGACACCGCAAGGCACTCTGGACGCAGACTCTGACGCCCGCCATCGGCGCCATCTTCGACGATGACGTTGATGAACGTGCTGGCTTGACTGAATCTGACTGACTGGCGCAGCGAGAACTCGCAAGTCTCGTTGTTGCAGGAGAATCGAGAAAGAGCTACAGCTACAGGGGTATGACTTACAGGTGAGAGGCTAGGGTACGCCGCGCGAGGAGGGTTACGGGCACGGCTTGCTCTGGACGCACTTCATCGTGTTGACGCCCGTATAGGATACGCCGCGCGAGGAGGATTACGGGCACGACTTGCTCTGGACGCACTTCATCGTGTTGACGCCCGTGGAGACCGTCGCGACGTGAGCTGTGCAGCGCGGGTTCTTGACCTTGGGGAGCTTGCACTCGCAGTCTTCGAACTGGTTGAGGCAGGTCTTGTCGGCGCTTTCGGGCCGGCGCACAGAGCGCTTGGGGCACTTCTTGACGCACTGCGGGGCCTTCGTCACGGTGTCGGCGCAGGGCGTGAGCTTTTGGTCGCAGCGCATCGTCGTCGGGCTCGTGGGCACCATCTGGACGCCGCCACTGCAGTACCCGTTGCCGAGCGTGGGCAGGCTGCACGAGCAGTCCGTCAGCTGGTTCAGGCACGTCTTGCCCGCGGTCGCGGCCTTGCGGGTCGAGTTGCTGGGGCAGCTCTCAATGCACTCTTCTTCTTCGTCGTCATCGCCCGTGGTCGGCGTCCCGCCCGATCCACTGGTGTCGCAAGGGGTCTTTTCCTGGACGCATTTGGCCGAGTACACGCCCGTCTGCACGGTCGTCACCTTGCCGCTGCAGTACCCGTTGCCCAGCGTCGGCAAGTTGCACTTGCAGTCTGCCCATTGCGTCAGGCACTCCTTGCCCTCGGCCTCTGGCCTGAGCACCGAGTTCTCCGGGCAGGTCTTGAAGCAGGTCGACGATGCCAGGTCGCGGGCCGCCTCCGCGTCCACGTCCAGACCCCGCATATTGACGGCCTCCGCGCCGGGCGTGAGCAGTACCGCGCCCACGGCGGCGAGGGCCAGCAGGACCTTCTTGGTCGACATGGTCGTCATCGCGGCTTTGGCTTTGGCTTTCCTCTGGGCTTGCTTCTCCGAGGCTGGCCGAGGTTGATTGCGGTTTTGCTTTCGAGGAGGTCTCCGCGCTGCCCGTGCCGCCCCGAAGGCAGCGAAGCTTTGGGGCTCATGTCGTCCATCAAGACTGCGCACGCCTCAGCTTTGGGCCCGCCTCGGAGCCGGCGGGCGGGCGGGCTGGCGGGCTGGCTTCCCGCTCGTCGCAGGACGCGCCTGCGCAGGCATTCCCGCACGCTCTTGCCGTCAGCGACCGATGGAAGCAAGCCTTGCTGCGCCGCAGAAGTCGCTCGACAGCCGAGCCGGACTCGCCATCGGATTCGGCGGGCGCCTCGCTCGTGCGCTGTCTCCCGGCCTGGCTGGCAGTGGTCCTGCGCCTCGAGCTGTCTCCTCCCCGTCCCCTCGCAGCGCCTCGCAGCGCTCGACCTCGGCTCGGAACCGCGTTCGTGGCTGGTGCATGCAGCTGCGAGCTGAGCCAAAGGCCGGCCGCTCGCCCCCCCCCACCCGCCGCAACCGAGATCCGAGATTGTATCTGACTCCCGGGGCTGTGGCTCGGGGGCCAGGTCTCGTAGCGCTCGCCCGTGAACGCTGCCGAACAGCCGGCCGCCGCGGCGCCTTGCAAGCCCAGTATGGACGCAAACAACGAGGTCGACGCAACGCACTGTCTGCACATGAGTAGTCGAGCTGGGCTCTCTCCTCTCTCCTCTCAGCCCTGCTCTGCTGGCTTCTCTTTCTTTCTCTTTTCTTTATTTCCCCCCTTTCGGTGACGGCCCGATCGAGATTGAATGAACTGCGCCGCGCCAAGCAGACGGACGATCGTCGTGACCCCCGGACAGCCCGGTGGGGCGGGGGCACAGCACGGCGCAGGCAGTGCAGCTCGCGCAGCTGGCTAGCTCGCTGAAGCGGTCAACTGGCAGTCGGTCAAGATGTCAGATACACGGCCATTTTGATTTGTGTGTTTTCTCTCGAATTCGAATTCTTCCACCTTCTTCCATGCCATTAGGATCGCCATAGCCGCACCGATGTGATGCGCGCAAGGGCGCAGTGAACTCGCGACGCGCACGGGGAGGAAGGCCGGCTGGCTGGACAATTGGAAAGAAGAAGCGATGACAACGACAGGCGGTGCGGCACGGACACGTGTCTCTCGCCGGCTGCCTGGCTGATCATCACGAGACAAAAGTTGTCAGACATCTTCTGAAGATGTCGGTCGTCCATCGACGGCCGCTTTGTCTTCGTGGGTCATCATCGATCAATCAGTTCATCTTGAGCTGCACCTTGAGCGTCCCGCGGGCGCGGGCGTGCTCCAGGGCGGCGGGAAAGTTCTCCAAGGGGAGGACGTGCTCCAGCATGCGCGCGAGGACGGCTCGCACGGGCGCGCTCTCTCGCAGGAGCTTGAGCGCCGGCGCAAAGGGGCCGCAGCGGCTCCCCAGCAGGCGCAGCTCCTTGACGACCAGCGCGGTGCGCGCCTCGTTCGACGTGCGGAGCGTCGCCTCGACGCCGCTGGCGTCCGTCTTGGTGGCCGTGCAGGTGGACTTGAGCACGACCGTGCCCAGGGGCCGCGTTAGCTGCGTCGCTGCAGCAAAACCGCCCGGGGTCGCGGTGGCCTCCACGCAAATGTCAAAACACGAGGCGCGCGCATCCACCGCCTCGGGGGTGCTCTCCACGACCTCGAGCGCCGCGCCGGGCCAGGTCTGCGACGCCAGAATGTCGAGCTTCGCCTTGTGCCGCCCAAAGACCGTCACGCGGGACCGCGCGCCGCCCGCGTAGACCACGCGCGGTAGCTGCTCCAAGAGCGCAGCCGCCACCAAGAGACCCAGGCGGCCGTCTCCGATGACGGCGACCTCGACGCGGGGCGGCGCGCTGGGCGGCCGGCTCTCAATCAGCTCCGGGCCCAGCTGCTCCGCGACGCGGCAGGCCGCGGCAAGGGGCTCCGCAAAGCAGGCGAGATCGTCGGAGATCCCGTCGTCCACGCACCAGAGATTGGCCACGGGCAGGCTCAGGAATTCTGCAAAGGCGCCGCCGTGGCCGACAATACCGAGACACTTGCGCTGCGGACAGTGGTTCCTCGCTGCCACCGTCGCGCCGGCGTCGCCGCGCTCGGCGCGTCGGCAGACGGCGCAGCTCGCGCACGGGAGGTTGATCTCACCCACGACGCGCTGGCCCACCACAATCTCCCGGCCGTCGCCGCCCTTGCCATTCGGGGGACCTGCGAGCTCCACGACCTCGCCCACGAACTCGTGGCCAAAGACGCCCTCGTAGCCGCCCTTGTACCCCTCGAGCATCTCAAGGTCGGTCCCGCAGATCCCCGCGCGGGCCACGCGCACAAGCGCCCACGCTCCTGCTGCGTCGTCGGGCAGTCTGGGCGTCTCCACGTCGTCCTCCACGCACGCGCCCTTGTCTGCGCGCAGAACCACCCCGCGCATCCTGGCAGTCCAGCGTCGTCGCGTCGTGGTGCAAATCTAAAACCTCGCAGGCAGCTTGCTCGCTTGCTCGCTTGCTCTCGCTTGATCTCGCTTGCTCTTGTTTTGTCGTGCATCGTCATCGTGGACGCTTTGCGCAGCAATACACGTAGTCCGGTGCCGAGAAGCCGCCTTCCCGTTCGTTCCGTTTCGTTCCTCTGTCTCCCACTGTCACTCTCCCCCACTGTGTCCAAGTCAACTTTGGCTCCCCTCAAATTGAGTCCCCTCTCATCCTCGTGATCCTCCTCTGTCTCCACTACGGCTTCTCTTCTATCTACCCTTCTGGAAGCCTGCCTCCACTTTGCCCCATCCCCCCTCTCAGCTCCAGTCACGTCTCTCAGTGGACACCGAGGGGCGGCGCCACTAGCGCGGTGGAAATGGTTGGCCTCAGCAGCCAGACAGTTAGGATCGCGCTAGGCCGCACTTGCAGGGCCGCATTGTTCACTTGCGGGCGCGCAATCCCCACTTGCGGGGCAGCCGCTCAAACGGCCGCCTCAATAGAAGCAGCAGCAGCGCAGGTTTGAAACAGAGCCCGAACTCGAATCGCTGCGAAGACTTTCCTCCGCGCGACGCGCCACGCTCGCGCAGATAGACACGCTCGCAGACACGCTCGTAGCAGGCCCGCACGCACGCTCGCACGAAGGCGCGCAGACTCGCACGCAAGCGCGCAGCCGTCCCCGGGCGGCGAGCCCCGATCGGATCGGGGGAAGGTTTCCCTCGCGAAGGCACTCTCTGCGACGCCACGGAGGAGGAGACCACGGCCGCCGGCGACTGCATGACGGTGCATGAGCGGGTCGAGGAGAGGATACGGACGCGCGACGAGGACTGTTTTCGCGGGTCTTAACGTCGATAAGCACCATCCCGGCCGCAGCAAGCTCCGACGAGGCTAAAAGCAGGGCGAGGCTGAGACGAAGGTGAGCGCTCCCTAGGCAAGATGGCGACCATGCTCAACATCAACGGGTCCGACGACCCCTCGTACCGGTACAAGATGCCCAAGCTCATCGGCAAGATCGAAGGCCGCGGCAACGGTATCAAGACGGTCATCGTCAACTGCGCCGACATCGCGCAGGCCCTCCACCGGCCCACGGCCCAGGTGACCAAGTTCTTTGGCTGCGAGCTGGGCGCCATGAGCCGCTACGAGGAAAAGGCGGACCGCGCCATCGTCAACGGCGCCTTCGAGACCTCGGACCTGCAGGAGCACCTCTTCAAGTACATTCAAAAGTTCGTCCTGTGCGGCAGCTGCCATAACCCGGAAACCAACCAGGTCATCAAGGGCAAGAAGAAGTCCGCCGTCGTCTGGCTGCACTGCATTGCCTGTGGCGCAGACAGCGAGGCCGACAACGCGCACAAGCTCTGCACGGCCATCATCAAGGACGCCGCCGCCAACCCGGACACTTCGACCAAGAAGAAGGACCGCAAGAAGAACAAGAAGAAGGGCGACGGTGAGGGCGACGGCGACGACGAGTCCGTCTCCGTCTCCGGCTCCGTGTCCTCGGCCGACAAGCGCTCCAAGAAAAAGAAGGAGAAGAAGGAGAAAAAGGCCAAGAAGGAGAAAAAGGCCAAGAAGGACAAGAAGGAGAAGAAGGTCGCCAAGGCCGCCGAGTCCTCTGAGGACGAAGATGAGGAGTCCGACGAAGCCGACGGCCTCGCTGCGCAGGTCGAGGTCCTCACCATCGCCGACGCCGCCGCGCTCGAGGACTCGGTCGACAAACTCCGGACCGCCATCGCTGAGGAGAACCTCTCCACCGACGACGTCGTCAAGAAGGTGCTCGAGTTCCAGACCAACTGCGCCCTCCGCAAGATTGACGCCATCGCCATCATGTTCTACGCCGTCGTCGCGGACCAGCCTCCCACTGCCATCACAAAGTACATGGATGGCCTCGCCCTTCTCGCCCAGACCGAGGAGCACCAGCTTGAGGTCCTCTCCTGCGTCGAGGAGTCTGTCGCCCGCGCCGAGGACGACGCTAAGCGCGCCACCGCGCTCAAGATCGTGCCTCTCGTCATCAAGGCCCTCTACGACGAGGACGTCGTCGAGGAGGAGGTCATCAGCAAGTGGCACAAGGGCCTCCTCACCCCCAAGCACGTGCGCGTGGTTGTCGACGACGCCACCATCTCCGCCGTCAAGGAGCAGGCCGCCCCCATTGTCACTTGGCTCGAGACCGTCGAGGAAGACTCGGACGACGAAGACTCGGAGGATGACGAGGAGGATGCCAACGGCAAGCCCGCCCCGGCCGCGGCCCCGGGTGCCCCCGCAGCCAACGGCGGCGATGAAGTCTCGGCTGACCCCTCGAGCATCTTTGGCTCTGTCAACGTCGAGGACGACACCGACAGCGAGAGCGACACCGACGACGAGGACGCCTAAATTAACTCCGGCCGCCATCGTAGTTCAATCTTCTACTATCCGTGGTGCCCCTTCAATAAAAGAAAACTGACAAAAGTTTGCCATTGCTTGATCGAGAATTCCTGCCTGGCTGGTCTCATGCGGAGTCAGGGACGGCACGCGGCCACGCATGGCAACACCAGGCCTCTACGTAATACAGACAGACCTTGACCCTGATCCAGAACAATATGCTACGTACTACTATCGCTTCTGCTCGTCTTCAAAGATGCGGGACAGGCCCGCGAGGTTCATGGCGACCAGCTCGCTGGCGGCCACGTGGACCTGGGCCATGGAATCGCGATCCCGCACCGTGACCTTGCCCGTCGATGCAGAGTCAAAGTCGACCGTGACGCAGTACGGCGTTCCGATCTCGTCGTACCGGCGGTACCGCTTGCCAATGCTCCCGCTGCTCGTCTCGTAGACAATGTTCATGTGCGGCGACGCGGCGCGCAAGTCCCGCACGAGGGCCTCGCACATGGCGCGCTGCTCGGCGTTATTTTTGATCAGAGGCATCACCGCCATCGTGTACGGCGCCATGCTCGGTTCAAAGGCGAGCACGACGCGCGAGTCGCGTTTCGCGTTGCCGTCCTCCGGCGCGGGCAGCGTCTCTACCCTATAGGCGTCGCAAAGCATGGCCAGCACGAGGCGGTTAAGGCCCAGCGCCGGCTCAATGACAGTCGGGACGAAGGGCTTGCCGCCGCCAGGCTCGCGGTGCTCCACGCCGTGACAGGAAAGGTCGTAGGTACCGCGGTTCGCGAAGCCCCAGAGTTCACCCCAGCCGAACGGGAAGTTGAACTCAATATCTGTGGTCCGCCGCGCGTAGTGCGCCAGAGCGTCGGCAGCGTGCTCGCGCAGGCGCACGCTCTCGGGGCGGAGGCCAATGGTCCCATGCAACCATGCCTGGCCCTCCTTGAGCCAGTGCTCGAACCAGGCGTCGGCGTCCTCGTCCTTGCAGAACCACTGCAGCTCCATTTGTTCAAATTCGCGCGTGCGAAAGAGGAACTGGCCGGGGGTCACCTCGTTGCGAAAGGCCTTGCCCACTTGCGCAATGCCCAGAGGCAACCGAGGCTGCGCCGTCTTTGTGTAGTTGGTGAAATTGAGATACGTCCCCTGGGCAGTCTCCGGGCGGAAAAAGGCGGCCGACCCGTCTTCAACCACGGGGCCAACCTGCGTCTTGAACATGAGGTTGAACTCGCGCACGTCGGAGACCTCGGCGCCCCAAACCTTATATCTGCGGCATGGGCACGCCTGGCTCGATATCACCTCGTGCATGGCGTCGAGGTCGCCGGGTTTTAACGCGACAAGTTCCTTGTTGCCGGATCTTGCCGCGGCCTCCTCGCACAAGTGGTCGGCGCGGAAGCGCTTTCCGCAGCACAGGCAGTCCACGAGGGGGTCCGCGAAATTCTCCAGGTGGCCCGACTTCTCCCAGACCACGGGCGGCAGCATGACCGAGGAGTCGAGCCCGAAGCAGGCGTCCTCCTGGGTCACGAACCTTCGCCACCAGCTCTGCTCCACGTTCCTCTTGAGCAGCACGCCGAGCGGGCCATAGTCGAAGCTGTTCGCGAAGCCTCCGTGCAGGTCGTTGCTCGCGAAGGCGAACCCGCGCGTCTTGCACAGCCGCGCGATCTCCTTCAGGTCCTTGGCGCCCCGCTTTGTCGCCATCGCGCCGGGGGCTCGCGGCGCGGGCGCGGCGCGCGGGCGGCGGCGGCGGCGGCGGCGGCAGCGGAAGCGGAAGCGGAGTGATGCGGGTTAGTAGCACCTGGGAGCGAGGTTCTGCAGTGCGTGGCCTGGCACGGCCAGGCATGTAGGCAGAACGGGATCGCCGGGGCCACCCAAGTCGATTCGATCCAGGTCCGAGTCCAGGTCCCGCGCCCCGACCGACGCCCCGCGCCGCGAGCCCGCCGACGCCCATGGCGCAGCCCGACGGCAAGCGCCCGCGCCGCGGCCGGGACCCCGCCGCGCCGGCCCGGAAGAAGGCGGCGCCGGCGCCGGGGAAGGCGGCAAAGCCGAGGAACTCGAAGGCGGCGCGGACCCCGGCCAAGGAGCCCAAGCGCAAGACCAAGGAGGAGCTCGAGGCCAAGCCCCGCTTCGAGCGCCGCAAGGCCGCGAAGCGACCCCGCGAGGAGGACCAGGACCAGGACGAGGCCGCGGGCAAGACGTCCGCGGACCCGTTCGCCTCGACGACGACCGCCAAGCCCGTCAAGAAGCGCCGCTGGAAGGACAAGCTCGCGAGCACGCTCTTCGTGAACCAGCTCCCGTACGACGTCACGGAGCTGCAGATCCGCAAATTCTTCTGCTCCGTGGCGGGCATCTCGTGGAACAACATCCTGTCGGTGCAAATGGTGGGCGGGGGCCGCAGCGGCGGCTTCAAGGGAATCGCCTTCGTGGAGCTCGACTCGCAAGACATCTCTACCCTGGCGCTCAAGCTCGACAAGGCGGCCATGTGGGGCCGCCAGATCAACGTGCGCCGCGCCGAGTCCAAGGAGGAGGTCAACACGGCCCGCGAGGAGCGCATTAAGGAGGCACGCAAGCAGCAGGCCCAGGCCTCGCGCACGGCCAAGGAGGTCGCGTCCACCGAAACTGAACACGCAAAGCGCAAGTTCGGCGACCTCGCCAAGGCCGCGCCGTACCTGCTCAAGGACGGTAAGGCGCCCGCCGGGACCGAGGACATTGACGTTCTCATCGAGCGCGCAACAATGCCCCGCCGTGAGAAGAAGCCAAAGCTCAAGGCTAAGCAGCGCGGCGCCACCCCGGCGAAACAGCCGGCCCGCGTGCAGCAGCGCTCCACCTTGGAAGGACTTTAGCGAAAAGAGCCGCAACGCCATGCGCGCGCTCCCTGTCGTCGAGCTCAAGCGCAGGCTCAACGCCTTTTACAAAATGGACGTGGACGCCATGCGCGACAAGAACGCCGCCTTCCTTGACTTCATTCGCAAGCCATTGTAGACCTTCTTCTTCTTCTTTCCGTCTCCATCATCCAGGGACTGGGGGGGCGCACGAGTAAAGCTCCCCAACAGCGAGCTGTAAGTACAGAGAGAGGGCGGTAATTTTCATTCATGTTGTCCCTATTATCATCATACTCTGCCCGGAAGGCAGGGCGGGCGCCCATCGGGCCCGATGCCCGCCCGGGCTGGGCGGCGCCGGCCCGGGGCGATGCAATATGTTCTGTGCATGCGCAGCGGATCGACGATGCGCGCTGTGTCTTGTAGTCTATATATGTTCGACTGCTTGCGGGGCAGGTACGCAGTACCGCAGGCAAGCAGGCGGGCGAGCAGGCACCCCGAGTCTAGATTGGGGACGAGCAAGCCTAGTTCGCAGCCGTGAGGCTGACGTTGGCCGTCTTGGCCACGCGCTCCGCGACGTCGTGCGCGACCTCCTTGGCGGACTGCGCGTCGTGGTTCTCTTCGAACACGTGCTCAAAGCAGGCGTCAAGCCACTCGAGAATGACGCGGTCCATAAAGCTCGCGTGGCCGAGGATGCCCTCGCCCCACGAGACGTGGCCGCCGCGCGCAGTGCGCGCGAGCACGAGGCCCGGGCCAAAGATGCCCTTCTCCTGCATAATCTCGGCGCCCTCGACGCTGCAGACCGGGTCGTCGTCGGCGTTGAACGAGAGCGTGGGCGTGGTGATCTGGTGCGCGAACGTGATCGGGGAGGACTTGAAGTAGTAGTCGTCGACAGAGCCAAAGCCGTGCACGGGGACCACGGCGTGGGCGTCGAACTCGCGCACGCACTTGGCGGCCATGGCCTTGTCGAGGTCGGCCTTTTCGTGCTTCGAGACGGCCTCGCGGTTCTCCTCCGTGTAGCCCTGCAGGGACGCAGCGAGGAAGTGGCGCGACCAGACGTCAAAGTAGGGCGTCGTCTTCTGAAAGTCCCAGCACGGGCTCACGACACAGGCGCCCGAGAACACGCTCGCCTTGCCGGCGCGGCCGAGGTAGTTGGCCAAGAGACCGGCGCCGAGGCTGTAGCCGACGGCGAACATCTTGGCGTCCGGGTTCTCCTCGCGGAGGTGCGTGGCGACTTGCGCCAGGTCGTCAAAACCGGCAGCCGTGAAGCCGTACGGGGTCGTGAGCGGGACGCCGCCGCAGCCGCGCGCCACCATGACCACCACGCGGTACTTGTTGCGCCGCACGAGCTGGTACACCATGGACTTTACGTACTGGGACTTGCTGCAGCCGGCGAGGCCGTGGTGGATGAAGACGATGGGCTTGGACGAGTCGTGCTTGCAGGGGGCCTCGAGCTCGCCGGAGCGCTTGGCCCAGTCGAGGCCCACGGTGGCGCCGCACTTGAGCTTGAAGAGCTCGCGGTCGTACGAGACCTCGGCCACGGGCCGCAGCTCGCGCACCACGTTGTGGTACACGGTGTGCAGGGACCCGACCAGGAACTGCGTCCCGATCGACCACCACGCTGGCGGCCGGTAGCCGTCGCGCAGAACCTGGCTCGACGATTTCCAGCGCTTGATGACCGGGTGCGCCTTCTCGCCGTGCGCCACGCGCACGTGCTCGTGCAGCGACCTGTACCACCGCGACAGCACCATCATCACGAGCAGCCAGGCCACCTTGCTCTGCTCGTTCACGAGCACCTCCATCACCCTCTCCGCCCCGCTCAGCAGCAGCTCGGACATGGTCTTGCTCGCGGCGACGACGACGTTCTCCAAAGAGCTGGTCCGTTGCCGGAGCGCGAGACGAGGCGAAGAATGCGACGGTCCCGGCGAAGCGGTTTTGCTGTCTGTCTCGAGTCGTGCCCTGCCCGAGATCTTGAGTGATCAATTTTTGCAACCAACTTGATGACTCGATGACTCTGATGACTGCTGAGTAAAGTCAAAAGGTCAAAGGCAGGCTGCAGCCTGATGATGATTGATGGGAATTGAATAGAAGTGTCGCCACTGCACATGATGAAGCAAGAAGGCAAGGCATGAAGGCAAGGAAGGACCGAAGACCCACCCCACCCCGAGAAGAGTGAAGCACCTCGCGCGCGCCGCTGCGAGACGGTCGACCGGGGGATCGACCCTGATCGACGAAAACGCTGTCAGCGGCAGATCGATTGCGGCGGTCGGTCGATCCGCGCCACCCTGGAAACAAACGCCACGATGGAAACTCTGGAAAGGTTAGTGAGCAGAATGGATGTAACAAAAAGGCCGGCCGACACGCGAGTCTCAACGTGCAGTGCAGTGCAGTGCAGTGCAGTGCAGTGCAGCTGAGGCTGCTGTCTGAGCAGAACAGCAGGCTGCCAACAGCTGCAGCCTGCTGGCTGGCCCAACCCACCACGACCCGACCTTTGAAGGCCAACCGACAGACAGACAGACAGACAGCAAGATCAAGCAGCCTGCCCACCTGCCAGCCAGCCAGCCGGACAGGCCCCCTCCCTGATCATCGAATCAATCATCATCCAGAGTCCCGGGGCCTACTCGAGGCTCTCAAGACAAGAAGATCGTCAAGACCCGAGTGATGAATAAATCTGAGTTGAATGATGTTGAATGATGAATGATTCTGACAGTGAGATAAGTCACGGTGCAGACATTCAGAATCGCCGGCCGGACTCCAGAGGGAGGGGAAGTACGAACGAACTACGCTACGTTTCCTACGCTTATTATTATTATGAGCGCAGGCGGTGTGCGCCTGCACGTGCTGCACGCGCTGCCGCCGCCGCGCTTTGCTTTGCTTTGCTTTGCTTTGTTTTTAGTAGCGCGCTGCCAGGGCACAAGACCAGACAAGAGAAGAGCTCGCGGCGCGCGCGCGCTTCAAGTTCCGCACTGGGATGCCGCACGCAGTGCCACTGCCACTGCCACGCACGCACGCACGCCTGGCTTGGCTTCTGCTGCCGCTGCTGCAAGTTCCGTCGCGCGAGGCAATCCTAGACCCGCCATCTTGATCTTGCTTGCCTGGAGGACCAGTGGAGGTGCGGGTCCTGGCTCCAGGGCTGGTCGGCGACGCCTTCGCCGCCGAGCACGACGTCTGTCCTGATGACGAGGATCACTCGACGATCACTCTCAGCTCAGCTGTGACTGATCAGTCTCCGCTCCGCTCGATTGGCGCCGCGACGCGACGGCCGCCGGGTTTTGTCGCTTGATGATCAAAGAGGAGGCGCGCGTGCCGACGCGTCCTGTGCTTTCTTTGCAATCAATGACTCGCTGCAATGCGCGCGCCGCCGCGTGAAATAAAATGAAATGAAATGAATTGAAATTGAAAATGAAGAATGCGGCGCGGCCCGGGGGCCTCGCCTCGGGCGACCGAGGGGCTCCGGGTCCTCGAGGTGAAACCCCGCCGCCCTCGGCGGAAATGGCGCGGCCCCCGGACGGGCGGGCCCCCAAGGACGAGGCCGCGCCGCCGCGGGCGGGTGTAGGACGGGTCTTGGTGTCGACGGGACGTCGACGGAGGACCCTTCTTTCTTTCGTCTGGCCGCTGGCGGTTGGCGACTCTGGCGAGGAGCCAAAGTGGCACCAGTGCTGGCCGGCGCAGTGCAGTGCAATGGGTCGCGCAATGCGGGCATCATGGTGGCGACGATGACGCCGCGCAGAGCCTCCGCGTCGCCGTCGTCGCCGTCGTCGTGATCATCGTCGTGGACCGTGTCGCATCACCTGACCTTCGTAGATGACTGACCATTCTCTATTATGAGGCTAGCTAGAAACCGATCTTTAGCTGAAGCGGCATGGAGCCCCGGCTCCTGGCGGCGGCGGCCGCGGCGGCGCGCGGCGGGGACGACCTCGGCAGGCGTCTCGAGAGGCTCCAGGAGCAGACGGCCGCGGCCGACGAGGTAAGCAAGCAAGCAAGCAAGCATGCCGGGGCGCTGGGCCAAGCAAAAACTGACGTGACCGACACGGACCCGCGGCGACGGCGCTGCAGACCTCGGCCCGCTCGTTCCGCAGGCTCGAGGCCGCGCTGGAGTCGCGCAGGAGAGCCGCGCGCTGGCCCACGCCCTCGGCAGATAACCTTGCGGCAGTCCGCGGCCTCGCGCAAGAGGCGCTCGCGCTCTGCGAAAAGGCCTGCACCGAGGAGGCGCCTCGCGAGCAGCTGCGCGAAGCGCGCCACGAGAAGAGCCTGGTCGCGGCGCAGCAAAAAGTCCAGGACTCCCTCGACGTGCAGGACCTCCAGCTCCAGGTAGACTCTCTCGAGGACCAGGTCCGCCGTAAAAGAGAGGCCCGCGTTCTGCGCGAGCGCATGCGCGACCTCCAGGCGCAGCTCGCTGCGCTCGAGGCCGAGGAGGGCCAGGATAACGCTGCAGCTCCAAAATCACGATGACCGCTCGGGCCCTTGCTCCAAAGCTCGAATGTAGCCTTCGTTGGTGGACGACTGCAGCGCGGACTTTCGCGTCGACGAGCTCAGCTTGACGAGGCTTTGACAGGGTACGGATACGTCTTGGTTCTCTGTCCTTACGTCTTGGTTCTCTGTCCTTATTTATGTTTTCGGTGATTGGGATTGGTTCAGACTGGCGCGAGGGTCCCGCTTCTGGGGCTTTCTTGTCAAAACGACGTGGATCGCGCTGGCTCACACGCTGGCGTCGGCGGCTTCCTACTCGCTCGGGTCGTCGAGCATCTGGAGGAGCTTGTCCGCGTACGCGCTCGAATAGTACTCGACCACGGCCTGCGGGTAGCAAGCGCTGATGGCGTCAATGATCTCGGTGAGCTCGCCTCCGACCGTCTCGCGCAGCTCCTGGACGAGCTGCAGACCGCCGGACTGCACGAAGGAGCGCTTGGCCATGCGGTCGTTCGGGAGCACCTTGGCGAACTGGGCGAGAATGTACTTGACAATGTTGGTCGGCGCCTCGCGCATGAGCGGCTCGAGGGCATTGAGTGCCGTGCACTTCTTGATGATGGCCTTGAGCGCGCGCTTGCCCTTGACCTTGAGATCCTCAGACGACTCGGGCGACATGTACACGGCCAGCAGCCGCCGCAGCACATCGGCGTCGGCAATGGCCTGCGCGTGGTCCGGCGTGTGCCGCCCCACCTGGCCCAGCGACCATGCCGCAGCGGCCTTGATGTGGTCCTCCGGCTCGTGGATGAGCGCGTCTTTGAGCGGCTCGACGCCCTTGGACACAATGACGGCCAGCGCCAGCGTTTCTGAAAAGGCCGAAATGTACCCGAGCGCCATGATGCCCGGGAGGCGGATGTTGCCCTTCGAGTTAGCCACGTAGTCCACCAGGGCCGCCGCGCCGCCGGCGTTCACAATCAGCTTCGCCAGCTCCGGCGTGTGCTTGGCCACCTCGCGGATGCAGGTCGCCGCGTTCTTTTGCACAAAGTGGTCGTCGTCCTGCAGACACGTGAGGATGTTGGGGAACACCTCCGCCTCCACCACCATCTCGGCAAGGTCCACCGAATGCTTCGAGATCTGCGCCAGGCACCCGCACGCCTGCCGCTTCAGCTTGGCGTCGTTGTGCGCAATCAGCGGCGCGAGGTACGGCACCGCGCCGCAGTCAACCACCGCCTGCGCCAGCTCCGGCGAGTGCTTGCAAATGTCCGAGAGCGAGGAGGCGCAGATGCGCTTCAGCGACAGCTCCGGCTCCTGGATGCAGAGGATCAACAGCGGCACCGCGCCAGAGTCCACCACCGCCGTAGCCAGCTCCGCCGTGTGTCCGGCAATGTAGCCGATCGCCCACGCCGCAGCCTCCTTCACGCTCGCGTCGAACTCCTCGAGGCAGTTGCACAGCGACTCGAGCGCGCCCGCGTCCACGACCGCGTGCGCAAGCTCCGGCGAGTGCTTCGCCACGGAGCGCAGCACAAAGGCGGCGGCCTTCTTGTAGAACCTGTTCTGCTCCGACAGCGAGTACACGAGCTGCGGAAGGATCTCGTTGGACACGACCGCCTCGGCAAGGTCGTCCGAGTAGTTCGCGAGGCGTCCCAGCGCCAGCGCCGCCGTCTGCTGGATGCTCGGCACGTTGTCGAGCAGAAGCGGCCGCAAGAGCTGCATTGCGCCCGCATTCTGCAAGAGCTCAATGTTCTGCGGCCGCGTCGCCATGTCTGCCACCGCCTGGGCGAATTGCTGCCGCGACTTCTGGTATTCCTCGAACACCTGGATCGCCTGCATCTTCTCCTCCGCGTGCGCGTGCGCTACTTCGCTCTCGCTGCCCGCCGCGCCAGTTGCAGAACTGCCAGTCGCTTCGCTTGCGCTGGCACCGCCGCCCGCGCTCGCGCTGCTCGCTCGCTCACGTGCGCGTCTGCCTGACTGCTCGTTTGGCTTTGGCTCTTCCGGCTTGCTTGCTTGCTTGCTTGCTTGCTTGCTTACCTGCTTGCTTGCTTGCTTGCTCTAGCTTGCAGTGCCGAGAGCGTGCGTGGTCTACTACCGCCCCTTTTTCGCTGGAGGGCGCGCCGCGCTAGACCCGACCAAGCAATTTCTGTGCTTTCTCCGTCAAAGTGGGATAAACTGCTCACACCAATAGACGTCTTGCCTTCACAGCTTGGGCATGCAAGCGCAAGAAAGCGTGCGGCTCTTCACTGTAAGTCTTCGGCAGCGAGGACCGCGCCAAAAGGCTCGGTTCCTGGCAACGGATCCTTTTCTATACCGGACACAGCGTAAACGGTGATTGAAAAGTGATGGATGGTGCACGTGGACTCCATCATAAAAGAACCAGTGTTTCAACGGATATTCTGCTCTCTAACGAGCGCGTGCCAAGACGCCTGCGACGTCTCGGTGTGCGGAACGCGCATCGCGTGCACGCGCAGCAGGTGTGTGCTCTTGGCGCTGTGCGAGTCGTGGTTCCTATCATGACATGGCCTCGTCGTGTCGTGCTCGTTGCAGGCGGCTTACTGAATGAAGTAGAAATGTGACCAACCGTCACTCGAGCGACGTGACGCTTTGCCAACGTGGTGTGGCAGTTCTAGCGCGTGACCTGTCAGGGTGCATCGCTGCGCTTGACTGGACGTTTTCCGGGCATACTGGCTCATCCGTAACGCGCCGACTTCTTGGTTCTTGGGCGCAGCAAACAAAGCAAGATCTACCCGCCTCGGACGCGGTGGACTCGGGGCGGAACCCCGGGCTCCGCCCCACGCGCGGGCGGGGGACGCTGCATGGAAGCATGTTCTCCTCTCCCCGCGATGAATCCGAGCCGAAGTCACCCTCAAGCGCGCAGCGGGCCTTGAGCAATTTCAGCAAAGGCCTCGGCACGTCGCTGCGTGGAGGCCTCCGAGCCAACATGACCAGCAGCGGCTCCAACGCTGCCTCTAGCGTGGGCACCGCGGGCAGTCACAATCACCAGCAACAGCAGCAGCAACAGCAGCAGCAACAGCAGCAGC
>KQ758850.1:8832591-8857276 GCA_001462505.1 Aurantiochytrium sp. T66
GTATTGGTTAGGTTATGTATTGGAGGGCCACTCTGACTGGGTCTGGAGCGTTGCAATACATGGCAGCCGCGTGGTATCTGGGTCAAGGGACTCTACGGTTTGCCTTTGGAACGCCGCATCGGGCGAGCTGCAGCATGTTCTGAAGGGGCACTCTTCAGATGTCAGTAGCGTTGCGATTGATGGAAGACGCGTGGTCTCCGGCTCTGAGGATAGTACGGTCCGCGTTTGGAGCGCCATGACGGGCGAGCTGCAACATGTGCTGGAAGGCCACTTTGGGGATGTCAACAGTGTTGCGGTTGATGGCGACCGCGTGGTTTCCGGGTCTGAGAATAACACGGTTCGCGTATGGAACGCCGTGACGGGCGAGCTGCAGCACGAGCTGCAGCATGCTCTAGAGGGCCACTCTTCAAACATCAGCAGCGTGGCGATCGAAGGAGATCGTGTAGTATCCGGTTCTGACGACAATATGGTCCGCATTTGGATCGCCACGGCGAGCAGGCTACCTCGTGGGGTGGAATGCCACTCTGGCTGGATCAGGAGTGTCGCGCTTGATGGCAATTGCTTGGCGACCGGATCTGACGATAAGACGATCCGCATTTGGAACGCCGCCAAGAGCGAGCTGCAGCATGTGCTGCAGGGCCACGCTAAAGAGGTCAATACCGTCGCAGTTGACGGCGATCGCGTGGTGTCCGGATCCATGGACAAGACAGTTCGCATTTGGAACGCTACGACGGGCAAGCTGCAGCATGTGCTCGAGGGCCACTCCAACGGGGTCTTGAGCGTCGCGGTCGACGGTGGGCGCGTGGTGTCCGGATCGAAGGACAGTACGGTCCGCGTTTGGAATATTCTTACGGGCGAGCTGCAGCACGTTCTAAGGGGCCACGCCGACTGGGTCTGGAGCGTCGCGATCGATTGCAATCGCGTAGTCTCCGGGTCAATGGACAAGACTGTTCGCATTTGGAACGCCGTGACGGGCGACCTGGAGCATTTGCTAGAGGGCCACTCCGACTGGATCCGGAGCGTTGCAATTGCCGGCGACTGCGTGGCCTCCGGATCTGACGACAAGACGATCCGCACTTGGAGTGCCGTGACGGGCGAGCCGCATCACGTGCTGGAGGGCCACTCTTTCCCGGTCGTTAGCGCCACACTGCACGGCGGCCGCATGGTCTCCAAGGATTTGGGGGGCAATGTCCGTGTATGGGACGACTCTGGTCAGCCACTCGACGAGCGTGAGTTGGACAGCTTGGGGCAAAGCGGGGCGCTTGTGGCGACCCCGGTAGCATGTGACAACCATGTGCAGCTCAGCGCTGGCGTCGGCTTCACCACAGACAACACCGCATCCACTTCGTTCCGATCAGGTGGCACCGTGATCGTCGGTGACGCAGGCGGAATGGTCCATTTTCTGCACGCGAGGACTCGGAACATATCCTAGACGTTAAACCCGGCCAGATCCCCGAACTTCTTCTCCGCGCCGCTCTCTCGATGTCGCTGCTAGTCTCTCTGGCGCCTCGCCGCGGTCTGCGCAACCGCGCCTCAGAGAAGCCTCCTTTTTCGACAAATCTTCAAGTCTCCCATGCGCGTGGAAAGGCTCGACGCGCGCGCCGCCGCGGCCCGCGCGCGCCGCCTCGCCCGCGAGGCCGCCGAGCTCCTGCGCGCCGAGTGGCCTTCCGGCGGGTCCGTCGACCGCAGGGTCCAGCGCTTGCGCGAGGCGCAGCAGGACCCAGGCACGGCGCTCCTCGGGCTCGTCGTCGCGGCGGACGGCGGCGGCGAGAATGATGACCGCTGCGCTGGCTTCGCGCAGCTTCAGGCCGTCGCCGACAAGGGCGAAGGGCCTGCGTGCGCGGTGACCTCGGTGGTCATCGACGGCTCGCAGCGCGGGACCGGCCTGGGCCGCCGGCTCATGGACGGCGTCGAGGACCATGCGCGGCAGCTAGGGTACACCTACGTCTACCTGTGGACCTCGACCGCGCAAGGATTTTACGCCAAGTGCGGCTACCACTGCTGCGAGAGCGTCACCCTGTCTCGCCCGATCCTCGACAGTCTCGGCGAAAGCAAAGTCTCCGCGCTCGAGCGCATGCTGGCAAAGATGCAGACCCGAGCTGATGCGACGGCTACCGCTGCAACTGCCGCCGCGCGTCCATTGGACCACGAGGCCACTGACGGCCAAGACGTTGTCTGGATGCGCAAGCGCCTCATCGAGGACCTCACGCCCGAGATCCTCGACGCTCAGCTCGTGCGGGATCAGGTGTGCGCCGACCTGGACCGCGCGAGCCCAGACGGCCGTCTAGAGGTCGTCCTGGTCGATGTGCCTCTGCATCGTCAAGTCGGGCCTTCCTGTGGGCTCGCCGCGCTTCGCATGGCGCGTCACCACCTCTGTGGCACCCCGCTCGCCCCGGACGCGCCCTCGCTCTTGCAAGAGGCTATCCGCCGGGGGTTTTCGAGCGACGGCGAGCTTTACGACATCCAGCATTTGGCGCGTCTTGCCACGGACGTCAGCGGGCTCCGAGCGACAGTTGTTAGCGCCTCTGCGCGCATCCTTGGCGCCACCTCGCCGTCTCAGTTGGCCATTATCCCTTACGATCGGGGCGGCGGTTCAGTGCCCGAGCTTCGACACGGCAAGAGCGCGCATTATGCCCTTGTTGTCGGTTGTGCGGCGCGCGACACCGTCAACAGCGACCATGACGCCAGGGCTACCTTCGTCACCGCCCTTTCAAGATCTGACGACTGCCGCTTCGCGATCGCTCAGCACGGCATGAGTCGCCGTCTTGTGGTCGCCTCAGTTGACCAGTGGCTGGCGAGCAACGCGCAGCTCGATTCGTGGCCGGGCCTTGCAGGCCAAATTATCGTTGTCGAGGCAATGCGCGGCACAAGTGAACAGTTAAACGAGCGCCTCACCCTCACTGTCAGAACGAGTCCTACACCAAAGCAACGGCGCCCTTTTCTGTTGTCGCGAAGATTTCAAAAATGGGCGACCTGATTTGCGATTTTACAGATAAATGGTAACATAGTTGGAAAATGAATGATGCAGCCTTGTGCTGCTGCTCACGCGACATATGGGTTTGCAAATTTCGCGCATCGTATGATTATCGTCTTTTCTTTCCCGATCCGCACCTCGCAGATGTTGTGCGAGACATTGTGCATCACGGACACAAGTCGAAGCTAGCAAAGCGAAGCACAGAATTTTCGCGCTGTCAATTTCAATTCCCTGCGACGACGCGTTATACTTTCGTCTGCCTCCTCGAACGACTTGGCGCCATTACACACCCCCTCGTGCAACCCCAGGTTCTTTCTTAGGAAGAGGGGGTCGTGAGCGCCTAGCTAGATTGTAAAGTCTGTGGAGAAGCACACTCGCAAACCCGAGCTCTGCTCCTAGACCGCGTTTTATCATTTACACGCGCTCTGGACGCTCTCGCTCTCCGTCGAAGTCAAGCCTTCGCTGTACAGGGAGCTCCCGCGGCGAATCATGTCCTCGACGGCAAGACGAATCTGCTCCCTGGCCGCCCCCTCCCCATCGCTGGCTCTTGCGTCTGGTGATACATCGCTGCTGTCGTTCTTCGCCTCCGCTTTCGCAGCAAGCAGCGCGCCTCGAGCTTCGTCACCCTTGGGGAGAGGAATTGACGCGTGCAGGCTATCCTTCTTGCCTAGCTTTATAGAGTAGTCCGCGGACCGTCGCCCTTGCAAGTCTGTTGTATCGAGGTCCGGATCGGGTGTCGTCACGGTATTCCCTGAGCTCGCAGCTTTTGCCTTGCGCAGCTCCTCGAGCTTTTTCTTGCTCATGACGATCGAGTCTGTCACCACGGTGGCCTTGTCAATCTCCATTTCCAGTGCTGCTGGGACATGTACTGCTACCTGAGGCTTTTGCTTTTTCGACAAGAGCCCGAACCGCTTTCGACCGCCCGCGGTCTTGGCGCTCTCCGCGTCTTTCTTGTAGCGGGGCAGCAGGGCTGCCTGCTTGTTCGTCGCTTTTCGTACGCTCGACTTGCTCACTACAATCGAGTCCTTGAGACGTCGCCGCGGAGAATTTGATGCAGTCTCTGCATTTCTGCCGCCCGACGGGGGCATTCCCGTCGGTCTTTGGGGCTTGAGTTTGGACTTTTGCGTCCTCAACGATGCCTCGCCAGCCGAGCCAAACATGTGCACGCGCTTCTCCTTCTCCAGGTCGGCGAGCCGACGTTCAAGCCTAGAAATCGCGTCCACTGTCAGCTGTGCCGGCTTTCCATTCTCCGAGTCTTGGCCGCTGGTGGAGAAGCTCATGTCGCTGGCCGACACCTCGTCCGAAGCCACTTCCCCTCGTCTTTTGCGCAGGAGCGCCAGGGCGTCCTCGAGGTCGATAATAACTTTGCGTGGCACAGGGCCGCAGGTGTCGTCCGAGGACGGCGACGTTGATCCGGCATGGTGCACGCCGAGTCCCTCTTGGATAGCGAGCAGCTGGAGCTCGAGATCTGCCCGCAAGTTCGCATCGATGGCGAGCTCACGCTTCGCCAATTCGCTGCCTCTTCGGAGTACCTCTGCCTCGAGCTGAAGCGAGTTATTCTCGAGCTTGAGGCGCGCCAGCTCGCGATGCAGGGCCGCCACATCGGTCTGCGCCGAGCGCTTGATCTCCTCAAGCTGCAGCGAGAGTCGCCGCGACAAAGTCGCCGACTTGCGCCGCCCTGCGACCGGTCGCGTGTGCGGGTCCCTCTGCGCTTGCTGCTGCTGTTGCGCTTGCATCACCTGCACGTTCAAGAGCTCCTTCTTGAGGCTCTCCATATCGTCGCGGAGCGCCTGCATGGCCGGCCCGTCTGCTGAGGCGTCCATGCCCGTCCGAGCCAACGTCCGAACCAGGTCTGCGGTGCTTCTTTCCCGTTGTCTCGCCGCCGCCGTCACGCTTGCATTCCGTCCGCGCACCTGACACGCTCGGGCGCCCTTGCTCCCGCTTTTGTTATCGCCCGAGTGCCCTCGTTGTCGTTGTCGACGATTTAGGTTAGTCTTTAGTAGTACGTCCTGGTTCTACGCCCCAACATAAGGCCTCTGACAGCACGGAGGCCAGGTCCCGGGCGGAGCTCAGCTGCTGCAGCACGCCAGGTCTCCCCGCATGTCCGAGTCAATCCCCTGAAAAAGTTCTTGGCCCTAGTAACCTCGATTTTGCGCCAGCTGGCCCGAGATCCGTTGAGGTCAAAACTGCGCAACCCATTTTAGCGCAACCCATTTTAGCGCAACCCATTTTAGCGCATCCCATTTTGGCGCGCTCGCGTTTGCACCGACACCGATGAATGAGTGGCAGCCCGCCAATCCCGTCGACCGAGGTCCCGAGCCGCCGCCCGCTGGCGTCCTCCGGCAGACGAGTAAGCGCCGCCGCGCCCGCGCCGAGGAGGATTCGCCCGACGCTGCCCGCTCGCGCGGCCGCCCCCTCCCCCGCGCCGGTCGGAGGCCCGCGAATCGCGCGAGATCTCGGCGGACGCCCGAGCCCGAGACCGCCGAGTTCTGCCCGAGCGCGCGGCGCGGCGCGAGACCGGGACCGCGCAGGAGGGCGCGCGAGCAGCGTGCGCAGACGGGCACCATGGGCCGCAAACGCCAGTTCATCAACAAGCGCGATGCGCACAAGTTCGTGCTCATGCACCGGAGTCAGCAGGACCCGGAGTACTACCGCGAGGGCGGCAGCAAGTTCGTGCTCCATCCTGCCGACAGGGCCACCGCCAAGGCGCTCCACAAGCTCGGGCTAGGGAACGAGGTCTTTGGCGGGGATGAATTCGCCGACCCGGACGACCAGGAGGGCCAGCCCCGCGGCAGCCCGTCCCGATCCGGCGAGCTGCGCGAGATCGACGAGCTCGGCCTCCCCATCGACGGCTACGACTACCACAAGCACTTGGCTGCGATCGACGGGTCCGGAACGTTTGTCGACGCCGCCGGCAAGGTCAAGGCCAAGGGCGAGTACGCGGCCGCCTCCGGCGCGGCCGTCTCCGGCGGGTCCCCCAAAACCGTGCGCTTCGAGGACGACGAGCTAGAGGACGATTCGCAAAAGGCCACGGGGGCGACAAAGAAGGCCGACAGGAGCCTCGCGCTTCCGGGGGAAATGTTCGCGTCCGACCGCGAGTATGACCGCATGCTAGAGGCCATCACGCTCCGCCCGGACTCCCTCGACCCGGAGATGAAAGCCCTTCTCGAGGAGCATCAGTTCGGTGAAGACGCGGGCTCCGAATTTGACGAGTGCGTCGGCACGCTCGACGACGACTTCATGCAGCAGCTCCTGCAGGCAGAGGCAGAGGCTCCCGACGAGGACGCTTTCGACTTCGAGGCGCACATGGCCCGCCTCATGGCGCAGGCCGAGGCCGAGGACGGCGACGACGACGATGACGATGACGATGACGAGTACGACAAGGAGGGCGTCGCCGAGCTGCTCGCGCGCGCCAGCGGATCGCGCAAGCTCAGAGACATCGACCTCCACTTTGAGCAGGTCCTCGCCCGCGACTACGACGACGATGAGATCGGCGAGCTTGAGCACCGTGCCTACGACGAACGCGTCGCTGGGACCATCGAGCTTACTTCCAAACACGTTCAAGATCTCGTCGACGCCTACCTCCGCGAGCAGCAAGAAGACAGGGAGCGAACCCACGAAATCGGCGCGACCCGAGGAAACCTTGAGCTCAAGGAAACTAACAAGAAGCTCGTCGACGAGGGCCCGCTAGTCAAAGTTGATCCAGGCCTCGGCCAGGACAAATTCGGCAACGACATCGAGGCTGAGGATGCACAAGACAAGCCCAAGGCGGACGTGAGTAACGACAACGAGGCGCCCTCCAAGGACGAGATCCTGCGCCACTTTGGATACGAAGACCGCCCCAAGGCGCAGTGGGACTGCGAGACCATCGTCAGCACCTACTCTGTGCTCGACAATCACCCGACCGTGATCCCTGTCGAGCGCCGGCGGAGGCGCAAGCCGGCGCCCAAAGCCTTGGAGGAGGAGGAAGAGGCAGCGTCCGAGACCGAGGATGGCAACCACGAAGCCGGCGAGCCCCTCCGACATGCTGCCACGGACGAAGACGATGACAACGTCGACCTCGACGCCTTCGTGGGCCTGAGCGCCGGTCTCAACGTCCCTGTGGACGCCCCCGTGGAGCGTGTCAAGGACGAGACCGCAGAGGAAAAGCGTGCTCGCAAAAAGCTCGTCAAGATGCAGCAGCGCATGCGCCGTCAGGAGAAGAAGACCACGCGCCACATGTTCAAGCAGGAGAAGAAGCGCCAGCAGAATGCGGCGCAAAAGCTCAAGCAAGCCGCTGCGCCTCCGCAGGGCGCCACGGTTCTGCACTTTTAGAGTAGAGTGCGCTGCGACGAAGCGCCGCGTTGTCTGTAAAGGCAGGGCAAGTCGAGTCATTTGTCCTTTCTCGTGTAAGTAAATTTTTGCATCGCTCACAATGTTGCTCTTGGGGTCTCACGCGGTCCCCGGAGGAGTGCCACTGCAATGCACTGGGCTATATCATCGCACAGGTCTTCTTTCATCATGTAGCTGAATGGAGTCAATGAATCAAAGGAAATCAGATGAGGGGGGTCCACGCACGCCGTTAGTCAGCGCTCGGCCTTTTTTTGCTGAGCGCGTTGCGGCCGCTGCTGCTTTGGGTGACGACCGCGCTTCGGTCACTACTTGGCCTCTTGCGGAGCGTGCTTTTGCATAAAAGAGAGGTGGAACGCCTTGAAGCGGTCCAAGACGTCATCCATGACGTCCTCCGGGGGCAAAAAGGTCGTTCGGATATGGTAGGTGCCCTCCTGCTGCCCAAAGCCGGATCCGGGCACCACCACGAGGCCGGTAGACTCCAGGAGCTCGAGGGCGTACGCCACGTCGGGGCTCTGGCCGCGGTCCAGGCAATCTTCCACGAAGGCAGAGGGCAGGTCAATCTTGGGGAAGGCGTACATGGCGCCCTCGAGCGGCCGGCACGTGACGCCGGGCATCGCATTCAGCGCGGCCTCCAGCTTGGCCGCTCGCCGCTGGAGCGAGGCAAAGACCGCTGTTGACTCCTCCTTGTACAGGTCGAACGAAGGCGAGCCCTCGCGCGGTGGGTTCACCATGAGGCCCACCGCGAGCTGGCCCGGCACGTTGGAGCACAGGCCGATCGAGGACAGCTTGTAGAACTGGTCAATCACTGCCCGCGGGAAGCCGAGGAGCTCGGCGTACCCGCCTCGCAGGCCGCACTCGCCCACGACGCCCTTCGAGGTCGAGTGAAAGGAGGCGAGTTGGAAAGAGTCCATCATGATGCCCTCCGCGGAGAGCAGGCCCATCTTTTGCACCACGCTCCGGAACGAGATGAACGGCTTGTCCTCGCGGTAAATGTTCTTTTGGTACACCTCGTCCGCCATGAGGATGAGGTTCTCCTCGCGGCAGAACTGCACAATCTCACGCATGTTCTCCTCAGTCAGCATGCTGCCCGTGGGGTTGCCCGGGTTGATGACCACGATCGCGCGCACAACCTTGCCGAGGTCCCTGGCCGCCTTGATCGCCCGCCGCACCTCGGCAATGTCAAAGGCCCAGTCCGCGTCCTCCCCCATAAAGTACTCGGCCATGTAGCCGCCCGAGACTGCCGTCAGCGACGAATACAGAGGGTACTGCGGGATTGGAATGAGCACCGCGTCATCCGCGTCCCGGATCATGAGCGTCAGCAAGGTCTTGACAGCCTCGCTCGCGCCCGCAGTCAGGAAAATGTCCTGCGAATGCGCCTTGACGTCGCCGTCGCGCTCCCCGATAAAGGCCGCCACCTCGTCCCGAACGAGGCGCACGCCCTGCGATTCGCTGTAGGCACCCACGGACCCAACCGCCTCGAGGTAGGTCTCCGCGCGCTTGAAAACGTCCGGCTGGTACCCAAGCGCCTCGCGGCTCTCCAAGAGCCCGGGGTTCATCACCAGCGAGAGCACTTGCCGGGTGAACGAGATTGGCTTCTGCCCGAGCGACTGCGGGTTGCCGATGTTGCACTTGACGATGCGCGTGAACGGGTCTGTCGTCACCAAGACACAAGTCGGTCATCGTGCCATGCGTCCGCGCCGCGATGCGATGCGTTGCGATGCGTTGCGATGCGATCGTTCGTCAGTCATTCATTCATTCGTTCATTCATTCCGACAGCGCATCCGCGGCACTTACACTTGTTCGTGCCGTCCTTGAGCTCCTCCTCGATCTCCAGCGCGCGCAGCAGCAGCGGGCCGCGCACCGCGTACTCTGCGCGGAGCACCTTGCTGTTCATCGTGTCCTCGCGCAGCTGCACGCGCGCGGCGTCCACCTGCGTCTCGCACGCCTCGGACGCCGTCACCTGCGCCATGCACGCGGCCGGCAGCCCCGCCGACGCCGCCGCCACCGCCGCCGCCACCAGGACGCGCCTCGAGACCATGCTGCTGCGCCTCTCGCTCGCTCGCGACCTGCGCGGGGCGGGCGCCTCGGGAGACCTCGGGCTCGCGCGCGCGGGCTGGAGGCGGGCGCGGACGGTGCGATGCAATGCGATACGATACGATGATTGTTGATTGAGGTCAGAATTTGATTGATGATCAATTGTTGATGATTTGATTGACAGACATTCAATTTGATGACAGTGAAATGACTCGGAATGAATGAACCAAAGGTAGCCTAGCCTAGCCTGGCTGCGCGAAAACAAAGCCATGCCTGGAGAGCAGGGCCGCATTACGTACGTACGTACCACGCCAGTGCCACCCACGCACGGACGGAAAGCGGCTCATCGCATAATCGTCTCAGACCTTGCGCGACGCGGCCGCGAAGTACGTACGAAACCTGGTACTAGGCCTACCTGGTCCCTACCTGCCGCTACTAGGCTACTGCCGGAGTTTCACCTCAGCTCACAACCACAGAAAGTCCTTCAATGGGACGCAGAGAGCGGACAACCGAGCAAACCGCTAGCCATGATCTTGACGAGCGGAGCGGGCGCGCTCGAGCGGGCGCAAATGGCACCGATCGACCGACCAAAGAAGGAAGTTGGCGGCCCTGGCGGAATCAGGTTATTTTACTCAGCAGCAACTGAAGGCGCGTCTATCTCGGCCGCAGGCTCAGCAGGCTTTTCGCTGTTTTCAGATTGGAGGCCTACTGCTGGGGCAGACTCGATCGGCGCCGGGTCATCTTGTGCTGCCGGCTGCGACTCTTCCACGTCGCCTGCGGCCCGGGGAGCATCTTCCTCGCCAGCTGCCTCGTCCTTTGCAATGTCCTTGACTTCTTCGGATCCCGCATACTCATCCTCTTGACCGTCACCATCAGCAGCTTCTGTAGCAGCATCTTCATGAGCAGCAGCAGCAGAAGCTTCCCCAGTAGCTTCAGCAGCAGTAGATTCATCAGTAGCATCAGCTTCATCAGTAGCAGCAGCGTCGTCGGGCAGAGCATCGTCCTTGACCTCGGCCTCCTCTGCAGCGGCCCCGGGCTCTGCCGCCTCATATACCTCTTCGACGGCCGCCACATCCTCTTGCGTGGTCGCCTCGGGATCCGCAGCGGTTTCCTTGGCGTCCGCGGCAGTATCCTCTACGGTGGCCTCTTCGGGCGCAACCGCGTCGGTCTCCGCAGGCACTTTCTCTTCTTGAAGAGCTGCCTCTGCTCCCGGATCTGCGGTATCATCCGTCTTCCCTTCGCCCACCTCTCCGCCATTGGCCGCGACCTCGCCCTCGACTGGAGAGGTGACCTCGCCTTCAGCAACAGCCTTGGCCTCGTCCTCAGCTGCAGCCTTGGCCTCGTCCTCAGCTGCAGCCTTGGCCTCGTCCTCAGCTGCAGCCTTGGCTTCGTCCTCAGCACCAGCCTTGGTTTCGTCCTCAGCACCAGCCTTGGTCTCGTCCTCAGCACCAGCCTTGGCTTCGCCCTCGTCCGCAGTAAGAGTCGTGGCTTCGCCCTCAGTAATGGCTTCGCCCTCAGCAGGAACCTTGTTCTCGCCCATAGCATCGTCGACTTCTGCAGCCTTGGCCTCCGGCTGTTCGTGCGGAATCTCGGTGGCCTTGACCGCGACGGTGGAAATGTCTTGTCCGTGAAGAAAGGCGGCCACCTGCGATGCATTGGCAAAATCGCGGGGCACCTTTTCCTTGGCCCAGGCAAGGTAGTGCTCCTTGGGAATGTCCCGCTCCGCCCCGGGCTGAAACCCAAAGTCGTTGCGGATCATCTGGGCCACGACCTCGTCGGTGGCGTCGCTGAAGCGCGCCTTGTCCTCAACGCCGCCCATGTGGATGACGCCCTCGGCGGCGCACATAAACATGATCGTCTGTGGCACACGTTGGCTCCGTCAGCGCGAGGACACCGCGTCATCCATGTCTACTCCGAAACTTACCAGCTCGTCAAAGCTGATCTCGCCCCGCTTCTGAAAGTCAAAAATATCATACATGACTGCGTGCTCGCGCCGTCAGCCGTCTTGTCCGGCGATCGTTATTGCGCCACTACACTTACGGTCGAGTTTGATGGAGGTTGCGCCGTTGCAGAGCACCGCGCATCCTTCGAGGAAGTCAAGCGCGTTGAGCGTCTTGCTCGCCTGCGCCTTGGGGAAGCAGTCAAAGACGGCCTTGACGACCTCGCCGCCGAGCTCCAGGTCGCACTCTCGAAAGAGCCGCTGGAGGTCCTCTTGTGGGATGCCAAAGTCGAGGTCCAAATCAAGGTATTTGTCCAAAAGTCTGCGCGCAGTCTCCACGTCGACTACACAGATTACGCATCGCGGTCAGTCAATCCGGCATATCCGGGTCTTTAAGCGCAAATCTCGAAACGCACGTTTCCTCAGCGGCTCTAGAGCATCCACGAACTGCACGCCGCCGCTGGCGTCGCCGCCGCTCTCCTGCGCCTGGACGTTGCCCATTCTCGCAAGCAAGCGGGCAAGTTCTCCCGACCCGAAGGCCCAGCGTCGTCGCCGCGGCTGGCTCCCGGTTTCTGCGTCGCCCGCCTGTCTCCTCGCGCGCCGAGTCTGCGCCGGCGGCTTCTCGCTCTGCGCGAGCAACGAGCGATCGTTGCGCCGTCCACATCAACTTCATTCAAACCAAAAGTGCGGTCAACGGTCGCCCCTTCGCGCCCTCGTAGAACGCAGCGGAACCTCAGGAACCTTGAGAACTTTTGGAGCCCGCGTAACCAAGGTGGTCTTGTTGTTGGAGTTGACAAGCAACCCAAAGTCAAGAGACTCATCATCAGGCCCTGCTGTCACCAGCCACTGTTCTTGGGCCGAGCTCGCGAGCTTGACATTGACGATGATGAGTCTCGATCGGCATCACCAAGGCTTCATGTAGGCCTAGCCTCACTGTCAGGACGGCTTGATCGATCGATCAACCTTCCGACTGACCGACCGACCTTCGATCCGTGCGGGACGAAGAAGAGTCCGACTGATCAATCAATCACGACCGATCGATCGCGGAGAGGCTCTCGCGCGCAAGCTGGCTGGAGACTTCTACGTAGGCTATCTTTCAACAAGCCACGGCTTGGAGCCCTGGGCCCAATCCATTTCGCAGGTTGATTGACATTTGACAGACAGACCGAGAACTGCTGCTGCGCTGCGCGAGGCTGACCCACGTCACGTCCTGTCCGCCGTCGTGGCGACCCGGCCCGCACTGTGAGCGTCGCGACACCGCCCGCGCGCTGCTGGAAATGCCCGCAACGAGCGCTCGAGAGGTGCGGCCGGAGCCGACCAAGGCGACGACGAGCCCTCCGCGGCGCGGCGAAGACCGCCAGGCCTCGATGGAGGCGCTGCGATACTCGGCGATGCCGCGCACCATGCTCATGCTCGCCCTGGCGACGGGCCTGCTCCTGGGAACCACCTTGGTCGCGCGCCCAGGCCTCGGCGGCTACGGCGCCGTCGTTCCGACGAGGCTGCCGGCGCCCGTGCAGGTCAACGTCTTCCTCAACGTGCCGGAAGCCGCAGCGCCAAGCCTGCGCAAGCAGCCTCAAAACCGCGCGGCAGACGACGACAACGACGACAAGGCGGCGCTGCCCCACCCCCTCGGATACCCGATCGAGGTCTTTGAGCGCGGCAACCGCACCGTCTTCGCCATGGAGACCCAGCGGAACGGCATGCTCTTTGTGGTCGCTCTCGGCAAGGACGGCCAGCTCTGGCACAGCTTCCAGGAGCCTCCCCGCGGCGCGTGGCGAGACTGGGCCCCGCTCACCTCGGTCTGCCCGAACGCTACCGACGCCGCGCGACCCTGCAAGTTCGACGCAGACCCCAACATTGGCAAAAACGCCGACGGCCGCCTCGAGGTCTTTGCGCGCTTTGAAGAAAACCTCGACCTCTGGCAAATGCACCAGACGGACGCCAACGACCCCGAGTCCTGGACCGCGCCCCGCGAGGGGTCCTGCGTCGACCAGGACCAGGAAACATCCATCTGGCACTGCCTCGAGCCCGGCATGCCCGACAACCAGAGCGTCTCGAGCTACTGGATCATCGACAGCCCCGTCTTCGCCACCAGCGATGTCTCTGTCCTGCGCAACGATACGTCCGGCAAGCTCCAGGTGTACTTTCGCAACTTTGAAGGCCACCTCTACATGGTGGAGCAGCTCGAGGCCGGATCTTCCGATCGCTATTCCATGCCTCGCGTCATCGCCCCCGAGCTCACGTTCATCTAGACCCTCGAGGCCCAGCCTAATAATGCAAGAGACGCCCGCGTAGCCCGGGCCAGAGCTGGCGCGGCCGCCGAGCCCCGTTCGCTCGATCGAGCATCGCCGCCCAATGATTCTCTATTGTAGCCTGCAGTTCTCTATCGAGAGCCCTTCCGGCCTGCGCCTTTGCGGCGAGTTGCTAAGGAAGTCGCTCGCCACGGAATAATTATTTACTCTCTTCTCCTCCGCGTCTGCTCGCGGCACGCCTCGGCTCCAAACTAGGCTAGCTTTCCGGTTTTCAGAGAGGCCCGCCGAAAGGCCCCGGCCACCGTATTCTCGTCAAAGTACCGAATGCCCTTGCTTGGTACAATGTCGCCCCCACTTGCCTGCCTGCATCCTTGCGCTTCCGCCTCCTCTCAATCGCTGGCCGATTATCATGCACCAGCGAGCGCCAACCCCTGGCGGAAGGAGCAGCGCCGTGGTCCCAAATGGGCCTCCCCGCGATGCGCATTCGTGAGAGACGCCGTCGCTTCCGACGAGTCGCGTCCTTCTCTGCGATCCGATTCTGCTGCTCCGCATCGCCACCTTGGCCCCCGCGCGCGGCCTGACGCCGCGCTGTCTGGGCGTGCGGCTCGGGGGCTCGCCGCGCGGCGCGGCTTCGGCCGGCGAGGAGTGCCCGCGGACTCGTTTTACTTCGCTTGCTTCGTTTTACTTCGTTTTACTAAACTATACCCCGCAGGTGGGACGCGCGTCCCACGCCTCGCCTCGCTTCCCGACCATCGCGGAAACCTCCGACCGGGGCCGCTCGCTCCGAGGCCGGGCCACTGAGCGTCCGGGCGGGCGCGCGCGAGAAACGCGAGACCCGATGATGGCGTGCGAGCCGCTCCGCGCGGCGCCGAACAGGCCGCAGCCGCCGCCGCCGCCCCTTCCGGACCCGCGGTCAGGAGCCGCCCGCGTTGTCCTCGGGCCGGCCACCATCCGCTCGCGAAGGACCTCTCTGCAGCGCGCGAGCTGCCGCGCGGCCTTGCCGGCGAGCCCCGCGGCCAGCGCCAGCCTGGCGCGCGAACCATGCCAGCTCGTGGCCGGGGGCAGCATCAAGAAGAAGGACCGGCGCCACCACCGCCAAAAGAGTAAATTCTCCTTCTGGCAGCGCGTCATGCGCTCCACCAAGGACGACCCGGACCCTGCCGCACCCCCTCTGCTCGGCGACATCATCTCAGGGCCCACGAACTTCAGGCACGTCGTTCACGCCACCTTCGACACCTCCACGGCCAAGTTCTCCGGCCTTCCCACCCAATGGCACGCCAAGGCTGGCATCTTCAATCGCCAGTTCGGGGTGCCCCTCGGCAGCGCGCCGCGCATCGAAGTCGACGGATACTCTGCGCGCATTCCGGCCGTACTCGTGCTCTTGCGCCGCGAGCTCGTGAACCACGATGGTCTGCGCCAGGAAGGCATCTTCCGCGTGCCGGCCAGTAAGATGGCCCAGCAAACCTACAAGGAGCAGCTCGACGCAGGCCAATTCCGGGGCTGCTCCTCCTACGAAGACGCGCCCTGCATGGCTGTGCTCATCAAAGAGTGGTTCCGCTCGCTCCCGGTGCCCCTCTTGAACTGTCTCTCCAGGGACCGCATCGTGGCCACTGCAGAAAATCAAAATGGCCATGCTGCGGCCCAGGATCTCATCCACGAGCTCCCCGAGCCGAATCAGTCCATCTTCATGTGGCTTCTCGACCTTCTTGCTGACACGGCTTGCTTCGAAGCCACCAACCGCATGAACGTCAAGGCCCTTGGCATTGTTCTCGCGCCCAACCTGTACACCGTCCCACAAACCTCCTCGCCCATGGAAGTCGTGGCCCTCATGGACGCTGCGGTCCGCTCCGTGCAAGCCTGTCTGCGCATGCGCGCAGAGACGGCGCATCGACCCAAAATGATCGGGATCTGACAAGGAAGCACAGAACAAGGCAAGACAAGACACGAATCTGTTCAACAAATTGTTTCCAGGTGCGAATCATATGCTACATCCCGCTCTTGAGCCCCGCCAGTCGCCCTGACCTCAATGCCGGCTTGCTTGCGGGGAGGTGCGCCTAGCGATTGTGCCAACTGTGTGGAATCTTGACGAGAGCCTTCACGGCTCGCGCCAACATTTTGCCGCGAAGCCAGGACCCTTTCGGCAGCGATACGACGCACTTGCGCCGCGCAATCAGCGTCGACAGCTCCAGACTCTGTCGCAGTTCTTGCCTCAGCTTCCGTCTCATCCCCCGCCCATGCCCGCAAGACCCCTAGGAGGGGCTTTTCCCAGGCCGGACGATTGTTCATCGTGCGCGCAGCGAGCACCACACCCGCTGCTTCGCCCTGAACATAGACACGACCGCGAAATTTGGGACGCTGCGCCGGAGGTCGATGAACCGGTAAAGACTTGTCCTCCGCTGGCCGCGCGCGCGAACCCGCTGCCTGAAGCGTCGTGAGCCATTCCAGCCTCGCGGGAAGAACCTCTGCGGGGTCGAGCGCAAAGTGATGCAGCGCGTCTGCTATTCGCGAGGTTTGCTCTTTGTCGCGGCTGGGCACAAAGACCCAACCCTGGGCCACGCAGGGCGCGACGAGCCCGACAGGAAGGCGCGAGAGGACCTGCGCGGGGACGACGCTTGCCTGCTCCAAGAGACCTACCCCAATCCAGGGATGCTCACGAAACAGACCGCTCAGATCTCGCGACTTAAGGCGCACGGCCTCCACAAGCGCCTGCGCAACCACGCCCCTGCGCTCGGCGCGGCACAGACTCATCGCGATGGCCGAGCCGAGTCGCCCGCGGCTTGACCCGTCTGCGGTCTCACAAATTTGCAGCGCAAGTTCTGCGGCGCGAAAGGCGAGGTGGTTTGTGCCCTGCGAAGTTGTCGCGCTCGAAAGGCTGCGGGCTTCGAGGACTGTTGTGCAGGTCTGCACGAGGTCCTCGCTGTGCGTGTTAAGCGCAGCACTAGCCGCGGGGCCGTCCGGCCTCGTGGCAGACCATGTCGCCAGCCGCGTCAGGAGATCCAAAGCCTCCCTTGCGAGCGGCGCCTCGAGTCTCCCCTGCGCCGATCGCGGAGCGCAAGAGAGAAAAGAGGCTACGATTGCAAATAGATTGGCCCAGAGCTCGTCCCGCTCTGCCATGCACGCCATGGCCTTGGGCAGGTAGTCCAAGGACCTTTGTGGCACAAGAGCGTACTTTGGCGAGGCGCCGGGCTCCCAGCTTCCCTCGCACGCAGATCCAAGCCTTTGCAATCCCTTAAGAATCGTGCGTCGCGTCCTCGGTCCGCGGCACGTAGCCCGCGCGGAGAGCGCGAGAGTCAGACTGTGCAGGACGCGCAAGGCCTCTGAGTTTTGTGCTTCCTCAAAGAGCATGGCGCGTAGTTCAACGTCGTCGAGCCGCCGCACAAGAATTTCAGCCCGCGAGGCGGCTTCCTCGCCCGCCGCGTTTGCCACAGCTTCCGCATCGCGCGCCAGGGCCGCTTCGCGCTTGCGCTGCGCCGCCGCGAACTCCATGTCCTGCAGGTTTGCGCCAGCTCCTCTCCCTTCAGAAGTCGCGCGCTTCTCGCCCTTCGTGCCGTTGTCCGAAGAGTTGTCCGAGTCCGAAACGGTGTGTACTACTACGTACGTACGTACGACGTACGTATAATCTCGTACAATCGTACGTAGTTACGTAGTAGTCCGCAACCGAGTCGAGATCGCAAATAGAAACAAAAGAAGCGAACCAGTGGGCAAGCCAAATGACCATCATCTGGCCTCGGTCGAGCGGCCGCGAGGCCTCGCGCTCCCCATGCCGGCCCCCGCTGCCGATGCCTCAAGGGGAGGCGGCGAGGCGGCAGTGCCCTGGGCGCTCCCGGGCCGCCTGGTGGTGCGCTTGCGTGCGTGCCAAGGCCTTCGCAACGTGCAGCGCATGACGTTTATCGTTGGCAAGCAGGACCCGTACGTGGAGACCGCACTTGTGCTGGCGAGCACCACCGACCTCGCCGCCGAAGCGCAGCGCCGGAAAAGAGCGCTTGTGCACGAATGGACGGACAAGGTCCTGGGCAAGTCGCGCGACGTCAGCGACCTCTCGGACACCGAACTCGTAAAGCTCTGCTACAACGCCACCAAATGGCGCCGGACGCGCGCCATCAAGCATGGTGGCGTGGATCCGCAATGGAAGGACGACGATGCAGACGACTGGGGACGCACCAACTGCACCTATTTTCGCTACCCGGGACGGGACCCGCGCAAGTCCACCGCAAAGAAGCCCATTCGCCTGGCCGTGCGCGTCGTTGACGCAGAGACCTCGGGGCGGGATCGAGAAATCGGGATGGGCTTTGTCGATCTCGAGGCCCTCCTGTCCCAAGCATCACAGTTCGTGCCCGCTTCGTGCACGCTCGAGAATAACGCAGGCACGGTCCACTTGGAAATTTGCCTCGAGCCTTGGTCTCCGCTGGCCATGCGCGGAACACTGCATCTCACGGTTCACAAAGCGCAAGGACTACGGCGCGTCGCGACGCTGGGCACCGAGGACCCCTTCGTGCTCGCGGAGCTCTTTCCGTGGGGCGTCGTCTCGCGCACGGCCACCAAAGTAGATGGCGGGCTCTTTCCGCGCTGGGACAGTGAGGAGGACGACCCGATAGCGGCCCAACTTTCGCTCGCATACCCAGGTTTGGACGACCCGGCGGCCGCCGCAAACAGTCTCGGTCTGGGCGTGCGTCTCACGGTCTTTGACGAGATGAAGCTCCGACGAAATCGACCCATGGGCCGCGCCTGGATCGGTGTGGCAGATATCATTGCAAAGGGGCTCGCCGCCCCCGCGACGACCGACAAGGGCAAGAGTGGCAACCAAACAGACGCGGAGGGGTCCGCGACTACTTCTGGCGCCTCGCCAATGATTGTGGACCTGTGGGACTGTCGGAGCGGCGTGGAGCCTTGCGGCAACTTGCAGCTGGACGTACGATTCGAGCCCGGCTACAGTGTCGAGGAGCAGTCGTCGCCGAGCGCGCCCACGGCTGGAGGACGTCGTCGAGCTCTTTTGATCGGGATCAACTACGTCGGTCAGGGCGAGAACGAGCTGCGCGGCTGCCACAATGATGTTCGCGAGGTGCAGTCCATGCTGCAAAAGGACTTCAAAACCGTCGACATACGCGTGCTCGTCGACGACCCGAGCAAGCCCAAGACGGGCTACCCGACAGCGCGCAACATTCGCATCGGCCTTCGTTGGTTGCTCGAGGGCGCGGCGCCCGGTGACTGCCTATTCCTTCACTACTCTGGGCATGGGTCGCAGGTTCCCGACGAAGACGGCGACGAGGACGACGGCCGCGACGAGACGCTCGTCCCGGTCGATTTCAGCAGCAAGGACCCGAGTACTTTCATCACGGACGACGAGCTGCGTGCGAGCTTCTTCGAGGAGATCCCGCGGGGTGTCGATCTGACGGTGGTCTTTGACTGCTGCCATAGCGGCACCCTCAGCGACTTCAAGGTCCTCGGCGTTTCCCGCAGTGTCTCTTCGTCGGAGGCCTTGACTTCGAACAACGCAGCTGCTCCCGACCCGCCATTGAGCGCGGCCTCGAACTCGCGCTCGCGATTCCTGCCTCCCTGCGAGGCCCTGGTGAAGCGCATGGACGAGCTTCGGGGCTCGAGAGCATCTGACGCTGGGAGGTCGAAGAAACGAGCAGCCCCCTCGTCGCAGCAGCAGCGCAGCCGCGCGCGGCAAGGCGCCTCCTTTGTGGTTGTCAGCGGCTGCAGGGACGACCAGACCGCGGCGGACGCTCATATTGACGGTCAATTCATCGGGGCCACCACCTGGGCCGTGCGCGAAACGATGCGGGCAACGAGCGATGGGCAGCTCGCGCTCGATGACTTCCTCAAGACCCTGCGCAAGGCCATGAAGTCGAGGGGATTTCAGCAGGACCCACAAATCACGCTCGGGTCCGCCAAGGCGCCTTCGTCGCGCTGGATGGAAGCATGGACTGGCGCGCGGGCTCTCGCGCCCCAAGTACGCATTGATACCGCAGACGAAGAAGAAGGTTTGGTCAGCACCAGCGCTGAGCGATCCCTTGCCGATTGCCGCAAAGCTGCGAGCCCGGCTCATGATAGCAGGCCGGCTGCGGGCCCCGAAGTCGTCGTCGACGACGACGACGACGACGATACGGTTGCCGACGGAGGAAAGCCTGCGACCCCCCGCGACGAAAGTCAAGCTTCTGACCACGGGCGCAAGCCAGCGTGGCAGGTTCTTGATCCTGCGCGGTTCAACTATTTGGCCGCGGAAGTGGACAAGGCGGCCAGTGCAATCGCAAAATCTTCGCAGTCCGCGACGGACCAATTGTTCTCGCTGCCTCGTTGGGGACGGCGCGTGAATCGCGTAGCAGACGCCGGCCGCCACGACGCTCTGCCGGTCAGGGGCCGGAGGTCCTCGGCGAACAGATTGACATGTAAATCGTAAATTTTACCCGGTAGTACGTAGGCATGACAAGCTAGCTGGTAGCAGGCGGCGCGACGACGACCGCAGAGGCGTAGGATACGGATGAATCGGACATGCGCGTGCAGGGCGAAGACTGGGCGTATTGTGTGAACTTTATGGCCATCTCGAGGTCGGAGGCCTGCACGGCGTTAAGCAAGACGCCGATGGGGTGGCGGCCGCAAATGGTGTTTCGCGTCTCGCGTAGATAGGCGGCAAAGCCGGCGACGTCGAGGCTCTCGATAAGGCCCATGCCGCGCTTGTCGAGGTTCTCGATGCTCTGGTGGATAGCCCCAGCCGAGGGGTCGTGCGGGGTGTACCTGAAGCGCTTGCCCCAGTGGCAAAAGTCAGAGCTGACAACAAAGAGGTTCTCCGGGTCAGACATGTAGGGCGCGAGCAGTTGGCCCATCTGCTTCTCAGCGTCTTCGCTGAGGTTGCCGACGAGGATAGGCACGATCTTGAACTCGCGGCCGCGCATCACGTGGACGACGTAGGGCAGGTGCATCTCGATCGAGTGCTCCTCTTCGTCCGTGGTGCGCGACATGGTGCCAAAGGTGCCGCTCGGCGCCGCGTTGCGCAGGTCGCGCGCGGCGTCGGCGTCGAGCTCGAGGTTGCCGATCGGCGTGGCGTACGCGGAGGCCGTCGAGAGCGCGCAGTTCTCCAGGTAGACGTGGTGCGAAGGGCCGAGAATGAAGACGCGCTTCACGTGGTCCGCGTTGATGTACTTGTACGCCCAGGCCGCCGTCGGGCCCGAGTACGAGTACCCCGCGTGCGGCGCAATGACGCCTGCGCAGCGGCCCTGCGCGGCCGCGTCCGACTGCGGACTTTTCTCGCGGGCGGCCTTGATCCACGTCGCCAGCTGCGACTCGAGCACCTCGGCGCGGTCCGTGTACCACGAGCTCGCGTGCAGCGCCGTGCGCACGTACGCGGCGCCGCCGAGGGCCGCCATGCTCGCCTCTCGCGCGTCGCGGGGCCGCGAACCTCGGCGCCCGTGGATCTGGAACTGTTCGTATCTTCAGGTTCAAGTTGCCGGCCGCAATACCGTACCAGCCTCGGGATATCGTACAATCGGGGCACGTACGAAGAGGCCGCCGTCCTCCTCCTCCTCATCGTCTTCAGCCTCCTCCTCCTCCTCAAGATCAGCATCAACGTCACCAGCGTCATCATCATCATTGCCCCCGCCATCACCAGCATCAAAAGCATCATCGTCACCAATCGGCACGCTTCGGCGTGACGCTAGGGCTAAGCGAGACATTTCGTCGCCAGACATTGCAAGCGCTTGATCTTTTCAGAAAGGTGAAGCAGCGAGGCCTGAAGTGGTGGTCCTTTTCGTGCTGCGAAATGTCCAGAGCACGTGCCGCTGCTCGTCTCCCTGAGATTTGGACCGTGCAGACTCTGCAGAGCGAGCAGCCCTTGGCAAGCTGTCCGGGGCGGGTTGCGGTGCAGCCAGGCTGCAAAAGATCTTCTCTCAGCAATCAACAGCATTGCAGTCCAAAGGATCTGTCGTCGGGACATCACGGTTTCTGTCGTGGGATCCGAGTCTCAGCTCGAACGGTTTTGGAGATTGAAGGTATTCTTCATGACAACGGCGACCACGCTTGGTCTTTACTCTCAGTTCCGGGCGGGAAAAGGCGGTATTATCCAAATCAAGATATCGCGAAGTCATTGGGGCGAAGTCGGCAGGCCACGGAACCCTTGCCGGGAGCGAGGCGTCTTTGCAGACATTGCATTTTTGGATGACGCCGCCCCGGATGTAGTACATTGTCTCTGGACGGGGCTCGTTTGACTTGACGAGGTTGGCATCGGGCGCGTTGTACCTTCCAGAGGGCACGGCCTCGTCTGCGCGAAGGATCGTCGGTCGAAAAATGCTCATTCGCGAATCCAGGCAAGATCTCGACGTGCCGGCCGTTGATCTCGCCCCTAAATTTGCGGCACGCGCCATCTCAGGGTGAGCGAGGCCAAGCCAAGCGAAGAGGTCGATCGACTGATGACAACAGATGGCGTGACTGTTGAATTGAATGCGAGCATTCTGCTCGTATCGGGGCCACAAATTCGAAAGGAGCCGCCGTGGGAACGAGATTTGGTCGGTTCTCAGCTTGGTTACGCACGTTGAGAATCTTGAGCTGGTCGTTCTTACTGGACTTGAGCAAATGGTCAAACAGTCAGAGTTCAAGCAAGGGTTGGAGCCAAACGTCGTGACAGGTCCGTCCGCAATGTCTCAAATTCGCTCGTCGTGAATCTCAATCCGCCCGGGCATGGTTCCCTGCCGGATGGGAAGTGCGCTGTCGCAACCTTCCAGCATGCAGAGCTTCCGTTGCTGCAGCCCGTCCGGGCGGGTCGCCCCGCCTTGTTCGTTAGTACTACATCGACGCGGCGGAATCCGCCCACCGGATTGCTGTGAGCGCAGCGGCTTTGCCGTGAAGCGAGAACTATTTGCATCATGATCGACGAGCCCAGTGTGGTACGTACTACGCGTACTCACGCAACCTGACTCTGAATCCTGGAAGTGCGGATTCACGGCAAGTCGTGGCACGCAGCTTCCATGGATGCCCGCAAGGAACATGCTCCGAGTCGTGCTGTTGCCCGTGCCGTCGATGCGACCGTCGACCGTGCCAGCGGCACGGCGTTGCTGTGCTTGGACGAGGCGGCGTTTTCGTGCCGAGAGCTTCCTTCCGCCATTCCCGGCGTCGTCGCATGCATGCATGCATGCATGCAGACGAGCGACGACCACGCGACATCCAGAGACTCTGCGGCCGTCCCAACCAAAGACGGCACCATCCCCGGCTTGCCCTTGCTCCGTCCCGGAAGTCATCCATCCATCATCTTGTCGTGGCACGCTCGTGTCGAGAACCGGCGCCGGCGCTCGGCTGCAGACTCGCCTTCCTACTCGAAGCAGGCCGGCCGCATCGGCATGGGCCGCATGACCTCCAGTCCAATCCCTGGAAGGCCAACTTCAAGTTGACAGTGAAGGCGCGCGACTCGGCGGCGCGAGCGACCTGCCTCGCTCGTAATGGTCAGCCGAATCGTCGGCGCGCGTAGCAGCATGCGCCGGGTCCCGTACACGCGCACCCGCCTCCGCGGCACGGAGTCTGGAGCTTCACCTTCATCTGTGCAGCAAAGCAAGTGACGAACAACACAACGGGACGAGGACCCGCCTGATCCAGGACCACCACCACGTGCCACTGCTGCCTGCGGTCGTGCACTGCAGAGTGCAGAGGCCGTGCAGAGCCTGCAGACGTGGTGCATGCGTCCACGGCAATGCTGGGCCAGTGCCTGGCGAGCTGGGGACCTCGGCTTGCCTGAGAACTGAACCTTCTGGCAAGTTGTCTCCAGAAGGCAATTCTCCGCGCTTGCGAAGACCGAAGAATCGGCGGCGGGTGCACGCGTGGAACGTAGTAGTACGTCTACTCATGTCAGTCTACGTCTGCACGTAGTACTCCAGCCGACGCAGGCGACAGGCCCTGTGACAGTGAGTCCTGCCGTCGCGTGGGACGACCAACGAGTGCGCTCTGCACCGCGCGCAGCACTTTTTGCACACGCTCTGGTAATCTGACCCAGGCCCTCGGGCGAGACTCGGTTGTTCTCGACGGCCCTGCAACCCGACGGGAGGACTGGCGCCGGCGAGGGATAAGCGGCCTCAGTGGGACAAGTATTGCCCTTTTTCGCATCGTTTTCGTGCAAGCAAGTGCCGAAACGGGTTACGCCCTCATCGAAATGCTCGATCGATTAGCCATACAGACGAACTCGACTCGAATCGCAGCGCCTGCGCAGGCCCACGTTGGCGGGGCAAAGCGCCCGCGCCCACGAGAGCGTCGTCCGTCAATCAACAACTTGAACATCCACCCATGTTCATCGATCGAAGGGAAGGCAGGCGCGCATCTCCGAGCAAGGTGGCGCGAAGCCACAAGACCCGCGCATTCTCGGTGCAGGTCTCGTTGTCCATGCGTGCAAGTCCTTGTGCACGTCCCAAATAGACTTCTCGCGCATTCTCGACAGTACGTACGTACCAAGCGACAGCAGTACTGGTAGGTAGTAGTGGCCTGCCTTGTCGCACCTGCGTGGACCCTGCGTGGCTGGACTCCGTCGACTCCGTCGGATGTTACACACCCGCCCACCCTTGTCTGCGAGCTTGCAACCTAGTCCATTTCGCAGACTTCATTTCCCTCAGAAGCGGCCCGCCTGGCTGGCTGGCTGGGCGGGGCCGCCGCGTGCTCTCCCGACCGCTCCCGGCTCGTCGTCTCGTCTCGTCTCGTCTCGTCTCATCAATCAATGTCGTGACCTTGCTCGATCTGATCTGCACTGCCTGTCGCAAGAGAACGAACGAACGAACGAACGAACGAACGAACGATGATTTCCTCTTCTTCCGAGTCGCGTCCTTCCTTCCTCCGGGCCTTCAAGTTCTTCCTCCGGCCGTGTTCCTGGGCCTCCTCGATTCCTCGAAGGCAGGCAGGCAAGCAGGCACTAGTCTCGGCAGGCAGGCAGCTTGCACGCCGGGTCGGCCTGGCCTGGCTGGCCTCGGTCGATCGATCGATCGATCGCTCGAGCCTCGGACTTCACTTGACCCGACTTTTGACTTCAAAACACAGCAGTCAAAACAAATCAATCAATAAATAATAAGTAACCAATTCAAATTCAAGTTCGTTCGTTCATTTGAACTGCTTTTGAAACTTTTGAAAAGTTGATTATTCGAAATTTTTTCAGTGCAGTGATTGATTGACTTGTCTTGTCTTGTCTTGTCT